>JADBJO010002193.1:182500-210000 GCA_016801955.1 Conus betulinus
ATTTATATTACTTTCATGCCAGACTATTCTTTTTTTTTATTTATATTACTTTCATGCCAGACTATTCATTTTTTTTTATTTATATTACTTTCATGCCAGACTATTCATTTTTTTTTATTTATATTACTTTCATGCCAGACTATTCATTTTTTTTTTATTACTTTCATGCCAGACTATTCTTTTTTTTATTTATATTACTTTCATGCCAGACTTTTTTTTTAATTTATATTACTTTCATGCCAGACCATCATGTTACTGCCCACTCCTTTACATGCCATTCCCACACCTCTTCCCCCACCCTCATGCTCCCCAACCCCCACATCCTAATCACCAAGTCCTGCCTTCATTTTATTACGTCGTCATCCAGCCATTTTTTGTGCGTTTGTTTCACCATCTGTGTGTGTGTGTGTGTGTGTGTGTGTGTGTGTGTTGTTTGTTGTTGTTGTTGTTGTTGTTGTTGTTGTTGGTTATGTAAAGCGCTTAGAGCCCTAATTTTTAGGGAATAGGCCAAGTCAAGTCAAGTCAAGACAAGTCAAGTAAACTTTATTATCTCAATATGAGAAATTAATTTGTGGTCACACACATTCACAGCAAATAAACAATAATTTAGTCACATTACCCATTTTCTCACATATGACATACATTCATATAAAGGAATTTGGATTTCAATTAAACATCTCCTCGGTTCATAAAATCAATGGACAGGGGAATAAAACTTTGTTTAAATCTGACACTTCTGCATTTAACCGATCGATATCTTCGTCCTGACTGAAGAAGGTCATACTGATTTGCAAGAACGTGGGTCTGGTCACACGCAATCTTCTTCACTTTACAAACAACACGGCACCTGTACAGCTCACTCAGACATTTTTGTCTCTCACCAACGATTTTTCCTCCCACGTTCACCACTTTCTCAAGCACATTTCTACTCTTCACAGTCAGCCCACCATACCAACATAAAATGAGAAAGTTAAACATATTCCAAGAAGCATGAATAAATGTCCGAAGAATGTCAGTATTCACATGAAATGATCGCAGCTTGCGAAGACAATATAATCTAGTTTGACATTTTTTTTGTGGACATACTCAACATGGGATTTAAAATTCAGCTTATTATCTATAAAAGTTCCTAAATATTTGTATGATTCAACACGTTCTACTTCAGCACCTTTGATAAAAAGTGGTGGTACAGCTTTTGGATTCTTTCTAAAAATCAATCAACATTTCTTTCGTTTTTGTTACATTCAGATCAAGATAGTTATGATCGCAACAGTCAAACAAATCTTTCAACCTGCTTGAAGTAAACAGAATCAGAGTTGGAGAGATCCACAAGTGCTGAGTCATCTGAATATTTAATGTACAAAGTTGAATCATTTCCTGAACAATCATTTGTGTACAGAGTAAAAAGCACTGGTGATAAAACAGTACCCTGGGGTGCGCCAGTTGAAATGACTCTGGAAGACGAAACAACACTTTGATATCGAACAGACTGTGTCCTCTGTGTAAGAAAATCAATTATCCAAAGAATGAGCTTGTTACACACATTTATGTTAATGAGTTTCTTTGCCATCAGATGTGGTTGTATGGTGTTGAATGCTGATGAGAGAAATCAATAAAGAGAATGCGTACAAAGGAGGCAGGTTTTTCGAGGTGTGTGAAAAAAAGCATGATGGAGAAGTGTGAGTGTGGCATCATCTGTTGATCTGTTCTGTTGGTATGCGAACAGAAACGGCTCTTAGTACTGTGTAGTATCTTTTAAAACAGAACAGAGGACAATTCTTTCAAGACATTTCATTGCAACAGATGTGAGGACAACTGGTCGGTAATCATTTAAACAGCTTGGGTTGCGTTTTTTGGGAACAGGACATACAGTGGCATTTTTCCATAAAACAGGAATTATACATTCTCTAAGTGTGATCAGGTAAACAAACGACTGTAAACATAGGAGAGCTGAGACGCACACACCTTCAACAATTTTCCACAGATATTATCAGGGCCCATTGCCTTTCTCACATTTAAACGTTTGAAAAAAAGACTGAACATCATTTTCCTCAATCACAACAGAATCACTTCCATCAACATCGTTTTTAACATTGCTTTGGGAGTTCTTCCTCACTTCCTTTAATTCTTTACGAAAATCTTTATCATCAAATCTACAGGCGCTGTATAGATTAACATTATCATTATTATTTTTTTGTTGTTGTTATTGTTATCAGCACATTCGTGTAATTTGCTCCTGGTAGTCACCATCATAGTTTCTGGGCCCTGTGGTTGATCTCCTGTCAAAGCTGAGCAACGTGGAGACTCCAGACTAAGCTCTTAATGGTCTGCCTGACACACAAAGAGAATTGAATGGGCCACAATGATCTGCCTGACACACAAAGAGAATTGAATGGGCCACAAAGGCGAGAAAACACAACAGAAGTCAAAGAAATGAAACAGAAACGATGGCCAAAGAAAGTGGTAGAATAAAGGAAAATAATGCCGCAGTTTCCGGGAAGTAGACATTCAGTCTCTAGTTTCAGAACAATGGGCATCCACATGAGTGCATCGATGGCTGTAGACTGATCTGCTGTCTGTGCATCTCTGTCAGCAGATCGCCTATTGCGGGGGAATGAGAACTGGCCGATGAAGTCCAAAGAGACCTGGCAGGTCAAATCACGACAATGTGTCATGATGATCGGTGCAAACGGAAATTCCTGGTAGCTAGATTGTGAGTTCATAACATTTTCTACAGTGGGCGTTTGAGTCTGTATTAAGGTCCAGTCAATTACACAATTACATATGGTCCAGTCAAGTACACAATTTGATCAATGTCCAGTCAGTGACACAATTTGATCAATGATACCAGAGTCTGTAGTAAGGTCCAGTCAATTATACAATTACATAAGGTCCAGTCAAGTACACAATTTGATCAAAGTCCAGTCAATTACACAATTTGATCAATGTCCAGTCAGTTACACGATTTGATCAATGATGCCAGAGGAGCTCGGTGGCCCTACGATCTAACCTGTATGTTATCTACAAAAACAGTTGATACCATAGATAATAGCACCACAGAACCACGAATCATGACCACCCCTTCAGATATTTAGGAGAAACAGGAGCAGGATTCCTCATACAGAAAACAGGTTAAGTAGTCGGTGAAGAATAGAGAGACATTTAAGAGGCACTGTTGCCTACCAATCAATAAAGGTTTTTTGTACAGGGCTTTCACCAGCCGTAAGATATGGAAGGTGATGCAACCGCTCAAAGTGCATTCCACATACAAGGAAACTTTCTTGAAAGTCTACGCTATCTTGCAGTGAGGGAGGAGGGGAAGAGGGGGGTGGGAGAGGGAAAGTGGGTGGAGGGAAGAAACCGTGGAAGTGAGGGAAGACATGGGCTGACAATCCACACACCCCCCCCCCACCCCCCCCCCCCCCCCCCCCCCCCCATCTCTCCTACTACCCTCCTACCTCCCACCCTTCCATTCCTTCCATTCCTTCCATTCCTTTGAGGACAGCAACAAAGACTGATCTTCCATTACGATTCCGGTTCGGTTACATAGGTGAGTGATTTTGCAGGTTTTCTCTTCTTTAAAAAGGTATGAAAATCGTACCCAAAACGTTAATTTTCTGTCTTTGTTTAATAATCATTTTGCTTCCAGCAATTTTTTTTCACCACGTCCAGTGTTCGGGGCAAAGAGTGTTATCATGTGGTCACAGTTCTGCAGTTATAACTACCATGCATGATCTGATTAGGAGATCATCTGTTTCCACTGACAAACATGCCGTGTCATTATCAACCATTCAGCCAATCTAGAGGTAAGAGGCAGAAAATCCGATTACATTGAGGCCTGCGGCGCAGCTAGCTGCCAGGATCACTGATGGCGGAAATGTCTGTCACCCTTTGTGGGGGCGTGATGGAGCGTTATTTTCAGATCTGTTCATTATTCCTGCCTTGCCACGGCTTTGATTCCACGTGGAAGTGCATGATTCCTCCGGCATATGCTGCCGCCACACCCCCGTTCCACTCGTTTCTCAACTGAAAGCTAAACCATGTCGCTTTGTGTCATACTTTTCCTTTTATTTCACGGACCGTTTGATGTTTGAAAGGCGACCAGGAAAACAGCAAAGAGG
The DNA here is from genome assembly GCA_016801955.1 of Conus betulinus. NCBI lineage: Eukaryota > Metazoa > Mollusca > Gastropoda > Neogastropoda > Conidae > Conus > Conus betulinus. The sequence continues at coordinate 186,622 of JADBJO010002193.1, forward strand.
ATGACACATCCATTAGTCCAACACTCCTTCAGTCAGGACTGTGATGCTAGTTAAGGTCAGCACCAAGTCAAGTTGCGTACAGCCCAGTCATACCACAAATGCTGAATCTAACAGCAAACAAATTGAAACTTTGACAAGGGAAGGAGCTGTACAGAACACAACGGAATGACTTCAGAATTCTTACATTTCCTTAAACTTCAACAGTAAAATTTAGAAAGAGGGAGGGTTAGCACCGCCAAGGACATTGACAAACAAAGCACAGGACAAGACACGATGCATTTCGACCTCTTGGGTCTTCTTCAGGCAAAAGAAGAGATCATATTTAACATTTAGGACAGTACAAAGAAAGACCGAAGGGAGACTTATCTGTTGTCCATGTGTAGGAAGAATGGCCGCCAGACAGATGCTGCTGACCTTTGAAACAACTGGTTTCCTCAGCTAAACTACAACTGATCACCTGGCCTTAACTACATTTGTCACTTGATATAAGCTACAGCTGGTCACCGGGTGTAAACTACAACTGATCACCTGACCCGTACTACATCTGGTAGCCTGACATAAACTACAGTTGTCTAGTTGACATAGAATGCAACTGTTTGCCTGATCGAGGCTACAGTTGTTTAACTGTAATAAACTACAATACTAACCTGACTTTAAGGGCAGCTAGTTAGCTGACATACAATACAGTTAGTTACCTGACTCTGATAACGTCTGGTTAGTTGACTTAAGCAACAACAGTTTAACTGAACTGATGTACTATCAGATATAGCTGAATGCCTGGTCTGATGGGTTACTGATTACCTAACCGAATTGTACTATATACTTGATCTAAACTCCATCTGTCATCTGTTCTTAACCACAACTGGTCATCTGCCCTGAACTCCATTGGGTTGCCTGAACTAAACCACATCTGGTTACCTGACCTTAACTACTACCAGTTACCTGATTTAGACTACAACAGATTACCTGACCTACAGTAGGTCTGGTTACCTAATCTTAACTACAACTGGTTATCTGACCTAAACTGTAACTGGCTACCTGACTTTAACTGGAATTGGTTACCTGACCTAAATTACATCTGGTTATCTGACATTAACTGCAACTGGCTACTTGACCTAAACTGTAACTGGTCATGGATAGATGGATAGATAGATAGATACTTTGAAAATATAAAGGTAAGAAAAAAGGTACCTTTCAGGGAACCCTTCAACGTTTCGTGCTGTAAGCACTTGGTCACCAAGTGAAGTGTTGAGGTTGTAGAGGAAGCTGGCAGGTTTCTTGTGACCACAGTTCAGCCAAAAAGGGGGGGGGGGGGGGGGGGGGGGGGGGGGGGTGAACTGTGTTAATATGGTCAACAAAAGGGGGTGGGGCAAAGAGGGGGTGGGGAAAGGTGGGAGGGAGAGGACCATCTGGGTGGTGGTTTACAGAGAAAGGGGAGGGGGGGTGGTGGTAATGGTATAGAAAAACATGGTATAGAACATGGTATATATAGAACATGGGCGGTATATGGGGGGGAAGCAGGGGGGGGGGGGGGGGTTTTTACAGCTTGAGATAAACAAGTTTATTCCCTGACATTGAGTCCATACGAAACGTTGAAGCATTCTCTGAAAGGTACCTTTTTTCTTTACCTTTATATTTTCAAGTTATATGGAAAAGGTACAGCAGTCAACATTTCTTCTATTATATAAGATAGATAGATAGATAGATAGATAGATTACAACTGATATATTTACGTGAATTACAGCTAGTTAGCTGATGTAAACTATAACGGGGGTTATACCACAAAAGCTTCAACTGAGTTTAGCTGATACAATTTACAGTCAGTTAGCTGACAAAAAGTGCAACTGTTGGGCTGACATAAACCACAGGTGGGTTAGGTGACATAAACTTATCAGGGCTGTATGCCACGTCACGTGTGGTGTAGGGAGATGTTAAACTTAAGTGTAACTACCTCGCAGAACGAACAAATTTGGTCAGCTTGGTTTAAAGTCAAGAAACAAACCAACGGACACATTACATTGCTATTATTTGATCGATTTCTAAGTTTCCTGAACACATCTGAACAGTTTAACAGAGCACTTCAAAGCCCCCAACACCACCACCCCACTCAACCTCAATTTAATGGTGAATAAACAGGATCCAAAAGCATATCCTGACTGGATTCTATTTACATGAAAATTGTTTTTGAATGACTGCTAAAAGCGTAAACATGTGATCAGTAGTAGAATGATTTTGTTTAAACCCAGCTTGGAATTCACCTTTAATATTGTTCCAACCCATTGTAATCTTGAATTAACTATAGAGCTGTGTATTTTCCTACTTATATCTGAAAGAGAAATTCCTCTGTAATTTTGGATCGTTAATGTTGCCTTTTAAACGATGGAACAACAACACATTCTTTCCTAAAGTCAGGATATTGACCTGTGTCAAATAGAACATTGAAATATTTTACAAAAAAATCAGTTACATCATCTGATTTTTTTAATAGCTCTCCAATTATACAGTCCGGTCCAGCTGCTTTCTCACTTTTCAATTTTCTCACTGAGAGTATGACTTCTTTTGAAATCGGCCAATTCAGAAAGTCGACATCATCATCATCATCATCATCATCATCATCATACTTATTTGCATCATTTCCATTTCCTTGATCATCGTTATCACACTACAAAAAAAAAATATCTGAAACATCAGAAGCACATTTGCAGATATCTTTGTTGCCGTCAGTCTCATATCTTTCTAGGACCCTTCTAAATTGTTGAAACCATTCCTGCACTGTGATCTTGCTGGACTGGAACTTATTCTTATGAGAAACTCTACCCAGTAGAAAGAAACTCGTGGAGAGCGTGGCAGCAGAGAGTCCTCAGAAGAGAAGCCCCTTCAAGCAAGTGTTTCGGCCCTTATCTCCTGACACTCTAGGGGGGTTGGGCCACACCCGGTTCATGACTCCGGATCTCTCTGCTGTCCCCTTTTTCCCCATCTTGGAACGAGCCATGACTGGGATTCGAACCCATGACCCCCCTCTGGATATGCTCATTTTCCACTTAATGACTCGCGCACTAACCACTGAGCCACTGGGATACCTGATATTGTAGGAAAGTTAAGCCTTATGAAGTTCACTTTTGTTCCTCCTTGACCAGATCCAGCTTGAACACCTCTCTGCTGCTTCTGCCATTGCTTTCAGGGCTCTGGTTTTTTCCCTCCCTGCAACTGAGAGCTGTTTCATGAGGCTGTATGCAGACAGACGTTCCTACAAACCCCCTAGCTCCAATTTCTGCAGTGAGGATTTTGACCTGATAGCCTTCTCTCTTCAGGCTGTTTGCCAGATCAGCATACTTTTCAGTCTTGTAGATTTGAGCTGCCTCCATTCTGTTTTCATATGGCATCGTGAGCTCCATCGTGATCAGCTGCTTGGTTGACTGAGAGTGGACTACTATGTCTGGTCTCATGCCACTCTTGCTGATGATCTCTGGGTGACTCTTCCATTCTGGGAGGTCTGCAGTGCACTCCCAGTCATCTGCCCCGTCCAGCAGACTCTGCCTGCATGTTCCAGTGGCACTGTTGTTCTTGGCCCTGATTCGCTGCCTCCTGCCGTGAAGAATGTTGCGGGTGCTTTTGGAGTCCTGATTTTCCCTTTTGTGGTGTTGGTACTAGCCCAGACTACTTGTACAATCTCTTTGAGCACTTGGTTGTGCCTCCGTGTGTACCTTCCTTGAGCCAGGGCTACTTTACATGAGCTTAGGACATGCTCCACTGTTTGTTTTTCATGGCAGAGGGGCCATGAAGGATCGTCTATTTTCCCCCACTTCACCAGGTTTGCATTTGAGGGCAAAAGATCAAATGCAGATCTGAAAATGAAGCTGATCCTGAGAGGGCCATGTGCCAAATGTCATTCCATGTGAGATTTCTTTGGAGTGCATTCTCCCATGTTGTCCATTGCCCTTGCTGGCTCTGCTGGACTGCTTTTTGGAGTCGTGTGGTCTTCTTCTTTTCTCATCTCCTGAATCATCGTGTCTCTTTTGGCTTTTCCTTTATCCTTTGACCACCATTCAGTTTTGGTCACCCCAGTCCTTGTCTGTTGGTCTGCGTGTGTCCTGTTATTTCTCTGATCTTGAGACTTTCTTTTGCAGAATCCATCGCCCCTTGCACTTTCCATTTCTTGCCTGTCTTCAGCTGGGGCTTGATTGCTTCTACCACCTTGTCTCCTGAGTCCTCCAGCATGCTTTGAAGTCTGATCTTCCCTGCCTTGTATTCCTCCAGGACGGATTTCAGTGGTAGTTTCAGCTTTGCTTGGCGATAGTACAGCGCTATGTCAGTGAGACAGGGTGGGACACCAAGCCATTTCCTTGTGAACTTGTTGATTTTGGATTCCATTGCCTCCACTATGCTGGTGCAGATGTCGTCTATAATCAGAGGCCACAGGGGCTTTAGTATCAGCATGAACTGCAGACACCAGACCTTGTTGGACTGGAACTTATTCTTATTAGAGACTCTACCCATATTTTGCCAAAATTCTTTCTGGTCATCTACAGACATTGTCAATTGTTCAAGTACAATTCTGTTGTATTCTTTTCTCTTTCTCTGTAACAGCTTTTTGTACTCCTTTCTTTGCAAAAAGCTGTCCTAGGCTCTTTTTTCGGGTGAATTCTCTTTTGATGGCACTTTGTATCTTTTCGGGATGATTTCCTACATATTCTTAAAAGTTTTCTAATATTGCGCGTAGACGTTTTACATTGATCATCATACCACTTTCCTGGCCTTTTCTGACATGTACACATTTTCTTTTCCATACATACTGCTTGCTCTCTTATGCATTCACTAAATAAATGTAATGCCTGATTAATATCAGCTCCCATCAATATGCTGGCTTGATTAGGTTTTTCTTTTGTATTTCTCGAATGCATGCTATTATGAAATTGTTCAGCAAAGTTATCATTCCAAACTACCCTTTTAATGAATAAAGGTATATCACTCCAATCATTGTCATTGCGTATTACATCATTCTTCGCATAAAAATGAAATCCACAATGCTTGATGATCAGAATTATTCATATCAGAAACATGCAAACGGCAAGAATTTTTAATAGTATTGAACAGATCTTCAGAAACTAAGAAATAATCATTTACGCTACTTCCCGTTTCCGTCATGTATAGTTGAGAAAGAGACACACACACACACAGACAGAGACAGAGAGAGAGAGAGAGAGAGAGAGAGAGAGAGAGAGAGAGACAGACAGACAGACAGACAGACAGGCAGGCAGAGAGAGAGCTTTATGGTCTAGTTACAGCTGTGCCCGTTTAGACAAGGGGAATTAGGATCGCATTCATCGATTACCAATGCAGATAGTTTCATATGGAGAGCTATTTAGACAACACATCCCTGGGATCGCTCCCCCACGATTACCAATGCAGATATTTCATATGGAGAGCTATTTATCCACGCACATCCCTCCCTTTCCCCTCCCCCACGAAACCAAGGCTTCTATTTCACATTCACTTCTATCAGAGGGGACAAATGCGTTGATGTCAAAGGTGGCAAAGTTTTAGAAGTATCTGTCAATCTGGTACATACGCTAAAATATCTTGTATTTGTGAGAGAACACACACACACACACACACACACACACACACACACACACACACACACACACACACACACACACACACACACACACACACACACACACACACACACACACACACACACACACACACACACACACACATGCTGCACGAACATATGCACTTGAGAGAGACAGACAGACAGAGACAGACAGACAACTAGATGCACAGATAGACTGACAGACAGAGGGTTAAAAAGAGACAGACAGGGGAGGGACAGCAAGAGGAAGCACGAAGCAACCTTGAAATGGACACTGCCAGACATCTGCTGTCTGTGAAATGGACACTGTCAGACATCTGCTGTCTGTGAAATGGACACTGTCAGACATCTGCTGTCTGTGAAATCGACACTGTCAGACATCTGCTGTCTGTGAAATGGACACTGCCAGACATCTGCTGTCTGTGAAATGGACACTGTCAGACATCTGCTGTCTGTGAATGGACACTGCCTGCATCTGCTGTCTGTGAAATGGACACTGCCAGACATCTGTCTGTGAAATGGACACTGCCAGACATCTGCTGTATGTGAAATGGACACACTGCCAGACATCTGCTGTCTGTGAAATGGACACTGTCAGACATCTGCTGTCTGTGAAATGGACACTGTCAGACATCTGCTGTCTGTGAAATGGACACTGTCAGACATCTGCTGTCTGTGAAATGGACACTGTCAGACATCTGCTGTCTGTGAAATGGACACTGTCAGACATCTGCTGTCTGTGAAATGGACACTGTCAGACATCTGCTGTCTGTCTGTGCAGCAAGAGGAGGACGAAGCTAAGATCACATTCTATGGGTCTCCCGACAGAATACAGATAATCAACTAAGTCTTTCATCCCAACCCGCTGAGCCATTGGCCAAAGTACCGTTAACAAGATGGGAGCAACAGTCCAGACTGGCGAACTGTTTGTGAAGCTTTGGAGATGGTCAGATTGGATTTGTCAGCCTTGGTTACGAGTCGCACGTCCAATCCACACTCCCTCAGGCCCTGTGTGGTTGAAGCAAAGTTTCTCTTTACATTTCTTTCACTGAAGCACTTTGGTTGCACACGTTTTATGTATGAGTGCATCCTATAGGTAGTACTTTTTCACCCTTCGTTGAAGTGCCGCAATAAAGCAGAACATCTTCACACTTTCTACGACAGAAGACACATTAGGTGTGCATGTTCAGCCTTCCTCTGGATACATTTCTTCAGCAATACATTTTTACCAAATTCCATTGAATGTTGTAGTTTCACCATGTTTTGAGCAGAGTTATTAAGTAGTGTATTTTTACCCCCTTTCTTTAAAGCAGCCAGTAGGCAACATATTTTTATCCCTCTTTTAAGCACAACATTTAATCAGTGCACGTTCACCCTGTTTTGGGAACAATACCTTGGCATTTTCATTCTTCTTTTTTTTGTGCAGAGACAGACAGAGAGACAGAGAGAGAGAGAGAGAGAGACAGAGATAGAGACAGACAGACAGAGAGAGACAGATAGACAGACAGACAGGGACAGATAGACATATAGATAGATAGATAGATGGACAGACATATACACAATGCTAAAGACAGAAAGAGAGCGGAGGGGCAACGAGACAGAACAGGACTGCTCTAAAGGCAGGTTGACAGTGCTTCTGACCCTCCCCAGCAACTCAACTCTCTTTTTCAAAGCGAGAGGACAAAGCTAACACTATGTCCTACACATCTGCTGACAACCTGCCACAATGGACAACTGGATAATCAACTGAATCTTTCATCCTATCTTAACAAACTGACTCCCTGGCTATAGCAGAGGACAAACATGATACACTATTTCATCCATAACCTAACAAACTGAGCCCCTGGCTATAGCACCGTTACCATGATAGAGTATTTCATCCTAACCTAACAAACTGAGCCCCTGGCTATAGCACCGTTACCATGATAGAGCAATGGTTCAGACAGTGACCTGTGAAGCTTTAGAGGTGTCTCGGTTGGATTTGCCAGCCTTCATTTTGAAGAACTCTCCAACAGCACGTGAATACCACGCTCTCTGAGGCGCTGCGTGGGTCAACAAACTGATCTTTGTCATGATTCCTCTCGGTGGCAGCACTTTGGTTACTCGCGTTTTACCTATGAGTGCAACCTACTGTGAGCACTTTTTCATCCCTCGTTTGAGTGCTGCAATACAGCGGAACACTTTCACATTTCCTTTGAGAGTAGAACTCTAGCTGTATATTTTCACGCTTCCTTTAAATACAACATTGCAGCTGTATATTTTTACCATCCTATCAATACAGTAGTTTCACCTCGCTTTCAAGTGAAGTTCTTAAGCATTTACATTTCATTCCTTTCTTTAAAGCAACGCTTAGGCAACATACTCTTTCCCCCTGTTTTGCGCACAACAATTTTTGAAATTTACGTTTTCCTTCTTTTGGAAACAACAATCTGGCACTACATTTTCAGCTTCTTTAAGGCCCACTGTAACAACTGTGACCACGTTCTTGGGTTATGGACGTGTGTGTTATTTGTTCAAAAAGTATCTCAACAACAGAAAACATAGATCACTTACGCAAGCTTTTGAAAAACAAGGATTTTAAAGCCTTATTCGCCCTCTTGAGCTTTGGCCAATCTACATATAGAACCTATGGCTTGCATGTATTGACTGGAGCAAATGAGTAAACCAGGGCGATTTAAAGTTTCTCTCAAACAATGGTTTATCATCTAACAGTGCACATGACGGCCCCCTCCCACTCACCCATTCCCATCCGCCTGGAACTCCAGTTAATTGTGAAAGATTTGGATTCAAAAACCTGTCCCATTTTACGTCAGAATGTGCATTCTGTTCAACAGACGTTTGGTTGAATTTAACAGATTCTCTTCTCAGAGTTTTGTGCAAAAAAACCACTCATTCTGCGGACTGTGCTGTGACGTTTTTATGTTCAATGCTTAAATGAGTGTGTCACAGCCACCTTTCGGCAGTAAACTATATCTGAAAGTTGCCTTCCACGGGCAGGTCTGCATACACTCAAACGGTTTTCAATTCTGTTGATTTCATGGTTGATAGATGCCCAGTGTAATCTCTGAAATGGGCGAGTGGAACAGACGGGCAAATGTGCTGCAGGCAACTGTCCACTGGGCTCTCACGCTTCAATTTCTTCTCACCAGCAGTGTTGCTGCAATGAGGTTAGGCCAGTCCCCGCTGTCTGTCTCTCCCATCGACAGTCTCTCCTCCTTTTCTTCACCTTCGTCTTACCGCCCACTCCTCCACACGCCCCTCACCCACCTCTTCCCCCACCCTTTCCTCCCTAACTCCCACACCCTAATCTCCCTCTCCTCCCCAACTCCCACACCCTAATCTCCCAGTCCCGCCTTAATCTGATCTTGTTCCCACCCAATAGTTTTTGCGTGTATTTGTTTTACCATCTGCACGTCCATTTAATTTCCTTCTGTCAGTTCCCTTCCTGTCAGTGTGTGTTCTCCGGAGCCTGAGGTTAATCTCCTGTCAAAGCAGGACAAGGCGGGGCCTCTGAACTCATCTACAGAGGATGTATCTGTCTCCACAAAATTCTGTTGCTCACTTCAAAACACGATGCCTCATATCAACGGTAGTTCGAGGTTGTTTTGACAAACAATACAGAAGCGTTCCTTATCGACATCTGTTTTGCCCATGAAACTCTCATGTCAACACATGATGGTCAAGTATTTTCAAGTTGCGTGTATACCCCTTCTTCCTGTCACGCTGTTTCTCTTTAGGAATATTAGACGTGACATCAACATACAGGGAAAATATCTAGAGACCTGTTTCTACCAGTCAATGACAGTCTGTCTGTCTGTCTGTCTGTCTGTTTCTATCTTTATCATGTCTCTGTGTGTGTGTCTGTGCATATGTGCGTCTGTTTGTCTGGGTCCATATGTGTGAGCATGCATGTGTGCATGCACGAGTGTGTGTGTGTGTGTGTGTGTGTGTGTGTGTGTGTGTGTGTGTGTGTGTGTGTGTGTGCGCGTGTGTGTATGTGTGTGTGTTTATGTATATGGGTATAGGTGCGTGCATGCATGTATGTGCTTATGTGTATGTTTATTGCATATGTGTGTGTGTGTGTGTGTGTGTGTGTGTGTGTGTGTGTGTGTGTGTGTATGCGTGTGTGTGTGTGTGTGTGTGTGTGTGTGTGTGTGTGTGCGCGCGCGCGCGCGCGCACATGCTGCTGTGTGTGTGTCTGGTGAACGCGCTTTTGTATTTGTGTCTGGCTGAGAGTCTTTGTGTGTGTGCTTATCCATGGGTACATGTCTTTGCACAATATGTGTATGTGTGTGTGTGTGTGAATAGGTGTGCGCGTGCGTGTATGTGTGTGTGTGAGTACGCGTATGCGTGTGCATAACCGCTACAGCAAGGGAGAATGGTCAAACCAGTCATGAACATACTCATGGGTGACTTGCCCCTTTATGTAATCACTCCCTTTGTTCTTCCAGAGTCGTCCCTGGATTGTCACATGCTTCACTGGTCAGCAGCCTGATGATCACCCCACAGAAGAACCTGGTAGAAATGAATGCACGATGTCTCCTCTCGTTCCCATGTGGCACACTCGCCCTCTGCCTTCGTTCCACACTGCTTGTCGTTATCACACATGGGTGTAATAAGCATTGCATGTCTGGGTAATTTCACATGGTATTCAAATATCATTGAGTGTGGTTGAAGCCTGTGGCCCGCTGCTTGTCTGGCATGTCGATACCGCGGCCGGGACCCGTTGGCCGATCGGCAACTTAGATGATAAACTGGCTTGTTGGTTGGTCGGCGGGGCGCGGCTGTGGTGTGGCGGTGTCATATTGGTAGCAGGCTTAAGATCATATAATTAACTTTCTTTTGATTGTTAAAGAAATATGAAGACACAGCTGTACGGGATTTCGGCGCTGGTGTGTACACTCAGCTGGGAAATGCTTAAGTCTGTTTAAATCTATATTTTGAAGCATCATTGCAGTGAACATAATTATGTTATGCGCTATATGCAACAGCTATCGCATGGTACCACACGGAGAAAACATTACCTCATTATTACAAATTGTATAATTATGTATACTGTTTAAGTATTATTAATTCATAAGAAGAGAGAAAGTGGGGGGTGTGGGTGGGTGGGGAGGGGAGGGGGTGTGAGTGGAGTGAGCGGCGGTGTGTGTTTGGTTGCCTTTATGTGCTCGTAGTTTGTAAGAACTGAGGATTGTGCTTAGTGATTTTTGTTTGTTTGTGTATGTGTATGTATATCCAAAAAAAAAAAAAAAAAAAAAACTTTCTTCGGCATACATTGAACTCTCACTCAAATCCATTCAAACCGAAAAAAAAAAACCTCATTTTTAATCAGTTTCACGGATATTTATTACGATATTGTCAAACATGTACAAATATGATTAATAACAAAAATATGTAGCAATTTGCATCCGGAAATGTACAGCAAGAGAAAGACAATGTTGATGAAAGAATGGAGAAGAGAGAAAGAGAGAACTGTGGAATGGAAGAGAGAATGAGGAAAGAAATAAAAAAAATGTATTAAAAAAAAAAAGGATTGCATGTCTTGTTTTATCCATTTCCTAATGCTCAAATTTCGCAGCTTAGAACGGGTGTCCCTTAGCTACGAGGGAAAGACAGTCGTCCAAAAAGGCAAGCCTTGAGACGCCTACCAAATCCAGGAGTTGCAGGCTTTAATTCCGCTAATGCCAAGAAACGTTCATGCAGCAGCGGGGCATCTGGGAGTCATGACCTGGATGCAGCCTGCTCTCATCACAGTGCCAGAAAGTCAGGGCCAAACACTTTGTCTGTGTGCTGTTGCTTTCTCTGAAGACCTTCTGCTGTCGAGCATTCCCCCGCGTTTCTTCCTACGTGCTGGCTGAAAAAAAAAAAACGCGTATGATTGGAGCACTCAGCCTTAAAGACGTCAACGTTAAATTTGGAGAGTTATGTGTGGTTGCATCTAACTTGTGCGTTTGTGAGCTGTCCACGATAGCAGAATTTTCTTTCTGATTTTTTTTTTTCTTTCTTTGCGACGTAGTGTCGGCACTGAAGGGGTTCCTTCGGCTAGCTGTGAGGGAATTGGAACTCTTTCAGCTTGCTTCCTTTTCTTTGTATCAGCACATTTCTCTTTTGACATAACATACATCGCAGCTGCTTTCTGAGGTTTGAACCGACTATCCATCCAACGTGGCCGGCTTCGTGGGCCAAGGAAACGAATACTGCCTTGTATGTGTGGCTGTGTCTTTCGACCTTGAACCAGACCTACTCGTGGTTACTCCCCCTTCATCCAGTGAGGGGTGTCCTTGCTTGCCTGGAGCTATATATTCCCCTCAGGGTGGTCCCGGCAGCAAAGGTTGTTTCGCCTCACGGCCATCCTCTGTCACATTTGGGCCTTCTCTGCCACCATGTCCTCTTTCCATGATTTTGGTATCAATATTTTAACCCGAAACTCTGTGGTCCCCGGTGCCTCATTCGCTGAGTGTGACTGGGGCTGTAGTATGACCAACTGGATGAAACTTGATTCAGTCAAACAAGCGGTTCACTAAGGTTCAGTTATTTGTCTCCCTTTTCTACCCACCCAACCACCCCTTCACATACCGTTCTAACTTTCATATCTACTTATATACCCTTACACCATTCTAACCTTCATTATTCAATACAATCGTCAATATCCCTGATTCAAAACTATTATAACTGAAAGACAAAGAAAGGGTGTAAAGAAAGGATGAAATCCAATGGCAGACACGGAAAACAAAAAGAAACAGGCCACCCAGCCCCCCCCCCCCTCCCCCCTCCCATACCGTTCTAACTTTCAATACTCCCTATGTACCCCTTACACCATTCTAACCTTCATTTTCCAATACAAACGTCAATGTGTCTGATTCAAAACTATCATAACAAAACGGAAAAGAAAGGGTGTCAAGAAAGGAAGAAATACAATGTCAGGCACGGAAACAAAAGAAACACCAAGACAGATAGGAAGGGGGGGGGGGGTGGATGGGGTTAAAATCACAGCGAAGGAGAGAAGGAGGACGTTGTTCAAGGAACTGGGGGAAAGGTGCTGAAAGATGCTGAGGAAGACGAAAATGGTGGCAAAAGAAATACAATCTATATGGTCAGTGATCTTAGGGACTCGTAGTTTTAAGGAAACATCTGGAGTACTATGGAAGACGAAAATGGCGGCAAAAGAAATACAGTGCATATGATCAGTGATCGTAGGGACTCGTAGCTTTGAGGAAACATCTGGAGTACTATGCATCCTATGCTTACTTATCTTTTTAACACCAGGCAGTACTATTTATTCTATGCTTTGAGGAAACATCTGGAGTACTATTCATCCTAGGCTTTGAGGAAACATCTGGAGTACTATTCATCCTAGGCTTTGAGGAAACATCTGGAGTACTATTTATCTATGCTTTGAGGAAACATCTGGAGTACTATTCATCCTAAGCTTTGTGGAAACATCTTGAGTACTACATTTATCATATGCTTTGAGGAACCATCTGGAGTACTATTTATCCTATGCTTTGAGGAAACATCTGGAGTACTATTTATCTATGCTTTGAGGAGACATCTGGAGTACTATTTATCCTATGCTTTGAGGAGACATCTGGAGTACTATTTATCCTATGCTTTCAGGAACCATTTGGAGTACTATTTATCCTATGCTTTGTGGAAACATCTGGAGTACTATTCATCCTAAGCTTTGTGGAAACATCTTGAGTACTACATTTATCATATGCTTTGAGGACCATCTGGAGTACTATTTATCCTATGCTTTGAGGAACCATCTGGAGTACTATTTATCCTATGCTTTGAGGAAACATTTGGAGTACTATTTATCCTATGCTTTGAGGAACCATCTGGAGTACTATTTATCCTATGCTTTGAGGAACCATCTGGAGTACTATTTATCCCACGCTTACTTATGAACCACACTAGGCAGCTTATTTCGGCTTTGCTTTTGAATACTTTCAGCTCACTACACAAGGTTAGGTGGGAGGAAAGTGAAGACGATATGAAGAAAATGACAGGAACATTTACTGCTAGCTGACACACTCGGCTTTGTAACGACAACGGCCACTGGCTGTGATCCTAGCTTTGAAACTTTGTATGTTCTTCGTATAGGATGTAGTGCATCTAAGCTACAGAGATCTACAACTACAAACAGCAGACTTTGAACTGGACTCTGTGGATATCTTATTGTTTGTTTCGCACAGTGGTATGTCTCATGCGTGGTGAGCACGATCGTGGGGGCAGATGTGAACATTGCTCACCATATAGCAGCAGCTGCTTTTTTCGCTTCCCTTTCCCCATGTATCCTGTAGGGGGACATTTAGAAATCTTTGCGGCAAAGTTTCTACAACTACAAAACGATCTCAGTTTGATTACTGTCTACAGTGGTATGTCTAGCATTCTCATACTTCAGCTCCTGTAGGGGACATTAGAAATCTTTGCGGCAAAGTTTGAACGAACTTCAGCTGCGTAGTAAACAGAAAGAGCACAGGAGAAGTAAAATGCTGCGTCATAATTGATCTTTGTTCCCCCACCCCTCCTCCTCTCCCTCTTCTTCCACGTTCCCCTTTCCTCCCCAAACCCCACCCCTTGTTTGTTTCAGGTCGTTAGTGCTCAGGCGTAATTTCATCAGGACTGCTTGTTGTGAATGGGCTGACAACAGATCAGCTTCCATCTTTTCCTTCTTGGCAGTAACCCAACACAAACACTAAAGCACTTTTTCAATGTGGTGACCTTGGCATTAACAACAGACGAGGCATGTTGTGCTGTGGAGATTTGCTGTGGATGCTTGAGAATAGAAGCGTAATGTACGTCAGTAGCGTTACGTCGTTTTCCTTATACGTGTCTTTGTCGTTAGTCGTGCAAAGTGGACACCGATCCTCCCTTCCTCTCCTCCTCCCACCCATCCCCCTCCACCGCCACCATCCCAATCATCCACCCCACCGCCCACTGTCTTCCTTCTGACTCACAACACTCAATACTGTTGTCAGCTCAATGACTTCGGAAGCTCGGGTTGTTTTTGGTTTTTTTTTTTTTTTGCTTGTTTGTTTGTTTGTTTTTTGTTTGTTTTGTTTTGCTTTTTGTTTTTTTGTTTTTTTTTTTGACTGGTTTCAGATTTGGGTTCTGGCTGTGTGAGGAACAAAAGGGTTCTTCACATTTTAACAACCCCCCCCCCCCCCCCCCCCCCCCCCCCCCCCCCCCCCCCCCCCCCCCCACCTACCGCTTCCTCCCGTAGTATCTAGTGCGCCTCTCTATTTTCTGTCCTCTGACATTTGCCTTTGGTTGGTGGGAGGGAAGGGGAGTTGGGGATGGAGGACAGAAGATAATGGTGTGTCACAGAGAAAATAGTGTTTGTCTCTCTCTCTCTCTCTCTCTCTCTCTCTCTCTCTCTCTCTCTCTCTCTCTCTCTCTCTCTGATGACCGTATTGCTGCAGCTGTGGCTGTTACTGCTGATATCATACCGTCAAACTATATCTTCTTCACCCTCTTCTTTTTGTCTTCTTTCCTGTGTGTGTGTGTGTGTGTGTGTGTGTGTAAATGTATATGAGTGTGTGACCTGACTTTTTATGTGCTGCATGCAAAACTGTATTGTTTACGCTTGAACCGATGAACTTGATAAGTGTGTGTGTGTGTGTGTGTGTGTGTGTGTGTGTGTGTGTGAACACATGTCAGTGCGAGTGTTTGAATGTGTGTTGAGCGCAATGAGTTTACCCCAAGAATTGTGCCATATAAAATCCATACATTATTATTATTATTATTATTATATGTGTGTACGTGTGTGTGTGTTTGTTTGTGTGTGTGTGTGTGTGTGTGTGTGTGTGTGTGTGTGTGTGTGTGTGTGTGTGTGTGTGTGTGTGTGTGTGTGTGTGTGTGTGTGTACGTGCGCGCACACGCGTGTGAGTGTATCGGTCAGTCTGTGTGTCTGTCTGTCTGTGTCTGTGTCTGTGTTTGTTGTTGTTGTTGTTGCTGTTGCTATTGCTGCTGCTGCTGTTGTTGTTATTGTTGTAATTATAGTTCTTGGCATGTGTGGGGGGTATGCGTGTGCCGCCGGTGTGTGTGTGTCTGTCTGTCTGTCTGTGTGTCTGTGCGTGCGTGCGTGCGCGCGCACGGCAGGCTAGAGGGGTGAAACAGCTCTTCTGTGGACAGGGCACTGTTCTGTCTGCTTCTTCCAGCTGATCCCTTTCTCTTCAGGCTGCCTCAGGGTCTATTCTTTACCTGTTTCCCAGTCCTCCTGCTTTCTCTTCAGGTCTGCCTCAGGGTCTATTCTATAGCATAGCTGTTTCCCATCCTCCTGCGTTTTTTCTTCAGGTCTGCCTCAGGGTCTCTTCTATACCTGTTTCCCAGTCCTCCTGCTTTCTCTTCAGGTCTGCCTCAGGGTCTCTTCTATACCTGTTTCCCAGTCCTCCTGCTTTCTCTTCAGGTCTGCCTCAGGGTCTCTTCTATACCTGTTTCCCAGTCCTCCTGCTTTCTCTTCAGGTCTGCCTCAGGGTCTCTTCTATACCTGTTTCCCATCCTCCTACTTTCTCTTCAGGTCTGCCTCAGGGTCTCTTCTATACCTGTTTTCCCATCCTCCTACTTTCTCTTCAGGTCTGCCTCAGGGTCTCTTCTATAGCTGTTTTCCCATCCTCCTACTTTCTCTTCAGGTCTGCCTCCAGGGTCTCTTGTATAGCTGTTTCCCATCCTCCTACTTTCTCTTCAGGTCTGCCTCAGGGTCTCTTGTATAGCTGTTTCCCAGTCCTCCTACTTTCTCTTCAGGTCTGCCTCAGGGTCTCTTCTATAGCTGTTTCCCATCCTCCTACTTTCTCTTCAGGTCTGCCTCAGGGTCTCTTCTATAGCTGTTTCCCATCCTCCTACTTTCTCTTCAGGTCTGCCTCAGGGTCTCTTCTATAGCTGTTTCCCATCCTCCTACTTTCTCTTCAGGTCTGCCTCAGGGTCTCTTCTACAGCTGTTTCCCAGTCCTCCTACTTTCTCTTCAGGTCTGCCTCAGGGTCTGTTCTACAGCTGTTTCCCAGTCCTCCTACTTTCTCTTCAGGTCTGCCTCAGGGTCTATTCTATGGCTGTTTCCCAGTCCTCCTACTTGCTCTTCAGGTCTGCCTCAGGGTCTATTCTACAGCTGTTTCCCAGTCATTCTACTCTCTTTCGTATTTCTTCTGATCCTCCTCCTTCTCCTCCTCCTCCTCCTCCTACTCCTACTCCTCCTCCTTTTTCTTCCACTTCTTCTTCCTCTCCTCTTCTTCCTGCTTCTCCTTCTCCTCTTTTTCTCTCCTCCTCCTCCTCCTCCTACTTTCTTCTCCTTCTTGATCATCATCATCATTATCTTCTTCTTCTTCTTCTTCTTCTTTCTTCTTCTTCTTCAACAACATAGACAGACAGACAGAGAGAGAGGTAGGATACGACAGCCAGACAGTCAGAGGTAGAGAGAGAGGCGTACACACACACATTCACAGGTGCAGGCTCACAGAGAGACAGATGGATAAAACGACAGACAAATAGACAGACTGAGAGACAGTAAGGGAGAGCCTGAAACCTTGACTATCGACACTGTCACACATGGACTTTCTGTGAAGCGAGAGGGCAAAGCTAACACCACCACGTTCTGTGGGTCTGCCGACAGCCAGCCGCTAAAGGAGGCAGAGAGTGCACTGAGTCTTTCATCATGAGGAATCGAGCCACTGGCCAAGACAGCGCTAACAAGGTGGAGCAACGGTTCAGACATGTGAACTGTGGTGAAGCTTCAGGGGTGTCCAGGCAGGATCTGTCAGCCTTGGCTAGGAAGAACTCTCCAGCAGCGCGTGCAAAATGCCCTGTGTGGATCAACACATTGATCTTTGTGAACGTTCCTTTCAGTGCAGCACTTTAGTTACTTACGTTTTAGGCATCAGTGTGGTCCATAAGTGGCTCTTTTCCTCCCTCTTTTGAGTGCTGCAGTATAGCAGAACATTCTCACACTTCCTTTGAGAGAAGACCACCAGCTGTGCATGATCAACTCTCCTCTCAATACAACACTGCATCAGGACATTTGACCATCCTTTCAACACCGGAGTGTCACTTCTCTTTTGAGTGAAGCACTTTACGCATTACCCGCTGTCTTTAAGCGACACTGAGGCTTCTCAGCCTTCTTGTCAACACCACGCTTTGGCAATACACGTTCGCCCCTGTTTTCTGAGCAATACTTGGTCACCACATTTTCATCCCTCTTTTGAGACCAACACTTCAGCACCACACTTTCAGCCTCTTTTGAGGGCCACTGTCAGGAACTGTGCTCAAGTTCTAGGTCGTTTGGTTTGTGTTTATTTGGTAATAATAATAATAATAATAATAATGAACATTTTTGTGTGCACACTTCTCTATTGAACAGAGCACGCGGCCCGTTACAAATTCCATATATATATAAACAATTAAAGCAATAATAGACAACGCACACACACACACCAACCGCCACACACACACGCACACACACACACACACACACACACAACAAGATGGCGACAGCGATCAGAAGCTAAACATCGGGTCTGCTAGCTTATAGCATTTCTGCAGGCTCTGTCTCAGAAATGACTAAAACTAGGAGCCAGGGAGGTCCTCTTTCATGCCCTGTACGGAATACAAACAAATCAAGCAGAAAGTCAAAACCCAGTAAGCCGGCGCTTCAGGAATTTGCAAATCTGAAGCGAACCGGTCAACAGACAAATGTTGACATTCCTGGCATTGGAACGGACAGCACCGATGAAATTCCAAAGCGCAACTCCTTCACTGCTAATGCCATGACAGACGTGAAAGTAGAAATCGGTGAGTTGAAAAAACTGATTGAAACATTATGTGATAAAGTAGTATCCCTAGAAGCTACGGTACGGGAGCAAAACAACACGATTGCTCAGCTTACAGCCGACAAGTTCAACACAGAACCGCGTTCTAAATTTGTTCAGACTGATCCAGAACAGAAAATAGTAAAGGAGAGCGCGAAACACGACCGTACATACGCTCAGGTGACAGCACAACAGGCGGTTCCAATCTCGAACGGAAAGGAAAAGAAGAAGATAAAAAAAATTAAACCAAAAGAACGATCTGGAACGCAGAAGACAACTTCTCATGACGTCAATTCCAATGATAGCGTCATCACGTCCCAGACTGCTCAGAATCGAACAAACAAAAGACACAACTTGGAAAGGAAAGTGAAAAAACCTAACGAAGATCTCCCAACTGTTCTCGTCCTTCATGATTCTGTTTTGAACGGTGTGAAATGCCCCCGACTTGGTCGATCTTACGGTTTCAAAACCGTTTCCAAAAAATCCTCCACTACAAAGGACTTACTGCCCACGCTGAGACAAACCTTGTCGTCAATGGATACAGAAGTTGATGCATTGTGTATTCATTGTGGTCTCAATGATATTCATCAAAAAGACGTTGCATCCTCCAGCAAATTCTTTGCGGACACCATTAAAACTATCGCTAAAGAGCATTCACATGCCAGCATTGTGATCAGTAAAGTGGCTCCTGTTTCTGACCCTGAAATAAACATAAACCGCGAAATGTTCAACGCGGTTATAAACTCTGAACTATTCAAAGTTCGAAAGTGTCCGTCATCAGCCATGAAAACCTCCTTGCCAGCCCCAGAACACTGAATGACGGAGTCCACCCGAACCAGAAAGGAGCCAGTGTACTTGCTGGTAACTTAGGGCGACACGTCCACCAGCTCTTCTGGAAGAAATCCTCTGGCAGCAAGTCCAGGAATCCCAGTCTACATCGCTCTTCATGGAGAACACGATACCTCCCTCCAGTCTTCTCGTCACACAGATATCATGATCTACCCTTTTCACCTGTACCAGGGCCTGGCGGAACTTTTACGATGTTCTGCAAGACTGGTGAATGATCTTCTTAAAACTTAACAACACTCCCCTGTCAAAAAAGTCAGTAGCTGTGCTATAATGTCTAGCGACTGCAATGATTATCTGATCGTCTTCGTGATACATATTTGCCTGGTCGCCATTTTGATTTTTTTTTTTCCAGCCTGCTACATCGCATAGTTTCCTCAATTTTTTTTTTTTTATTGTGGTGCGTTACACATTACCATATTATTCCTCTTCTAGGCCTTGCCTTCTGTGAAAGTGTTCTCTATAGCGTTACTGTTTACTAATTAGTTCATTGTTGGGGAATTGTCTTTTTATCTTTCATTTGAATTATCTTCATTTTGCAGTTGTGCCTCCCTTGAAAGTCCACTGTAAAATTTTGATGGCAAAGAAGACTGACATTAATATACTACAATGGAACTGCCGGTCGATTAACAAGAATGTGGTAAATCTTCAACAGCATCTTGAAGCCAGCTCCTACATGGTCCTTATTCTTCAATCACTAAATGTGTCTAAAAACGACTTGCCACAGCTGGATCGTTTCTTTTACCCACCTGTGGTACAAGAAACTGGTGACAATGAGAAAGTCTCTGCAGCCATTTATATAAATGACCAGTTATTTTACCATCCCCTTGAGTCACCTATACCTCCTGGCACCTCAGACTTGTATTCTTGTGCAGCTTTTGTTCACTTTGACAATTCTCTAGTCTTAAACATTGTGTCTGTGTACTTCCCAAAAGGAGTCATTGATAGCAATTCAGACTGGCTACATAATATAAACTTTCAAAGTGGTAAATGGTTAATTGCAGGGGACTTTAATGAACATGCTCCTTTCTGGGATAAAACTTGCACGAAAGTCAGCTCAAACCGTTTAGTGGAGAACATATCAGACTCTCCACTCGTCCTGTTAAATGATGGAAGTATCACGAGACTGCCTGATATCCCTAGTCACAGATCATCTGCATTGACTTGTCTTTAATCTCCCCATCAATGGTCCCGAGCTGTGCATGGCAAAAATTTATGATAACACTTTAGGGGAGTGATCATATTCCCATAGTTATTTCTCTGAGAGGATTTGCAGTGAGCCAAGATGACAGTAAGGATAAAATCCCAAAGTTTGATTACAAGCGAGCTGACTGGGCCAAATTTCAATCTGTGCTATCTTCATATGGCGTCAATTCTTTTGGTAAATCTGACATAGAATCTATGTACAGTCATTTTACTAGCTCGCTACTGCACGCAGCCGGTGAGGCAATTCCGATTCTGAGTCAATCAAAATCTCCCAAACACACGGGTAAAGTGTGGTGGACAGAATCTTGCAGAAACGCTGTTGATAAAAAAATAAAAGCACGTTTAAACTGTACGCAAAAGTAAAAAAGGTAAAAGGGAGCATACCAGTTAGAATTGCCAAGAACCAAAGGAATAAAGTAATTGAAAATGCTAAACGCGAGTACTGGTCATCATTTTGTTTTAATGAAATAAGTGAACATAAAGATATCAATAAAATTTGGAAAAAGATCCATGAAATGAAAAACGGAATCCATTTACCTGCATATCCAATCATAATAGGTGATGAAAAATTTCCTTCGGCATACCAAAAAGCAGAATCATTTGCCGACATGTTTTCCAAAAATAGCTCTTCTGTAGTTTATCAGAAAAATGCAGAACTATGAGGGAAAACCAATCTAACAAAGAAATGTACGCTGATCCTGACGAAAATAATGATCATTATCTAAATGCTGATATTACTTTTCAGGAATTACACTCTGTTATTCTTCATTGTCTAATAAGAAAACGTCTGTTGGTTTAGATGCCATTTCTAATGAAATGTTAAAACATATACCACAAAATTTTTGTTTTACTTCTACATGAAATTATTAATAAATGTTGGATTGAAGGGAACATACCTTCCATATGGAGAGATTCAGTTATTGTTCCCGTTTTAAAGAATGGAAAATCAATGACAAACACAAATAGCTATCGACCTATAGCTCTTACATCTCATGTCTGTAAACTAATGGAGATAATTGTTCTAAACAGATTGACATACTATTGTGAAAAAACTGGCATTATCCCCGCAAATCAGGCTGGTTTTAGAAAGGGCAGGTCTACTATTGATCATCTTGTAAAGCTCACTACGCAAATTAAACACCAGTTTGCTAGAAGACAAAACGTACTCGCCACATTTTTCGATATCAGCAAGCAAGGCATTTGATCAAGTTTGGCATGATAGGCTTTTATATAAAATAAAAACTATAGGTCTCTCTGGTCATATTTATAAATTTGTAAAAAACATTCCTGACCAACAGAAGTATTCAGACAAGAATTGGTAATACTTATTCATCCAAAAGATTACTAGATATGGGTATCCCTCAAGGCTCTGTGATCGCCCTCTTCTCTTTAATTTTAACTAATGATTTACCTAAATACATTTCAAAAAGCTTTAACTTAATTCAATATGCAGATGACATCTGCTTATGGTTGAATGCCACATTAAAAAAAAAACACATCAAAAAGATCTGTTAATTACATTAGAAGAATATATCAAAACGAGTTAGACAACATTGCGAACTTCATGTCTGATAATGGCTTATGCCTGTCGGCTGAAAAATCCCGTATGATGTTATTTGATGCAGGTGGGTCTGCTCACAATACTCCTAACTTCAAAGTACATAATACTACATTGAGCTATACTTCTGAGATTAAATTCCTGGTGTGCATCTTATGTCAAATCTTTCTTGGAATTTTCACTTGGAACATATAATAAATCAAGCAAGGAAATCTCTTAATCTGCTCAAGGTTATAAGTAAACAAAGTTGGGGCCAGGAAACAAAAAGTTTAATACACATCTGTCTTCTGCTTTAGTTAGATCCAAACTGTCATATGCACAAGAGGTCTTTTTTAGTGCTCCTAAGTACTTACTAAAAAAGCTTCAATGTATAGACTCTAAGGCATTCAGATTAGCCCTTGGTGTTCCATTTCATGCTTCAGCTTTAGGAACATACCATGAAGCTGGGTGTCTTACCTCTTGATGACCATCGTGAACTAGCATGCGCTAAGTACATTCTTCGCTGCTCAACTATTCAAAGTGCTAACCAAACGGAACTGGATATGAGGTCTGATGTAGACTTTCCTAAACGCGCTAAAAACATCAGGGCCACTGAAACGATACTAACGTATTCTTCTCACTTGTTGACAAATTCAGGTATCAATCATAAAAGGCTTGCTGTGCGTTTTCCCATAAGTCCCGTCCCAAACTGGGAGCTCTTCAAACCAAAATTTGATTATAACTATACTACAATATCTAAAACTGATAACATTAATATTCTAGCTTGCGAAGCAAAATCACATATCAATGATTGTTATCGTCACTTCGTAAAAGTCTATACTGATGGGTCTTTATTTAAACAATAATGCTGGTTGTGGCTTTGTCATTCCATTTTTAAAAATTGAGAAGTCCTTTCATCTTGGGGCAAATCTGTCTATTTTTACAGCCGAACTAATAGCAATATTAATGGCCGTAGAGTACATAAAAGATTTATCATTTGACTTTTATGGTATCTCTTTCTGTGTAGATTCTAAGTCTGTTCTTCAAGCTTTAGAATCTGCAAATTCAAAAAATCGTGCTGAAATCATATCAGAAATTAATATACTTATTCACAACCTTATGTCAAGAGGTATAACAGTTTATTTTTGTTGGGTTCCTTCCCATTGCTTCATATCCGGAAATGAATGGGCTGACAGGATTGCTCGAGCAGGTGCAAACAATTCTGACAATACGGCTACTATTCATATTCCCTTGAGCTTACATGAAGGATATTCTCTCTTACAAAGAGCCTCTTTTGAAAAATTTGAGGAACACTACAAAGAAAGTGTTTCTCCCCCGAATACACAAACCCGACTCTTCTATACTTTGTTGTACGAACTCTCGAGCAA
>JADBJO010002193.1:215000-222500 GCA_016801955.1 Conus betulinus
TCCTAATCATTGGTCTTCCATAAGGACTGGTCTATAGTTTTCATGTTTCCGATTTTGCAGATTTGCTCGTCTTAAGATATGTGAATATTGCACACAAAACGTTCAGTTTCTGGCTTCTTTTGTCCATGATGTTTCCAACCATTGGATCCAGCATGTCTGCTGCCCAGAGCAAAGCGTCTGTCGTCCTGTGGTTACCGGTCTGGCAGTCTGCCTGTCGTGTACCATCTAATCAGGCGATCATCTTTCTCCACGATCTAATCAGGCGATCATCTTTCTCCACGATCTAATCAGGCGATCATCTTTCTCCACGATCTAATCAGGCGATCACCTTTCTCAACTGACAAAAACGCCCAGTCTTTATCACCCGTTCGACCAATCTAAAGATTAGAGGCAGAATATTCATGCTTATAACGCAACCAACTGCGAAATCCACCGATGGCGGAAATGGATTTGACGCTTTGTAGCAGCATCGTAGAGCGTTACTTTCAGATCTGTTCTTTATTCCAGTGTTGTTACAGCTTTCATTCTACACAGAAACGCACGAATCCTCCTTCAAATACCCCATTGCACCCCCACCCTTCCACCCCCTCCCCACCCCTCGTTTCCCTCTTTTGTCAATTGAAAGCTAAATCATGTCGCTTTTAATCACGCTTGTTCAGTTCCTTGGCATTTTGAATGTTTGAAAGGCAAATAGGAAGAGTGCAGAGAGGATGACACGTGCATTAGGTCCAACATCCACTCAATCAGCACCGTGATACCCTTGACACTGAACACCAAACCATGCTGTACACAGGCAAGCCTCATCAGAGCTGTGAAAGTAAAAACACCACAAAATTAAAACTTTGGCTATGGAAGCAGCTTGAGAGAAATCAAACTGAATTACTTCAAGTTTTACATTTTGTTAAAACCAGCTAGTAAAAGCATTCTCCCAAGTTTCCTTGAAATCTAGAAACAAACCAACAACCAGAGAGTCAAAACTAAACCACAGAAAGTAACATGAGGCCAAACATGAAGGCAATGTTCTGTACATGTTCCAAGACATAATTGAGAGCAGAGAAGAATTCTACAGACCTGACACTACTTGAGTGTCCATCATGTTGGCGTGTGTGCTGTGCAGTCTTCAAAAACACCAGCACCCTGTGTTCATAACTCGCATATCCCTGGATGACCACACACAAAGCCTTTCCACGTCCTGAAACCCTCGACAAATGCTCATCCTCCCTGTGCCTTGTGACTGTTCCATCGTCCCCCGGACACCATCACTATCTGCCACACGCTCGTCATATATCCGCAGATAGGGGGTTTTGCCTTGCTTTGACTGTTCCCCATGTCACCACTCCGTTCTCTACTGCAGGCATTTAGAACATGGGGGACTTTTGTTATTCAATTATTCCAACGGTCATTCTGTTTGCAGACCTGCCACAGGTTTAGACGGCTATCCCAGCTATCTCAAGCCATAAAAACAGAGTTTGCATATGAATTTAAGTATAAATAGGCGTCAATTATCTTTAATTGCTCTTTAGATTTCCGTGATCTGTGTTGAAGTGGTGGCAAACTTTACTGACAGTTAGGCTTGGTGCCCAGCACAAATGTTTTAATGTGTGTGTGTGTGTGTGTGTGTGTGTGTGTGTGTGTGTGTGTGTGCGTGCGTGCGTGCGTGCGTGCGTGTGTGTGTGTGTGTGTGTGTGTGTGTGTGTGTGTGTGTGTGTGTGTGTGTGTGTGTGTGTGCATGTTGTTTTGAACCTAAACAACTGAACTATGCTGTAAAAATGTGAAAGTAAACACGCAGACAAATTCACAACAAATGATGACGAAGTAGACTATTGACATTACTGAGGCAGATTGGACTAAATCGTGCAGGATACATCAGCCATTTAGGGTTTTTTTTTTTAAATTTTCCTCACACACTTAGGTAGGTTAAGACATGTTAAGCCTACCATTAAAAAGAAGTACAGTACACTCCAAAGCGGACCCAGACTGCCCCCACTTACCGACATAAACTATAACTGTTAATCAGCCTAGATAGACTATAACCTGTTAATCAGCCTAGATAGACTATAACCTGTTAATCAACCTAGATAGATAGACTAAAACCTGTTAATGAACCTGGATAGACTATAACCTGTTAATCAACCTAAATAAACTATAACCTGTTAATCAACCTAGATAGACTATAACCTGTTAATCAACCTAGATAGACTATAACCTGTTAATCACCTGGATAAACTATAACCTGTTAATCAACCTAGATAAAATATAACCTGTTAATCAACCTACATAAACTATAAGCTGTTAATCAACCTAGATAAACAATAACCTGTTAATCAACCTAGATAAACAATAACCTGTTAATCAACCTGGATAAGCTGTAACCTGTTAATCAACCTGGATAAACTGTAACCTGTTAATCAACCTAGATAAACTATAACCTGTTAATCAAGCCAGATAAACTATTACCTGTTAATCAGCCAAGATAAACTACAACCTGTTAATCAACCTAGACAACAAATAAGCATTGTGCAAAATACCACTGTTAACCAGCCTAAACTATAACTCAGCACTGACATAAACCACAACTGATCAGCTGTCCTTAACTGTGAATGGTTTCCTCGACTGAACTACATCTGATTACCTGACCTAAACTGGAACTTTTAACTTGACATAAACTGCAAATGTTTACATCATAAAAAAACTAAAAGTGGTAATCTACCTAAACTACAACCAATTGTCTGCACATAAAGTATAATTGACACGTTGACATAAACTGCGACTAGTCACGTGACGCAAAATATAACCGGGTACAACACCTAAACTACGTCTAGTAAACTAAAAAAAAAAAAAACTACGACTGATTAAGTAACCTTAACTACAGCTGATTTCCTCATACAAACTGCTTGTGGTTAAGGTTAGCTGACACAAATTGCACACTGGTAAGCTGTTACAATTTACAGCTACGTAGCTGACATCACGTCACGTGTGGTGGATGGGGAACGTTAAACATCAATGTAGACCAACCAAAGGGAACGAATCTCTCAGCTTTATTCAATGTCAAAATAGAACTACCCTGCACGTCATAATGCTATTATCCAATTAACTTCAAGTTTCGTGAACAAATGCGCACTGTTCAGCAGAGCATATCATTGCCCCCCCCCCCCCCACCCCCCCCCCACCCGAACCCACCCCACCACCACCACCACCACCACCACCACTTCCATCCCCTAAAGCTTCAGTTAATGGTGAATGATCTAGAGCTAGAAAATCTGTCGAATTTTGCGTCAAAAGGAGAATTCTATTCTGAAGAGGCCTGGTTCACATCAATGGATTCTTTTCTCAGAGTTTTGCACAGAAAACACGCATCTTGCATGCTATGATGTGTTCGTGTCCACTGGGTAAAATGCTGTCACACAGAACACACGCACCTTGCATGCTATGATGTGTTCGTGTCCACTGGGTTTTCAAAAATGCTGTCTCACAGAACACACGCAGTCTCCTTGCATGCTATGACGTGTTCGTGTCCACCACTGGGTAAAATGCTGTCTCACTGCCACCTTCCTGCGCTAAACTGTAACACGACAATCGCGTTCCCTAGACAGGTCTGATGTACACTCGAACGGTTTTCAATTCTGTCGATTCCACAGTTCATTGACGCCCACTGTAGTCTCTGAACTGGGCGAGTGAAACAGACGGGCAGATATTCTGCAGGCGCTGATCCACTAGACTTTTACAGCTGTTAGCTGCTATTCCCCTGACGAGGCAGTGATCCACTAGCTTTTTTACAGCTGTTAGCTGCCCATTCCCCTGACCAGGCAGTGATCCACTAGGCTTTTACACCTGTTAGCTGCTATTCCTCTGACCAGGCAGTGATCCACTAGCTTTTACACCTGTTAGCTGCTATTCCCTGACCAGCGCGGTGTAGCTGCAAAGAGGTTAGGCCTAGCCTCCAAACCAAATGCTGGCCTCTCTCGCCAACCATCTCTCTTTTTCTCCACGTCATTGTGCACTATCTCAGTCAGCCCAAGTTGCAGTGACACTCTCCTCCTGTTCTGCTCTAAACAGAAGAGCTGTGAAGGAGTGGATGAGGAAGGGGTGCTGAGGCTCTGGTGCAGTTCTTCACTTCTGGTATAAAGAGGCTGTCGTTTGTCGTTGTGTGTTCTGCAGCCTGGCCATTTAGACAAAGAGGATAACGATCACATTCACCAATACAGAAAGCAGACATTTCGTGTATACAATACACACACACATCCTCACCTTCCCATACCGTCTTGTTGTTGATCCCTAGTCCCTTCAACCCAAATGTGATCAAACTCTCCATGAGCCATTTATTTATTTTTAATGTTTACTTTTCTAATTGAAAATGAACGGAAATGCATCCTTTTCTGCACGCCTCTTTTTGCTAAAAGCAAGGAACGAATCTATCTTTGAAATGCTCAACGTGACCACATCCCTACCTAATCAACGTGACCACATCCCTACCTAATGACTGCCTCTGCCCAACAATGACGACATTCCTACCCTAATGACTGCCTCTGCCCAACAATGACGACATTCCTATCCCTACCTACTGACTGACTCTGCCCAACAATGACGACATCCCTACCTAAATGACTGACTCTGACTGCCTCTGCCCCACAATGACCACATCCCTACCTAAATGACTGCCTCTGCCCAACAATGACCACATCCCTACCTAAATGACTGACTCTGCCCAACAATGACGACATGCCCTACCTAAAATGACTGCCTCTGCCCAACAATGACGACATTCCTACCTAAATGACTGACTCTGCCCAACAATGACGACATCCCTACCTAAATGACTTCCTCTGCCAAACAAATCCATCCCTGCCTAATGACTGCCTCTGCCCAACAATGACGACATCCCTACCTAATGACTGCCTCTGCCCAACAATGACGACATTCCTACCTAAATGACTGACTCTGCCCAACAATGACGACATCCCTACCTAAATGACTGACTCTGCCAAACAATGACGACATTCCTACCTAAATGACTGACTCTGCCAAACAATGACGACATTCCTACCTAAATGACTGCCTCTGCCAAACAATGACGACATTTCTACCTAAATGACTGACTCTGCCAAACAATGACGACATTCCTACCTAATGACTGACTCTGCCAAACAATGCCTACATCCCTACCTAAATGACTGACTCTGCCAAACAATGCCTACATCCCTACCTAAATGACTGACTCTGCCAAACAATTCCACATCCCTACCTAAATGACTGCCTCTGCCAAACAGTGACGACATTCCTACCTAAATGACTGACTGTGCGAAACAATGCCTACATCCCTACCTGAATGACTGACTCTGCCAAACAATGACAACATTCCTACCTAAATGACTGACTCTGCCAAACAATGACGACATCCCTACCTAAATGACTTCCTCTGCCAACAATGACGACATTCCTACCTAAATGACTGACTCTGCCCAAACAATGACGACATCCCTACCTAAATGACTTCCTCTGCCAAACAGTGACGACATTCCTACCTAAATGACTGACTCTGCCAAACATACTAAAGCTGTTTTCAGTCCAAATATCTTTGTACATTTGATACCCAGTTGAACTGGCCAGATTGGAGCTGTAACAAAGGCATTTTGTTCCTTTGTCTGCATATTTTGGACATGGGAAGTGAGACCTATTTTGAACAAGAACAAGTGCACCCTGCAATTATTGTAGCGCACCGAGAATCCCACCCGGTTTTTCTCCACAAACCAGTTGCTTGAAATATGCAGAGGAACTTTCAGAAATCCTTATGGCAACGTGTGATCATTTTCAGTTTGGTTTCTGTCTTGTTCTTACTCTCATGCTTCAGCTGTGTAGGACAGAGAGAATGGGGGTGGGGGGAGAGAAGGGGGGGTGGGGAAGAAAGGGAGAAAAGGGGGTAGGGAAGTAAAATGCTGGTGTCAGCATTGCCCAGTGTTTCCAGTCCTCCCTCCACGCCCCTTTCCCCTATCCTCATCCCCACTCCTCTCCTCGTTTGTGTCAGATTGTCAGTGTTCTGGTGTAATTCCAGAAGTTTTGTTGTGAATTGGCTGAAGGGAGGTCAACTACCCCGTCTTTTCCCTCTCTTGGCTGTAACCCGAGACCAGCACTCAAGCTCTTTTTTTTTTCAATGTGGTGACCTTTAACTTAACAAAGACGAGGCATGCCGTTCTGTGCAGATATCTGTGTGTGTCCCAGAATAGACACGTAATGCAAGTCGGTTGTGGTGGATCGTTTTCCTGATGCGCACTTTCTCGCTGGTCGTGTAAAAGTGCCTTCCTCCCCCTACCCCACTCCACCCTCTCCTCCTCTCACATCCAGCCAGCCCCCCCCCCCCTCCTCTCTCTCTCTCTCATCCAGCCAGCCCCCTCCCCCTCCTCTCCTCTCTCACATCAGCCAGCCAGCCCCCCTCCCCCTCCTCTCCTCTCACATCCAGCCAGCCCCCCCCCCTCCTCTCCTCTCTCATCCAGCCAGCCCCCTCCCCCTCCTCTCCTCTCTCATCCAGCCAGCCCCCTCCCCCTCCTCTCCTCTCTCATCCAGCCAGCCCCCCCCCTCCCCCTCCTCTCCTCTCACATCCAGCCAGCCCCCCCCCCCTCCTCTCCTCCTCTCTCATCCAGCCCCCTCCCTCTCCCTCTCCTCTCCTCTCAGCCCCTCCTCCCACCACCTGTTTTTCTTTCCACTTGTCTCACAACACTCACAACGTGTCTCACAACACTCACAACTTGTCTCACAACACTCACACCTTGTCTCACAACACTCACAACGTGTCTCACAACACTCACACCTTGTCTCACACAACGCTCACAACGTGTCTCACAACACTCACAACTTGTCTCACAACACTCACACCTTGTCTCACAACACTCACATCTTGTCTCACAACACTCACAACGTGTCTCACAACACTCACATCTTGTCTCACAACACTCACAACGTGTCTCACAACACTCACATCTTGTCTCACAACACTCACAACGTGTCTCACAACACTCACATCTTGTCTCACAACACTCACAACGTGTCTCACAACACTCACATCTTGTCTCACAACACTCACAACGTGTCTCACAACACTCACATCTTGTCTCACAACACTCACAACGTGTCTCACAACACTCACATCTTGTCTCACAACACTCACAACGTGTCTCACAACACTCACATCTTGTCTCACAACACTCACACAACGTGTCTCACAACACTCACAACGTCTCACAACACTCAAAACGTGTCTCACAACACTCACAACGTGTCTCACAACACTCACATCTTGTCTCACAACACTCACAACGTGTCTCACAACACTCACAACGTGTCTCACAACACTCACATCTTGTCTCACAACACTCACAACGTGTCTCACAACACTCACAACGTGTCTCACAACACTCACAACGTGTCTCACAACACTCACATCTTGTCTCACAACACTCACAACGTGTCTCACAACACTCACACCTTGTCTCACAACACTCACAACGT
>JADBJO010002193.1:232500-235000 GCA_016801955.1 Conus betulinus
GTTCTTTTTAGGACTGTTTGCTGTCTTGATTTTCTGTCATTGTTTGTTGTTGTTGTTGTTGTTTGTTTGTTTGTTTAAGTATTATTGTGGTTATTATTATGTATGTGTCAGAAATCAAACAAACAGGCGAGCAGTGTGTCCCTATTCCAAAAAAAAAAATATAGTTCGATGTGTATTAAAAGGATGAAAAAAGTGCACCTCTCAAAAAGAAGTTTGAACTGTATGTGCTTGTGGTGTGTGTGTGTGTGTGTGTGTGTGTGTGTGTGTGTGTGTGTGTGTGTGTGTGTGTGTGTGTGTGTGAGAGAACATTTTTTTTTTCTGAATCAGTTAATATGTATTGACTGACACACCTGCGTGGGACAAACGTCCTGCTGGGCTATTGTGCAACAACTGGTTTCTATGTATTCGCATTCTCTCTCTCTCTCTCTCTCCTCTCTCTCCTCTCTCTCTCTCTCTCTCTCTCTCTCTCAGCCGTATTTATAGTACTCCTTTTCTATGGCATGTTGAAGCGTTATTTCTGTACATTTAGGCCTATCCCTTCATGAGGGGTTGAGGCCTACATGAATAAACCATTATTCAATCTCTCTCTCTCTCTCTCTCTCTCTCTCTCTCTCTCTCTCTCTCTCTCTCTCTCTCTCTCCTCTCTCTCTCTCTCTCTCTCTCTCTCTCTCTGACGTCACGTTCTCTCTCGTCTCTCTCCTCTCTCTCTCTTCTTTTTTTTTTGTACCACTTCTTATTAAAACATTTTGTAAGTATGCGTCAGTCCAATGCGCGTATGTCAATGTTTTTCAATGTTCCATACACTGACATTTCCACAGAAAAGGTCGATGCAGCCCATCTTTTGTTTACAACAACAAAACCGACAATAATTATCCACAATTTCTTTTCGTTTTTCAGAGTATTAGTGGCAAGTATACTATAGACAATTTTAATCTGGATCCATGTAAGTTTGATTTTTTTTTTTTTCTCCCTTTTTTGTGCATGACAAATCTTCAGAAAATTGTGAAGTTTTTCGTTTCACTTTGTAGCACGCTTTAGATTGACATTATTCCGGTTACTACATTGTAATAAGCTGTTCCGTGCCCATTTGCACAGAGTAAATTATCTCAAAATAAGTGATATTGTAATGCAATACTGTCTTTTATCTCCACACTGGCCAACCAAATTGATGAGAAATATCCTGCAACCCTAACGAAGTCCGGTTTCAAGCTGCGCTGTTGGTTTCATTCTCTACAGTTGGAAACTCCTCTCCGTTAAATACATATCATTTTTCCACCAACTTTCTCTCCGTTACAACCTGTCATCAATATCAGAATATTTGTAGTGAATGATATTGGTTCTGTCTGCATTGCAAAGGATGCCTTTGTTTCTTTCTTTCATGGCAAAAGTACCTACACACCTTTACAATGTGTATTCCAGAGATGTTTTTTTTTTTTCGTACCGACAAGATTAGTTTCGTGGTTGTCCAGTTGTCCAAATGACTTAAAGAGGGATGTCACTGCAGGCCATTTTTTTTTTCATTTGTGCGTTGTTTTTGTGAGTCTCCCGACCCACGCAGTCTTTAGACATACTATGTGCATTTTTCAATCAGATATGTCAAGAACCCCGTTTCTGATCTCTTTTTTAATTAAGGTCTTTCTGTTTGTTTCTTATCATGTTTCAAACAAACTAGCAAACACAACTTTGCACTTTTGTGGAAAAAAAAACAGCCCAATGGATATGGCAGCAACATGCTGAGGGAAACAAGTTAAGGCAACATGCATTATTTTAGTGCCGCAATTCCCCCTAGTGCTGTAGCTAGTCCAGACAACATGCATTATTTTAGTGCCGCAATCCCCCCTAGTGCTGTAGCTAGTTTGGACAACATGCATTATTTGAGTGCCGCAATTCGCCCTAGTGCTGTAGCTAGTTGGACAACATGCATTATTTTAGTGCCGCAATTCTCCCTAGTGCTATAGCTGGTCTAGACAACATTCATTATCTTAATGCCGCAATTCTCCCTAGTGCTATAGCTGGTCTAGACAGCATTCATTATCTTAGTGCCGCAGTTCTCCCTAGTGCTATAGCTAGTCTAGACAACATTCATTATTTTAGTGCCGCAATTCTCCCCAGTGCTATAGCTAGTCTTTCTGGTCAGCCACATTCTCAACAAACTTTCTTTTTTTTTTTTCTCAGAATGATTGATTCACTGACATTCTTTTAAATCCTAAGTGAACTGTTCACCCAGCGTTTTTGAACGGTTTCGGGTTCCATGTTATTCTGAGATGTGGCCTATGTCTGTCAACTTGTATGAAGGGTTTCGGGTTCCATGTTATTTTGAGGTGTGGCCTATGTCTGTCAACTTGTATGAAGGGTTTCGGGTTCCATGTTATTTTTGAGGTGTGGCCTATGTCTGTCAACTTGTATGAAGGGTTTCGGGTTCCATGTTATTTTGAGGTGTGTGGCCTATGTCTGTCAACTTGTATGAAGGGTTTCGGGTTCCATGTTATTTTGAGGTGTG
>JADBJO010002193.1:242500-252500 GCA_016801955.1 Conus betulinus
GTTTGTTTGTTTTTTTTTGTTTTGTTTTGTTTTGTTTTTGTTTTTTTTTTTTTTTTTTTTTTTAATCTTTCATGGAAGACATTTGATGCGAGCGTGAGTCAGAGTTTGGTGAGTGTGTTCATGTGTGCGTTTATGAAGTCGTTGTTTGTAAATTATTGCTGTGAAGTGTGCGCTTGTATGGTGTTCAAGCTTCGTGTCAATGACCGTAAGCGAACCGTAGATGGGGCACTATAATCTGAAAGAAAAAAAAAACGTTTCTAGTTACATGATGCAGTATCAGCATCGTATTCAAATAGCTTTCAATTGTCATGAAACCCGTATTTGGGTTTTTATATTCACAACACATGGGAAACAAAATAGCTTAATGACAGCCGACACATTTAACATCTCCGTTACAATTACCGTGCTGGCTTACACAGGCTGGAAAACTAGACATTTGGTAACCTTGTATCTAATGTCTGAAGAGAAATGAATAAGGACATTAGATACAAGGCTACCAAATGGATGTAATGTTAAGACAAGTTTGTAACAACCCTATCCAAATTTACCTATGAACAACATTGATGATTTGCAGAAAATTTATATCTTTTTCGGATGACAGTTATTGTATATCATGCACAGTCACAGACAGGACTATATATATTCACATTATTCTATGGTTTCATTTTCATTGTGATTTATGGAGCGTATCGTTATGGTTTTGAAGTACATTGGTTACAGTATAACTACACACACACACACACACACACACACACACACACACACACACACACACACACACACACCTGTAAGTGTGTATCAATGATAACGCAGTGTCTTTGTCATCCACTCAATGCGCAGGGCTCAAATGTCGCTGAAAATCACGGATTTTTTACCGTCCTTCACGTGCCCAGTCCTCAAGCCTGTCAACGTCGTGAGGCTGCGCACACGTTTTTAAAATGGACACATCGGGCCGCCAACGTCACGAAGAAACTGCTGCTGCCTCACCCACCACCTCAAAAAACTGTTTGAAAGAATATTGTCGGGTAGACTTTGCAAACGCTTGTTGTTGAAGCGACGTTGGGTTGATATTTAACTACGAGTACTTTTGTAACTTTCGGAGGACTTTGCGAAAGTTAGTTGAGAAACGTTGGCTTTTCCGAACTTGGAGCAGAAGAGCAGACGGGGGTCAAGGTGACTATCGCCTGGTGATAAGCCATGGTGCTTCGTGCCCACGGTGATGACAGTGACGACGCTCTGTGACCACGGTGATGACAGTGACGACGCTCTGTGACCATGGTGATGACAGTGACGACGCTCTGTGACCATGGTGATGGCAGTGACGACGCTCTGTGACCATGGTGATGACAGTGACGACGCTCTGTGACCATGGTGATGACAGTGACGACGCTCTGTGACCATGGTGATGACAGTGACGACGCTCTGTGACCATGGTGATGACAGTGACGATGCTGTGTGACCATGGAGATGAGGATCTTCATCGGGACTGTTGGTAACAAGGGCTGAAGCAGCGGATAGGTAGAGTGTTCTTGTGTGTGTGTGTGTGTGTGTGTGTGTGTGTGTGTGTGAGAGAGAGAGAGAGAGAGAGAGAGAGAGAGAGAGAGAGAGAGAGAGAGAGTGTGTCATTGTGGTGTGTTGTGTTGTATTTTGTGTGCGTGGCGCGCGCGCGCGCGCGCGCGCGTGTGTGTGTGTGTGTGTGTGTGTGTGTGTGTGTGTGTGTGTGTGTGTGTGTGTGTGTGTGTGTGTGTGTGTGTGTGTGTGTGTGTGTGTGTGTGATTGTGGTGTAGTGAGGAGTTGTGTGTGTGTGTGTGTGTGTGTGTGTGTGTGTGTGTGTGTGTGTGTGTGTGCCAAGTTTTGTGTGTGTGTGTGTGTGTGTGTGTGTGTGCGCGCGCGCGCGCGCGCGCGCACGTGCGTGTGTGTATGGACATCGGTTCCCTGGGATTAATTTGTCAATTGACTTGGTTTGGAAAATTGTAGGGTTAACCAAGTTATTCATTTCTGTATGAATGACAAAAAAATCGAATTTGTAAAATAATTGACTAATCAATAATCGATTGATCAATCATCAGTCAACCGCCGATAAATTAGACTGTAAAACAATCAGTTTAATAATCGATTACTCACAGTTGAAATCTCCCTCATTCACCCTTAAATGTATATAAATCTGTCCTCCGTCAAACTATTCACCTTGTGTTTATCGGTGATAAACAATAGCGATGGCCTTTCTTCATTCTTGAGCGGCGGCTTTTTAGTTTTAACGAAAAAATTGCAGTTGGTAAGGTGCCCTTTGCCAAGATTTCCACCCCATCCTCTCTCAATGACTTATCTTCTCCAGATTAGGAAAACTGCATTAAAGCTGTGTAGAGAAAAGAAATGTATATCGGAAACAAATTTATTTTGTATCCCCTTCGCCGGTGTAAGAGATTCGTTCCGTCTAATGGTAAAGCTGTTAGTTGGAACTCTAATAGCATTGTAAGTCCCCTTGGCATTTCAGAGAAAGGTCAAAACTTTTCTGCAACCACGCTTCCTGGATCTTTGAGGCAAAGTTCTGTACGGGAAAAAGAAGGGAGGGCAGGTGAGGGAGGGGAGGGTTAACGGAAGGAAATCTCTACCCCCCTCGTCCATCATTTCCTTTCTCACTGCGTCCTTGTTCGTTCTTTCCCTTCTGGCTATGTCCCCAGAGTCTGTTCCCACGATGTCCCCATTTCCTTGCCAAGTTCTTGTCAAACCCTTTCCTTTCTCATCGTGTCTCATTGACCATTTCTTTTTTCACATGTCCTCAGCCGTCTTTTCTTTCCTTACCACATCACATCCGTCCTATCCTTTGTGGCCGTGTTTTCAGTTGTCGTTTCCCTTCTAACACGTCACGTCTTCAACCGTCCTTTCTTTTCCCATTGTGTCCTCAATAGTCTTTTCCTTTACTTACACGTGACGTCTTCTTCAACCGTCCTTTCTTTTCCATTGTGTCCTCAATAGTCTTTTCCTTTGCTTACACGTGCCGTCTTCAACCGTCCTTCTTTTCTCCTTGTACCCATAACCGTCCATCACGTGATGTCCTTGTACGTCCTTTCCTTTCTCCCTTATGTCATCGAACACACAATTTATTTTTTACACCCGTGATATCCTTACCCGTTCTCTCCTTTCTCGTCATGCTGTCAGCCATCCTCTTCTTTCATCCACCTGACGTCCTCATCCGCATTTTCCCTTATCCCCATGTCACACCTGACCTCATCTTTCTCGCCAGGTCCGTATCCGTCTTGCCTTTCTCATTATGACCTCATCCTTTTTTTTTGTGATGTCCTCCCCCATCTTTTTCTTTTTGATGTCTTCGTCCATCTTTCTTTTCTCATGATGTCCTCATTCATCTTTTCCCGTGTCCTCATCCATCTATTCTTCCCCATGACGTCCCTTTCAATTTTTCTTTCTTACTATATCCATATCCATGTACTTCCTCATTATGTCCTTATGCACCTTACCATTTTCGTCATGTCCTTATCAATCTTTGCTTCTTCATGATGTCCTTACCCCATGTTTGTTTATGATGTTCTCGTCAGTATTTCCTTTATCATTATGTCCTCATCTGTCTTTCCTTTCTCGTGTTGTGTCCTCATCTGTCTTTCCTTTCTCGTGTTGTCCTCATCTGTCTTTCCTTTTCTCGTGTTGTCCTCATCTGTCTTTCCTTTCTCTCGTGTCCTCATCTGTCTTTCCTTTCTCGTGTTGTTTTCATCTGTCTTTTCCTTTCTCGTGTTGTCCTCATCTGTCTTTCCTTTCTCGTGTTGTCCTCATCTGTCTTTCCTTTCTCGTGTTGTCCTCATCTGTCTTTCCTTTCTCGTGTTGTTCTCATCTGTCTTTCCTTTCTCGTGTTGTCCTCATCTGTCTTTCCTTTCTCGTGTTGTCCTCATCTGTCTTTCCTTTCTCGTGTTGTCCTCATCTGTCTTTCCTTTCTCGTGTTGTTCTCATCTGTCTTTCCTTTCTCGTGTTGTCCTCATCTGTCTTTCTTTCTCGTGGTGTTCTCATCTGTCTTTCCTTTCTCGTGTTGTCCTCATCTGTCTTTCCTTTCTCGTGTTGTTCTCATCTGTCTTTCCTTTCTCGTGTTGTCCTCATCTGTCTTTCCTTTCTCGTGTTGTCCTCATCTGTCTTTCCTTTCTCGTGTTGTCCTCATCTGTCTTTTCTTTCTCGTGTTGTCCTCATCTGTCTTTCCTTTCTCGTGTTGTTCTCATCTGTCTTTCCTTTCTCGTGTTGTCCTCATCCGATGTTTGCTTTCTGATATTGTCCTTATTCAACTTTCCTCATAATGACGTCACTAACTGTCCTTTCTCATGTTGTTCTTATCCATTTTCCTTTTCTGTTACGAGTTCATCTATGTTTGCTTTTCCATGATGTTCTCATTCGCCATTCCATCTCCATGGTGTATTCACCCATCTTTCCTTTGTCATAATGTCTTCATCCATGTTTTTTTTTATATCTCTCTCTCATATCCTCATATGTTTTTGGCCTCTTAAGATGCCCTCATTCACCCAGTTTTTCTCATAATGTCATTATCCATCGTTTTGTTTTGTTTTGTTTTTTTTTTTCCTGATTTTCACATTCATTTTCCCTTTCACAGAATGTTTGAAGCCATGTTTCCTTTCTCATATATCCTTATTTGTCGTTCCTTTCTCATGATGTTTCCGTCCATCTTTTCTCTTTCATGATTGCCTCTTCTACCTTTCATTTTCCGTGAATTCCCATACATCTTTCCTTTCTCGGGATGTCCATATCTAGCTTTCCTTTCTCACGACGTCTTCATTCGTCGTTCGTTTCTCACGAGATCCTATACTATTTCTTCTGATGTGCTCATACATGTTTCCTTTCTCCTAATGTTCCCAGGCAATTTTCCTGTCTCATGATGCCCTCATTCATCTTGACATTTACATGATGTCTTCATCTATCGTTCGTTTCTCACGGCGTACTCATCCATCTTTAGTGTCCTGTGAAATTCAAATCCATTTTTATTCCTTTTTGATGATGTCTTCATCTTTCTCAAGATATCAGCATCTTTCCTTTCCAGCAAGTCTATATCCATCTTTCTTTTCTCATGACCTTTTCATCCATCTCCAATTCTCATCACATTCTCATCTATCTGTCCTTTCTCGTGACGTCATTTCCGTTTTTTTTTTTTTCTTGCTCGTGATAATTGTTATCCATCTGTTCTTTTCTCATGATATTCTCATCCCTATTTCATATC
Organism: Conus betulinus; assembly: GCA_016801955.1. Lineage (NCBI taxonomy): Eukaryota > Metazoa > Mollusca > Gastropoda > Neogastropoda > Conidae > Conus > Conus betulinus. Next base: position 247,728 of record JADBJO010002193.1, read on the forward strand.
TGATTATGTTCTCATACGATGTCCATATCCACCTTTCCTTTCCAATGATGTCCTCATTCATCTATCCTTTCTCGTGACGTGCTGTTCTATCTGTCTTTCCACATCATGTCCACATTCACATGTCCTTTCTCACGATGGCCCGTCTTGAACTGCACATGACGTCGTCATCCAGTCGTTGTTTCTGATGGGGGTCCTTGTCCTTATCTATCTTTCCTTTCTAATGACGTCCTTATTCATCTCTCATTTCTCAACATGTCCTCATCTGTCTTTCCTTTATCATCATGCCCTCATCCGTCTGTGCTTTATCATGATGTTCTCACCTCTATCTTTTTTTTTATCTGATGATATCATCATCCGTCTTTTCTTTCTTATAGTGTCCTCATTCATTTTTCATTTCTCATAATGTCCTCTCATCATCCATTTTTTTTTTTCATGAAATCTCATCCATCATTTTTTTTCTCATGGTTTCACTTCTGATGATCAGAATATCCTGTCTGATCGTGTCTTCGTTCATCTTTCACACGATGTCCTCGTCCATCCAAGGGTGGTACAGGACTGCTCTAAAGGCAGGTGAAGACAGTGCTTCTCTGGGTCCTCCCCAGCACCTTCGGGTGTTTCTTTTTCTTCTTTGCCTTAACTAGGCTGACCCTGGAGAAAGGTCCAGTGACGGTGAGGGAAAGACCCACTGACCACAGGGAAAGTCCTGTTGACAGTGGGAAAGACTACAACTTTGGATTCTCTCTTGAGGGCACATAAGACCGTATGACGAAAGCTTGGCTGGCTGTGTCTGGAGTGGCACTGTCTTCATCTGTCCGTGGGCAGGGGGTGGTTGGGTCTGTGGGGTGTGCTCGACAGCTGGAGGGTGGTGTTTTTCGCCGGTGGGTTCTGCAGTCATGAAAGACAGGCTGGTACACCCATGGGGATGCTACTTTAAGGCTGTTATGAGTTGCATCCTGTAGTCTGATTTACCTCTGTTCAGGAGCAGTTATGTCCCTTGATATCTTAATGGAGTCCTGCGCGTGCCTGTACCCATCGTCAACACAGCGCAGGCCTCCAAGGGTGGTACAGGACTGCTCTAAAGGCAGGTGAAGACATATATCCTCATCCACCTTTCATTTCTGATGATATCCTCATCCACCTTTCATTTCTGATGATATCCTCATCCATCTTTCCTTTCACATAGTGTCCTCATTCATCTTCTATTTTTCTTGACATCCTTATCCATCTTTCACACCTTGTTATGTCTTCTTAAAACTGGTACGATGTCGCCGGCCATCTTTCTTTCATATCATGTCCACCTTCCATTTCTCCCTTTGTCGTTTCTCATGGTGTTCCCCTCCATTTTCCCTTTGTCATGATGTCCTCATCGATCTGTCCTTTGTCATGATGTCCCCATCGATCTGTCCTTTCTCATGATGTCCCCATCGATCTGTCCTTTGTCATGATGTCCTCATCGATCTGTCCTTTGTCATGATGTCCTCATCGATCTGTCCTTTGTCATGATGTGTCCCCATCGATCTGTCCTTTGTCATGATGTCCTCATCGATCTGTCCTTTCTCATGATGTCCCCATCGATCTGTCCTTTCTCATGATGTCCTCATCGATCTGTCCTTTCTCATGATGTCCTCATCGATCTGTCCTTTGTCATGATGTCCTCATCGATCTGTCCCTTTCTCATGATGTCCCCATCGATCTGTCCCTTTCTCATGATGTCCCCATCGATCTGTCCTTTGTCATGATGTCCCCATCGATCTGTCCTTTGTCATGATGTCCTCATCGATCTGTCCTTTCTCATGATGTCCCATCGATCTGTCCTTTCTCATGATGTCCTCATCGATCTGTCCTTTCTCATGATGTCCCCATCGATCTGTCCTTTCTCATGATGTCCCCATCGATCTGTCCCTTCATGATGTCCCCATGATGTCCTTTCTCATGATGTCCCCATCGATCTGTCCTTTCTCATGATGTCCCCATCGATCTGTCCTTTCTCATGATGTCCTCATCGATCTGTCCTTTTCTCATGATGTCCTCATCGATCTGTCCTTTGTCATGATGTCCCCATCGATCTGTCCTTTGTCATGATGTCCCCATCGATCTGTCCTTTGTCATGATGTCCTCATCGATCTGTCCTTTCTCATGATGTCCCCATCGATCTGTCCTTTCTCATGATGTCCCCATCGATCTGTCCTTTCTCATGATGTCCTCATCGATCTGTCCTTTGTCATGATGTCCTCATCGATCTGTCCTTTCTCATGATGTCCCCATCGATCTGTCCTTTGTCATGATGTCCCCATCGATCTGTCCTTTGTCATGATGTCCTCATCGATCTGTCCTTTGTCATGATGTCCTCATCGATCTGTCCTTTTCTCATGATGTCCCCATCGATCTGTCCTTTTTACGGTGTCTTCATCTGTCCTTTTTCTATAATGTCTTCATCGGGTTTTTTTTTAATGCACTCACACTGATTTGTCTTTTCTTAATTATTATGTTCTCATCAACTGTTCCTGAATTAAAATGTAAAGAAAAAATTAAGCGTATCATTTTATCCTTATCTATCATTTCATTTCTCATGTAGTCGTCATCCATTCTTCCCTTTCTCATGTCTTTATTGATCTTTCCTTTTTGTGATTTCCTTTTCCATCGTTCCATATCCTCATGTCGCCATTCCTTGTTGTCCTTTTTCTTGAGGTCGTCATATAACTTTCTTGCTTTACCATGTGTCAGACTAGGGCTCTTCAGCAGCAGCAGCAGCAGCAGCAGCAATAGTGAACAAGAAATAACAACGACAGAAATATTTGCAGTCGTTGTAAACCAAAACAAAAGAAGCAAAGAAACTAATGATTACGAAAAGCGTGATGTTGCTGATAATAACTGCCTCCGTTGTCATGTTCGGATGAGTTGATTTGGCACGTTGCTCTGTTCTATGACTGGCTGTGAATTGGTTTTCTTCGTCCACTTCTCATTCTGCTTCCCTCTTCTCCTTTGGAATCACGCTGACCGGGAAACATGTTCCCTATTTGTGTGTGTGTGTGTGTGTGTGTGTGTGTGTGTGTGTGTGTGTGTGTGTGTGCGTGTGCGCGCGCGCGCGCGTGTGTGTGTGTGCAATAACTGTGCAGCAGATATGGGGTAGGGAATGCTTTTTTCTACATTACAAACACACCCAAAGGTTTTGCCTTCAACAAAGAATGGATTCAAGTCAACCTCATAGTTAGGGTCAAGCTACTCTGAGGTTAGCTCGGAATGCTGCTGTGACCACATTCAGACTGGTTTGTAGCGCCTGCTACATATTCGTTAATCCTTCTGTGCGAACCTATGGCAGTATTTTTATTGTCAAACATTGAAGAATTCAGAATGTTTGATTTTTTAAAAAACCCAGGAGGTATTTTGAAAATGAGATCATGTTTTGTATGGTTAATGTGAAATGAAACTCGAAATAAGGTCAAGGAATCGTCCAGCCTTCCTAAAGTTTCAGTATGCTTCATACAGTATGAAATTTAAAACGAGTCAGGAGAATTGAGTAGTAGTAACTATAGTTTGACTAGTTTTAGTATGGTTGGTCTGAGACGACATTATTCAACTTTAGGATCATACGAAAGACACAGATACTATATACAGCCAAGTGTTGGTATGTTTTGCATAAAATGATGTTGGAAACGTGGTCAAGAGAACTTGAAAGCGTCTGCTCTCTCAGGAGTCTCAGCATGGTTCAGTAGGGTGATGAATTCTATTGTTAGGCCGGGGGAAGGATTCATGACAAACAGCCTAGCACGCAGACATGCTCCGCAATAAAGCACAAGGCACGTAGTTCCATCCCGGTGCCTCTTACAATATTGATTAGCTGGCTCACAACACATGGATAGAATGGACACAGACAAAGCTGCCAAGGCCATGCTACGCCCCCCCCCCCCCCCCCCCCCCCCCTCTCTGCCCCCACCCCCTCCCTGAGTAGCAATGGTCGAAGATCAATAGGACAAAACAGATATGTTCTAATACCAGGTGAACACCAAAGGAAAAAATGTACTGCTTTCTGTCTCTAAGTGTACTTTCATACGCATGACACTGGACGAAGGCCATAGAACTTCTAGGTTCTCTGAAAGAGGTGATTCAAAACTAGTACTTTCCTTCAATGCATACGTGAATTGCAAGGGAGCAGCAAGAGCGCATCCGCACGAACGCGCACACTTAAGGGCACACACACACACACACACACACACACACACACACACACACACGCGCGCACACAACACACACACACACTCATACTCGAGCACTCGTACACACATGCATTCACTCTCACAAACACACGCATACACGCATGCATACGCGCGCGCACGCACATACACACCGACGCTGTCTTTCACACAGAGAGAGAGAGAGAGAGAGAGAGAGAGAGAGAGAGAGAGAGAGAGAGAGAGAGAGAGAGAATAATAACAAAGGAATTCTGCCCACTATATACAATCTTGTACCCCTTTGCACCATTCCACCAACTCGCTGTCCCTCTTCAGACATCAAAGGGGGGTGACGAGATTTGACACGAAGCGACAGGGCGCTATTAATTCCAGCTGCGGCAATTGATTTCTATCTTCCTATGACAATGCCAGTTACTGGACCTCAGCGACTTCGGAGTCAACCCTAAAACGCCCTGCTGACTGAAAACTGTATACAGAAAAATGAAAATTGAAAGACATTGATCATGATAACATTAAGTCACTGAAATGTTAAAAAAAAAAAAAAAAAAAAGAAAAAAGAAAAAAAAAAGAAAACTGTTTCAAG
>JADBJO010002193.1:262500-265000 GCA_016801955.1 Conus betulinus
CTCGTTTTTCTCCTCAAAGCCTCGTCTGTTATTCATGTCCACAGTTTTTTCTTCGAACGATCCTTCATCAGTTCAACATTCTTCTCATCCTGTCTATCGTTAATACGCTTTATGTCCCGCCACTTCTTATACCGTCCATCACTGAAATTTCTTGCGATTGGTATTTTGGCGTTCCCCTCTTTTGATCGTGTCTTTTTCACGCCTTGTCTGTTCTCACAGCATCCATCATTCATCACGTTTTTTTTTCGATCCCTTCTGGACATGTCATCCATCTTTGAATATAGTGCTCCATTCATCAGTCTCTCCTTCTCTTTTCATCACATGAAAATCCATCATTTTTCGATTTTTTTTTTTCCTCCGGTTTTTTTTTTTTTTTTTTTTTCTGTTACGGGATAATTCCCACATGTCTAATTATCTCGTAGTCTTATCATTCTCATGCTCCCTTTTCCATCTTCTCAACGCATCTTTCGTCGTTCTCGTGTTATTCTCGTGTCCACCGTTCATCATTCACACATTCTTCTAATGTCGTCTCATTCGTGAGTATCGCGCTCTCTTTTCATAGTTCTTACATTCCTATGTTGATTATCAATAATATTCGCACTTCCATTGTCGCCCCCTTCATTGTTCTGAAGTTCTCCTATTTTTACCCCGTCCACTAAGCGTCCTTCTCGGGTTCTTCACAGCCGAATTATACTTCACCTGAAACGTTCTCCTTCCTTCTTTCAACATTCTCATGTTCAGGTATTTTCCTGTCATTATATTTCACCATGAAACGTTCTCCTTCCTTCTCTCTTTTAACATTCTCATGTTCAAGTATTTTCCTGTTATTGTCATTCCTTTTTTTCTTTCGTCCCGTATTCATCGTTTGCGTGTGTGTGTTTGTGCGTGTGTGTGGTGGTGGGGGGGGGGGGGGGGGTAGGGGGTAGGGGGTGTTATTCTCACGTTCTCTTCTTCAGTATTTTTTGTTCTCATGTCATTATTTTCATGTTCTACTCCAGTCAAAAGGTTTCTCATTCACACACACCAAAAAAAAAAAAATAGAAAGAAAGAAAGGAAGAAATAAGGAGAAAAGAACAAAATATCTCTGTTTCCGTGCGTATATTTTGGTGTTGATGTAGGCTGTGGGTTTGTATGCAATTGCATAAAAAATAAAAACAGTGCCTATCCCCCCCCCCCCCCCCCCCCCCTCTCTCTCTCTCTCTCTGAGAGAGAGTCTCTCTCAGAGAGAGAGAGAGAGAGAGAGAGAGAACTTTCGCGGTGTAAGACAGTAGTGCATCATTCAGCTTTGTCAATTTCTTCTCCAGGCCGTTGTCAGGTGACAGCCCTGGTGTCCCCCTTGCGGTCGACTGGGCTATAAGCAACGTATCTCTCTCCCGTCTCCATTGGCTTCACGTTGTCCTCCCATCCATCGATCACTGTTCTGATGTTCTCCACTTTTCTCTTCCATCATTCATCATTTCACAACTGGCGTTTCTCGTCCTCCATAATTCACACCACTCTCGTCTCACTCATCCCTGTCATCAGTCATGTCTCTCTTTTTATCCTTCTGTCCTTCATTCATCATTCTGGAGTACTGCTCTTCTCCTTTCGTCCGTTATTCATCAGCCTCATGTTTCCTTTCCTCATCCAGTCGGTAATTGATTATTTTCATGCTTCCTTCTTTTCATTCCCTGTTACCGTCATCATTTTCACGTTCTGTTCTTCTTGTTTGTTATTACTGCGTTCTCTTCTGTTCATCCTGTCGATCGTTCATCATGTTCGCTTTCATCTTCCCTGCATGTTTATCTTTGTGAGGTTATGCTCCTGTCCACAATTCATCATTCTGAAAGTTCGCCCTTCTCCTTTCGTCCATCAGTCATTATTCTCCCCCACTCCTCGTCTCGTCAAGTGGTCTTCATTTTTCGCTTGCTCTTCCCCGGGTCATCCTGATCCAGCTCTCTGAACACCAAGTTCATCATGCATCATTTCACACCGTTTTCCCCCCGTCCACAGTCATTATTCTCCCGTTCTCCTCCCGTCCACAGTCATTATCTCCCGTTTTCCCCCCGTCCACAGTCATATTCTCCCGTTCTCCTCTCCGTCCCGTCCACAGTCATTAGTCTCCCGTTCTCCACCCGTCCACAGTCATTATTCTCCCGTTCTCCTGCCGTCCACAGTCATTATTCTCCCCGTTCTCCACCCGTCCACAGTCATTATTCTCCCGTTCTCCTGCCGTCCACAGTCATTATTCTCCCGTTCTCCACCCGTCCACAGTCTATTCTCCCGTTCTCCACCCGTCCACAGTCATTATTCTCCCGTTCTCCTGCCGTCCACAGTCATTATTCTCCCGTTCTCCACCCGTCCACAGTCATTATTCTCCCGTTCTCCACCCGTCCACAGTCATTATTCTCCCGTTCTCCCCACCCGTCCACAGTCATTATTCTCCCGTTCTCCACCCGTCCCACAGTCATTATTCTCCCGTTCTCCACCCGTCCACAGTCATTATTCTCCCGTTCTCCTG
>JADBJO010002193.1:270000-282500 GCA_016801955.1 Conus betulinus
GTGGTCCGTGTTCACGTCCCAGGTTTGTCCAGATCAGACTGAGACAATCTTCAAACTGTGTGTGTGTGCGAGCGTTTGTGCGATTATGACCTGGTGTTTTCGCACAACCATGTGAATACGTGTGTGTGTGTGTGTGTGTGTGTGTGTGTGTGTGTGTGTGTGTGTGACATTTGGTATCTTGCAGAGACACCTCATTTCCGTAGCTTTGGAATGTTCTTTCCAGATCCGCTGTGAAGATCCATGTTTCACGTGCACACAGGATGATGGAATGTATCAGTGTACATGGGAGCCAGATGTGTGTTTCTCTGGGGTGTTTGTCCTTCCACACAGGGTTCAGTATGAACAGTGCTGATGTTGTCTTTGCTGTGCTTGGGATAATTTCTGGTTTGGTCCCCTCACGGCTAAGATGGACCCAGACCTTAAGTCGGTAGTGATAGTGGTGTTGTGGCTGGCCATCAACTGGTCTACCTGGCTCCCATGTTCATGCCATGTCTTGCTGATCTTTCATTCGGTCTCTAAACAAACTTGATGAGTTCTTCTTCACTTTCTGCTGAGCCATCGATATCGTCAGCAAAGCACAGATTCGTAACGGTTCTTCCTTCAGTGCTGTTTGTACCGACATGGTATTCAAGGTCATCAGTCTTGAGGAGTTCCAGGAATATGTGATGCTAACGAACTCAGGTTGAAGTGTGGAACCACTCTCTAAATGCATTCTTTGTTGAGTACAGCACCGGCCACATTGGAATTGAGTTGCATGATGGCGTTGATAAGCATTTCCTCAATATCAAATTTCTTCTCCATGGCCCACAGCGCTTCTGTGGAATCAACGCCTTCTTGAAGGTTATGACAACATAGGCCAAGAGGAAATCCCAGTGATGTCACACACGTTTGGGGAAAATGGTACAGATCTGTTCGATAGCTTACCTGCGTTAGCAGAATTCAGTCTGTTGTTTAGCTGCAGTGGCATCAGCTTATGGATGTAATCTGTTCAGAATGCTGAGCGTTGCTGTACTTACTTGGCCGATCTGTCAGTGCCGTTATTCTTGGAGTAGTGCAGATTTTCTTTCTGTGGAAGGTTGACGATCAGTGAACAAGTGTTCGGCTTGAGCCGTCTGCCAGTTTACCAGATTCTGCGGCAGACGGCAGATAGTACATCGGTTACTACGCCTCCGCCATGTTAGAGTGTTCTGCGGGGGATGTGTATCCCACAGGCTTGCCACACGACAATGTCAATCCTGCTACGAGTTCTTCACGGCGTATTGGAAGGTCATTTTCAGTTGATGAATCCTACACTGTTATCACACTGGCGTCTGTTTTTTGCTCTTTTGTTGTACGATTTCAGAGCAGAGCTTTATGGAGTCCATCTTCTTATGACGTCTCTCTTTCATGTGTGAGACAGCTAACATCTTTGTCCGAATGCTATTTCTCTGTGGTCAGTTCTTTCGCAGACCTAAGAACTCTAATGTGTCGTTGTTGTCTACAAACTCTGTTTGTCGTTGTTGTCTAAAAACTCTGTGTCGTTTTGTCTAAAAACTGTGTGTCGTTGTTGTCTAAAAACTCTGTGTCGTTGTTGTCTAAGAACTCTGTGTGTCGTTGTTGTCTGAAAAAACTCTGTGTGTCGTTGTTGTCTGGATTTTCAATTTTCAAGCTGTTTTTCAGTCCAACTATTCTTTGCGTTCATTTTTTGTTTGTTTTTTTTTCTTGTTTGTTGCCAATCCTCTTGTTTATAGTGCTGTATTTCTCCCCTCCTATCTCAGTCTTCTAAGCTTCCTCTAGTGTTGTACATCTCTGAGATATTCCTTGTCATCCATGGCCTGTGATTCAATCGGCTTCTGTTGCTGTTTCAGTCGTGATGTGATTCAACTTGTTTGTGAAGGCTTCAGTGTCTTCAGACAGTGTTAGTGGGGTGGCTTTTCCAGCTATGGCGGCTCTGAATTGTACAGGGATGTCAGGATCTTTCAGCTGAATTGCTGTCGTTCTTCCTCCTCATTTCTTCAGCTGTGTTATCATCTGCCCTCTTCCAGTCTCAGCATACATCCCATTGCCATTGTCAAGTTCTCCTCTCGTCCATCATTTACCATCTCACGTTTCTCTTGCCCTCCAGCTCATCAATCGTCATTCTGATGTTCTCTCTGCATCCATATTTCATCATGTCCTGTTCTCCTCTTTTGTCCAGCATTCATTCTTATATTCTTCCCCTCTCTCATTCTGCCCCATATTCATCATCCTTAAAGTTTACTTAGGTAATTTTTTCATGATTTTTTTTCCCCACGTCAATCATTCCTCATTTTGACGTTCTTCTTCGTCGTTGTCAGGCATCATTTTCACGTTCTTTTATTTTTTTTTTTTTTTTCCCATCCGGTTGATGGTGAATTGAATTTTTTCTTATACTTCCCATTATCCCTAATCCCCTTTTTCTAATTTTCTTTACCAGTCCATGACTCATCATTCTCGTTTTGTATTTCCGTCTGCCATCTGTCATTCTCCCATAATCTTTCTGTTCTACGTACATCATCATTCTCTCGTTCTTTTCTTCTCCCATCCATCCATTTTTTCACGTTTTCCTACCTGTTTTTCTTTATATTGTTGTCACGTTCTACTCTTATCGATTATTTATGATTTTCATCCTGCAGCTTGTCGACCGTGCGTTATTCTAACGCAGTTCTCTCCTCAACCCGTTCATCATTCATCCTTATCGCTTTTTCCCACTCGTCATTCGTTCTATTGGCCTCTTTGCCCGCCCAGTATTCATCAATATTACGTTTTGCTCTTTTTCTTGTCTATCATTTCAAAATTGTCACGCTCTGCATCTTCTATCTATCGTTCATCAGTCTCGCGTTCGGTTTTTCCTCCCTCCCTCTCTCTCTCTCTCTCTCTCTCTCTCTCTCTCCTCTCTCTCTCTCTCTCTCTCTCTCTCTCTCTCTGTCTGTCTTCCTCCATTCCCCCCTCTCTCTCTCCTCTCTTCTCTCTTCTTCTCCTCTCTCTCTCTCCCTCTCTCTTCCTCTCTCTCTCTCGTCTCTCTCCCCTCCTCTCTCCTCTTCTCTCTCTCTCTCCTCCTCTCTCTCTCTCCTCTCTCTCTCTCTCTCTCTCTCTCTCTCTCTCTCTCTCTCTCTCTCTCTCTCTCTCTCCTCTCTCTCCCTCTCTCTCCTTCTCTCTACCTCTCTCTCTCTCTCCTCTCTCTCTCTCTCTCTCTCTCTCTCTCTGTCTCTCCTCTCTTTCTCACTGTCTCTCCTCTCTCACTGTCTCTCTGTCTGTCTCTCTATCTATCTCCCCCCGCACACTACCCTCCCTTTCCCCCTCTCTCCCCCTCTCTCTCTTTCTCTTGGAGTGACTTCCTTTGTCTGGCTGCCAGCCAGACGACATTTCCACACCCCGGGTAGATGTCATTTATCTTTGCAACAAGTCATCCAAAATGCCAGTTGATCTTAATTGGAAGTTAACAGACATGCTGAAGGCCGCGCTGCGTGATGTGACGCCATCATCGCGGATGACATTGAAGGCAGAGATCATCAGAGTGCTGTCATTCTCAGGCTGACAGCAGTCTCCGTCCATCACCTGGCCACGCAAGCTCAATGTGGCTGTCCTGTGTTCAGGAGAACATCTCCGTCCTAAATCAACGGGGACAGGAGAAGGGCCGAAGAAGACAGGAAGCAGAAGGCAAGTTAAAGGTGTGTCCTTCCTGTCCGGTCTCTTCGTATCGAATCATCCTAATTTATTTTACAATGTCGACAGGAGTGACAAGAATGGACTTCGCTATACTGACATCGTTGTCGGTGTCTGACGGTACCCCTTCTGTAGCTTTGGATGCACCAAGTACTTGCCCCGCGATGAAGCGCAAGACATCGGCATGGCACAGTGTGACATACACCGCGAGTTGGTGAAGGCCATCCCCAAGTAGGACTTGCCATTTGATACTGATGTAGACAAACATGACCATCAATGAAGACTCTGTTGAAGATTTCTCCGAACCACTGTCCATCTGTGGGTGGGACACAGACTTCAACGAAACTGAAGTCTTCGTCGCAGAAGAGGAAATCCACGTATATCATATACCTCTCCTCTCATTTTAGTGACTCACAGACGACCCATTCAGACTATACTACAATCAAAGACATGAGGACATTTCTGCAAGAATGAAGAAGACGAATGGATGACCGTTTGTGTGCCTTGAAAGAAGAGGTGAAAGGGGGGCACCACAAACAGGCAAAGAGGTCGATCACCGAAATCTTGGCGATCTGTCGGGACTGCTGTGCCGTTGCCACCGTTTAACAAAGGACAAAGGTTTGGAAATTCTCGGTATTTTGTTATATTTGACAGTCCCCTGTGTTCGGCGTTGATAAATAAACTATGCTGTTCTGTGATCTCTGGATTGTTCAGCGTAATGATCTTTTTTTGTGATGTATCGATCAGGTTTATTTCTAATTGTTCTCTAACTATAGTCCCTAACCCTTCTGTGTCATGTCTTTGTTAATAGCTTTGTAAAGCTTACCACAATCTCTCTCTCTCTCTCTCTCTCTCTCTCTCTCTCTCTCTCTCTCTCTCTCTCTCTCTCTCTCTCTCTCTCACAGACGGAAAGATAATGAAAACGAGAGACAGAAGGACAGACAGAGACCGAAAATACAAGAAGAAAACCTTGCGATAGAGAGTCTGGACGTGGATCAATGTTTGATGGATATGGACACAGGATAGAACAGATGGATATGGACACAGGATAGAACAGATGGATATGGGCACAGGATAGAACAGATGGATATGGACACAGGATAGAACAGATGGATATGGGCACAGGATAGAACAGAGGATATATGGGCACAGGATAGAACAGATGGATATGGGCACAGGATAGAACAGATGGATATGGACACAGGATAGAACAGATGGATATGGACACAGGATAGAACAGATGGATATGGGCACAGGATAGAACAGATGGATATGGACACAGGATAGAAGAGATTCAGTGCACAGTCAACATTGACTTTGGGTTGGACAGATTCGCACAAATATTGCGCAGGTGAAAATACCAGACGTAAACACATGGTGTGACACTGATACAAGGTGCGACGTGGACATAAGGTTTTTGTCAACATGAATACAGTTCATGACATGTAGAGACATAAGGTTTTGTCAACATGAATACAGTTCATGACATGCAGACATAAGGTTTTGTCAACATGAATACAGTTCATGACATGCAGACATAAGGCACTGTCAACATGAATACAGTTCATGACATGCAGACATAAGGCTTTGTCAACATGAATACAGTTCATGACATGCAGACACATAAGGCTGTCAACATGAATACAGTTCATGACATGCAGACATAAGGCACTGTCAACATGAATACAGTTCATGACATGCAGACATAAGGTTTTGTCAACATGAATACAGTTCATGACATGCAGACATAAGGTTTTGTCAACATGAATACAGTTCATGACATGCAGACATGAGGTTTTTTGTCAACATGAATACAGTTCATGACATGCAGACATAAGGTTTTGTCAACATGAATACAGTTCATGACATGCAGACATGAGGTTTTCTCAACATGAATACAGTTCATGACATGCAGACATGAGGTTTTGTCAACATGAATACAGTTCATGACATGCAGACATGAGGTTTTGTCAACATGAATACAGTTCATGACATGCAGACATAAGGTTTTGTCAACATGAATACAGTTCATGACATGCAGACAAAGGTTTTGTCAACATGAATTCAGTTCATGACATGCAGACATAAGGGTTTTGTCAACATGAATACAGTTCATGACATGCACACATGAACAAGGTACGGCATGGGTACAGGGTAACGTGGACATGGATACAAGGTATTGTGGGCATTCAGGCAGGGTGTGGCATGGACACAGGAAACGCTGGCCATGGGTATAAGGTCTGGACATGGATACAAGGTATTGTGGGCATTAAGGCAGGGCGTGGCATGGACACGGGAAACGCTGGCCATGGGTATAAGGTCTGGACATAGACAGACGGTGTAACCTGCACACTGGGTGTAACATGGATGCAGAATATGCTGGGCACATGACATGGTGGACCTGGACACAACCCATGGTGGACAGGGTTCAAGGGGTGTGGTGTGGGCACAGGGCACGGTGGACATGAATACAGAGTGAGGTAGATATCAATACAAGAAATGTCTAGAGGAAACTGTGGAGATAACAATGCATGGTGGACATTGATAGGGGCTTTGGCGGACATGGAAACAGCTAGGGTTCCTTGTCTGATCGCTTTGTTGTTGTTGTTGTTGTTGTTTTTGTTTTTACTCTAGCTGTTAATTGTTCTAATATGGAAGGAGTCGGATCAACTGGGAAAGTGCCATGGTAGGTGACTATGACGTTCATCTAAAAAGATTGTCATCATCTTGTTCAAGACCCGTCGTGACAGTGATCACTGACCTGTCAGCATGATGGAACTCTGCGCCATGGCACGCTGGGAAGGGCGGGATGCTCTGAGAGCGTTGCTCTGTGTCCCACTGTCATGTTATCTGTAATTCTTCTTCTTCTGTTTGAAATCAAGAAAATTGTGGTGCAAGCATGCATAAGAGTTTCTAGGGACGGCTGTTGCATAGATGCACAGCTGGACGTTTTGTTTCTACCATGGCATTTTTTTTTTTGAAATTAGTTTCTTCTTCTGTTTAATACAAGGGTTAGTCAAGTGGGGGGGGGGGGGGGGGGGGGGGGGGGGGGGGGGGGGGGGGGGGGGGGGGGGGGGGGGGGGGGGGGGGGGGGTTGTTGTTGTTTGTTGTTGTTGTTGTTGTTGTTTTTTTTCTTTTCATTTCATGGAATCTGTGCCGTCATCGTCGTTCGATCCACTGACGGGTACCTAAAACTTGGTCAGGAAGGTCAACTGGGGATTTAGGGGTTGGGACAACGCAATCGAGGAGACAACAGATAGAAATCTGTTCATCAGTTAGAGACACACGATCTGTAAGCACAACAGATAGAAATCTGTTCATCTGTAAACACACACGATCTGTAAGCACAACAGATGGAAATCTGTTCATCAGTAAGACACACGATCTGTCAGCACAACAGGTAGAAATCTGTTCATCAGTAAGACACACGATCTGTCAGCACAACAGATAGAAATCTGTCAGCACACAGATGGAAATCTCAGTAAGACACACGATCTGTCAGCACAACAGATGGAAATCTGTTCATCAGTAACAGACACACGATCTGTCAGCACAACAGTAGAAATCTGTTCATCTGTAAGACTCACGACGATCTGTAGGCACAATAGATAAATCTGTTCATCAGTAAGACACACGATCTGTCAGCACAACAGATAGAAATCTGTTCATCAGTAACAGACACACGACCTGTCAGCACAACAGATAGAAATCTGTTCATCAGTAAGACACACGATCTGTCAGCACAACAGATAGAAATCTGTTCATCAGTAAGACACACGATCTGTCAGCACAACAGGGTCAGACAGTGTCATTCGATCAGGGGCTGGTATGGAGCCATTTCTATCTTGAACAGTCACATTTCACTCTTCTTCTGTCCGTTTTTCACTCTTGTTCCGAAACGTTTCGTTTCCGAAGACACGACGAAGACGTAATTATTGCGCTTCACCTGAGTCGGAGAGTGTGAGAAGAAGCTGTAAATCTTTTGCTGCACATGAATTTCTGTCCCAATTTGTCAGCATGTGTAGCTGAATTATGAGAGGCAGGGAGGGGACCTGCGTGGGGTGAACGTCGGAAATCCTGCCTAGTGTTTGTAACAATTCTCGGTTTCTTCCATTCCCCCCCCCCCCCCCCCCCCCCCCCTTTCCGCATAGAAAGGATTGTGGCTCACGAACAGTCAATTTATTACTTAGATGTATCTCTCGAGCTAAAGGGCGCGAAAGACAACCAGTAAAACCTATCTACTACCGAGCCGTTACCACTCTCCAATAGTTGTCGAGGTGGGGTATTCAAGGAACTGGCACTAGACTACGCATGGTCTACAGTGATGATCAAAACCCACAGAAAGGAATTGGGAAATATTTACAATACTTTACTCTTCTTGGAAGGCATTACTAGAAGCACAAGCTGTGTTACAAGAAGAGGAACCTACAAGAAGAGAAATAAATTGCTGCAAACACTAAACAAAGCAAAACAAAACAAAACAAAAAGCGAGAAACGTTGCATGATGACCACTTTTGATCCACAAGTTCTTTCAAAATCCACTATCATTTGAAAAAGAAAAATAATAAAATAGATATGCACCTTCTTCATGCCAATAAAGCGAGTAAGGAAATCTTTCCCGAAAAAAAAAGCTTTGTATCTGCTTATATCGGAAAGATCACCTTCGGCTCAGATGTACAAGCCCAAAGTTCCTAAACGTCACGTTGATCAT
This sequence comes from Conus betulinus, assembly GCA_016801955.1. Lineage (NCBI taxonomy): Eukaryota > Metazoa > Mollusca > Gastropoda > Neogastropoda > Conidae > Conus > Conus betulinus. Next base: position 278,375 of record JADBJO010002193.1, read on the forward strand.
GGACTGAACCAGATTTTCATATGTACGACAAAAAAGTCATACTTGTCGCTGTTACATAGAAACACAAATGCTATTACCACTACGGGATAACAGGAAATGGAAAAATAGATCGAATTTGATATTTTCTACTTCAACATGCTTCATCTTTTGATTTGTGAACTTCACAATATGTGGTACGTAGGATCAACAACCAATGCAAAACCTCGTTGGAGCAACCAACAATCTGATATGAAAGAAAAGAAAGTCTTACTTAAAAAAGAAAACTCTGGTGTTGCCGACCATGTCGTAAAGGGAGACCACCGCAGTGACCCAGAACTTTTTTTTAAAAATGTGTCCCAAGTGAACTGCTCACTGAAAAGACAGACCACTTCTCCATGAACAATGCAGGATTTGCAGATTTGAAACAATAATCAGCGGACTCAGTTCTACGAATGACATGGTAAGTTTTGAGTAGGAACTTGTGATGTCTAATGTACTCTACATGATATGATTTCTACCTGCAGTGTGTGTGTGTGTGTGTGTGTGTGTGTGTGTGTGTGTGTGTGTGTGTGTGTGAGAGAGAGAGAGAGAGAGGAGAGAGAGAGAGAGAGAGAGAGATGGGGGGTAGAGGGTGAATGAGTGAGTGTTTCCGTGTGTATAATCCTGTGAAGAGCTAATATCCTCCCCCCCCCCCCCCCCCCCCCCCCCCCCCCCCCCCCACACACACACACACACACACACACCACACACACACACACTCCCTTCTACACCTTTCCCGGGACCCCGTAGATATGTCTACTTTGCAGGTGTAACGTTCTGTGAAACAATTTTCACGGAAAAAGTTCTTGGAAAGCATTTTTAAAAACCCCTCTCTCGCAAACGTCAGTTTCCACCCCCCCCCTCCCCCAGACCAGCTGTGATTGGAGGGTGGGCTTTTTACGTTTGAGTCTCTTTGAAACAGCAATAAAACAGCTGATCAAAAACTGCCACAGCCACTCTACCTACCCTTCAATCTGACCCTGTCCTCCTTTGCCGTCCTCTCTCCCCCATAATGTGAACCCCAATCTGTCACTGAACTCCCAGTCACATGTTATGCTCGGAATGTACTCGAACCAAACTGGATTTTATTATGCTATGTGACCCTCCCACCCCTTTTACCCCCCCCCCCCCCCCCCCCCCCCCCCTTCCTCGTTTCCCCTCGCCAACCCAGTGCCCTCTTCCCTGCTACCCCCCCCCCCCCCCTCCCCCTCTACCATACCACCACCACCACAACTACTACTACCACCATCCTCTTTCTTTTTTAATCAAATTTACGTACGTATACTCTTATGTCTAGAAAGTATTTAGGTTTCGCTTGATTTTAGAATACTACCGCCCCCCCCCCCCCCCTCTCTCTCTCTCTCTCTCTCCTCTCTCTCTCTCTCTCTCTCTCTCTTCACTTTCTCTGTCCTCTGACATGTGCCCCCTTCACCCCCCACCCCCCCCCCCCCACCCCCCCCTGCTCTTCCTATATGTTTCCGCCCACCCCCAACCTCTCCTCCTACGCACTCCCCTCTAATATGCACACAGGTTCCCATGTGCTAAATATAGAAGTAACAATGCTGTCTGCCCACCACCCCCCACCCCCACCCCCACTCCACCATTCCGCTCTTCCTCCTCTTCACCGCCCCCATAGTTTTCCTTGTCACATACACATATACGTAGTTTTATACGTCGAATTCATTAAGACTTTACTGCAATGTGTCCACGTTCTTACCCCCCCCCCCCCCCCCCCCCCCCCTCTCTGTTCGTCATTGTACGCTGTGATGAAGAAACTGATGTGTCAGTGAAGAACACACACACACACACGCACACGCACACACGCACACGCACGCTCCACACACGCACGTGTGCGTGTGCGTGTGTGTGCGTGTGTGTGTGTGTGTGTGTGTGTGTGTGTAGTCTGAAGACATGGGCAGTGTTTTTATTTCTTTCGCGAAAACAAAAACAAAAACAAAAAAAAACAATGGCACTATTTAGGACTAACGAGTCCATCAGCCTCAAGCGCGATAAGTCGCTTAATGCATACAGTTCTCACCTAATGTATACATGCATACACATAGAACCTGCCGGAGGTCGTGATGTAGACCTACAGCCTTCTGTTACGTTGCATCGACACAGTTTCAGAATCACTCTGCGCGGGTCAACCCTACGCCATAGCACGCCTGCAGGTCCTAGATAGAAGACACCTGCACTGCGCGTGGACGAGACCTACACCACGCACTACTCCTGCAAAGCCTTTGTGGCCATAATGTGAACAACACAAATTACAAAAAAAAATAAAAAAATAAAAAAAAAAAAAAAAAAAAAAAAAAAAAAGAAAAGAGAGAGAGAGAAAAAAGAATAAAGGAAATAGAAATAAATAAACAAATAAATAAATAAATGAGTACGTCGTAATAGATTAATACTGAAATCGAGGATCTGGACGAGCCATGAGAGAGACATGGTTGACCTACTTTGAGGAGCTTACCTGTATGGACACACACAACTTGACGAAATTAAATAACAGAAAAAGCACTCTCCCAATTATAATCAGTACACACACGCACACCACACGCGCACACTCACTCACACATACACACATATACACACGCACGCGTGCGCTTTTTAAACAGAAGTGTTTCTCAATCCCTGTAAATTTTCTAGTTGTCTGTTCTAGCGGAGATGTTCATATTAATTCATTGTTGCAGCAGTCTTGGCTTTGTAGCTATTGTATCGCTCGAACAAGTTGTGTTTGACATTTATGTGGGTAGACATACATACTAGGACCGCAAAACAAAACAACTACGAAAACAAAACAAAAAAGAAAGAAAGAAGAAAAAAAAAAAAAAAAAAAAGACAACCAGAAAGAAAGAAAAAGAAAACGAACGAAAGAAAAAGAAAAGGCGAAGCCTACAGGATCCGAATACCAGCCTAAGTGAAAGAACCTTGTACATTGACTGGCCTTAATTATATTCGATTGCGAGAACCTAAGCCCCCCCCCCCCCCCCCCCCCCCCCCCCCCCCCCCCCCCCCCCCTCCACACACACACACACACACACTTCCCCCGCCCCCCACATTTGCACACACACACACACACACACACACACACACCCGACGCTGTACTAAAAACATGGCCTAGTATGGCTAATCTGTGATTTTAAAGATGTCGACTGCAGCAGCCGCACAACAACAAATTTGGCTGATTTGTGGGCAGAATGCCTGCTTCCAGATGAATTGTGTCGACACATTCAAAACAGATTTCGCCCTGGTTTCAGGTTCATCGCATGTTTACGTGATCACATGATAATGACAACAGATTTCAAGGTCATAGACTGAAATCGCCTTGTCACTTTTTTTTGTTTTTTTTTTTTTTTTTTGTTTAAGAAACATTTAAATCATTGTCTTCATTATTTTTCTTTTACTTTCTCCATTATGTTCATATACATTATGGTATCGAAAGCGCAGAACCAACCAACCAACAAACAAAAACAAAAATACTGATCGATTCACGTGAAGGGGAAAAAAAAGCCGAGAATAGCAGACGGCGCGCTTGGCTCGTGGCGTTTTCCCCGGCCAACCAGTGAGCGACATCCCATAATGCAACGCTTGCCGTTGGTTCTGGGCATGCGCCGAGGTGGAGGATCGTAGCTGGGTGTTTTTTGCGGAAACAGCGAGAGAGCCGAACGACACAAGACAACGTGTACGTCAGCCGACTTTTCCACTGTGGGCTCAAAGTCGATCAAACGAAGTGTCTAGAATTATTGGAGAAAATCGAACGCCCAGCTTTGATGACGGGAGTGAACGACGGGCGGCTCTGATCATCTGTCAAACTCTGAGTAAGCAGTAGAGTAATCGAGATCGTTCGCTGGTTGAATCAGTAAAGCTGTGTGTCGATCTTTCAGCCGTCGGCCAGCGAGTGTAACTGGTCTCGCTGACTGACTGAGGCAGTCCAAACGGCTTCAAGCTTTTCGCGTAGAAAGCTCCGCCGTTTTCACTGAACGCGGTTTTTTTTTTTAGGGTAATAGACTCAGACCTTATGGTGGGTTCCAAAAAAATGTCGTGCGTCGTCGTTGTGTTCTGACTGCTGTCCTAGGTTCAGCAGAGATAGATTGGATATGGTTGAATC
>JADBJO010002193.1:292500-302500 GCA_016801955.1 Conus betulinus
ACATTCTAACCGTTACAGGCCGGCGAATGATCGTAATTTTACATGTCCACTCTGTCATGAAGATGATGAAGCTGAACTTCATTTTGTTCTCACTTGTCCTGAACTACAAGGTGTTAGACGGCAATTAATCCCACCTTGTCTTTTCAAACTAAATATGTTAATGTCATAATCGAATGACGACACTATTGAACAGTTCGCTTTGTATGTGTATAAAGCGTTTAGAATGCGAAATTATGTGCTGAGATAGTAAATATGTGTTAGTCTGATTAAATGAGTTGAACTGCGCGGTTTGATGTATATTTACCCCCTTCTAAGGGGCTATGGCCTTTACGAATAAATGCCTGTGTTTGCGTCTCTCTGTGTTCTCACGTGTGTGTGTGTGTGTGTGTGTGTGTGTGTGTGTGTGTGTGTGTGTGTGTGTTTACTGTATCTGTCGGTATATTTCTATGTCGCTCTCGGTTGATATCGAATACAATGTGTACACATGCATATAGATGAAATGCACGCGCAGTATGTGTCGGTGGTAAAATTGTGTGCGTGTGTGTGTGTGTGCCTGTGCGCGTGTGCGCGCGCGCGCGTGTATGTGCGTGTGTGCGTGCGCGCGCGCGCGCGTGCCTACGCTCGCACGCACATGTCAACGTGTGTGTGTGCGTGCTTGTGCGTCGTCCGCATCCTTGCATGCACCCAGGCTACGTTCACACACGATTGCTTCATCTATGTGGTGTACTGTGTGCATGTGATGTGTACGGTGACCCTGCTGGCCTTGAGCACCGTCTGCTGATGACGAACTAGGCATGCGTTGTGTTTGTCATGGTCGTTTTTGTTTTGTGCGTGTGTTTGTTGTGTTCTGCCAGCCCTCCTAGTGAAATGTCGGGGTTTTGTTTGTTTGGCTAACCAACTGGTGGTTCTGTCTGGCTTCTCTCTCCACCCCCCTCCTCGTTTCAATCTTTGCCACCCCCCCCCCCACCCCCCCCCCCCCCCCCCCCTCCTCCCCCCCCCCCCCCCCCCCCCCCCCCCCCCCCCCCCCCCCCCCCCCCCCCCCCCCCCCCCCCCCCCCCCCCCCCCCCCCCCCCCCCCCCCCCCCCCCCCCCCCTCCAATTCCAATTGTTGTGTTCCAGTGCTGATGGTCTAAAACGAAGTCTCCAGTGGGAACGTTACATAGCTACGAGCCCTGTATGTGTATTGGCCTACCTTGTTACAGGACTAGTTGTTCTTTTTTTCTCCATCAAACTAGTACTCTCCTGCTACTTCCATTTGCCCCCCCCCCCCCCCCCCCCCCCCCCACCCCCTCCTCTCGTCTAACACCACCACCCCCCTCCCCAACTCAAACGCATGCGAGCACATGCAGCTGATAATGTACACTCTCTCTCTCTCTCTCTCTCTCTCTCTCTCTCTCTCTCTCCTTCACATACACACACCACACACACACACACGCGCGCGCGCGCGCGCGCGCACACACACACACGCACGCACGCACACACACACACACACACACACACACAAACGAGGCAGAGCCATCCAGTTTTGTCTATTACGTACCTTTGGAGTTGAACGCAAGACGTTTGTGTGTGAATCGGCGTAATTAGATTACTATGATTGTCATCATCATCATCATCATCATCATCATCATTATGATGACTATAGAGACGAGGATTAAGGGAGCCTATGCTGGGTTAGAGACCAAGCTCTAAGCGCTTAACAATCTACGCTGTCGTTGACAAAGAGCCGAGCGAGGAGCTGCCAGCTGGCGCTGCATTCAGTCGTGTCCCATGTCATTCAGTCGAGTATCTCGGTATGCTGCGTACAGCTATCAGCCATGCTCTGTATGTTCTGTCTACAGGTATTATCCACGCCATCCGCCAAACTGGCCTTTTCTTCCAGAAAAGGTGGTGATTGGATTTGAAGTGTGTGCTGGATGTTAGGTGTGCGTTTGCACATAGAACCTCGGTTTACAGTCTAATACGAAGGACTTTTGGGGAAACTGTTAACTCCCAGAGAAAAAAATACCCCAAGTGCCGAAACGGCCCTGCGTAGATTTGAACATGCAACCCCAGGATCACCAGGATCTCGAGTCCGACAGCACACACACACACACGCACGCGCACGCACGCACACACACACACACACACACACACACACACACACACACACACACACACACACACACGACAGCACACTCTCAATCCAGTGCGACGTTGAAACCAGTGTTCTGATCGACCTCCAAGTGCTAAAAACCAAGAAAACAGTAATGTTCTCCTCCAAGAGATCATGTTTCAAGGCTTTGACGCAATCGGACAGCCATCGAGAGAAGAAAGTAATAATCATCCAGGTGTTTGAAGACAATAGGCCGTGTGCCCGTGTGCTGCGAAACCAGTACTTTTACGATCGTTCGAGCCGTACTCCAGCCTGGAGTGCATTACGTTGTTTCCGTGTCAACGCACATGAGTTGTTGTTAGGCGAATCCGTAATTGCTGTTTTGTGATGTGAACGTTATGGCGCAACGTCAGGCCCTCCAGAGCAAGAAGACAGTCGCTCTGGGGCGACAATACAACATTGATTTTATCGGGTTAAAAGGGTAGATGTCACCGCTTTCATGACCCAGAAATGGCTGTTTTTAAGGCAGAAAAGGAATGGACGGCCTTTGAAGGGAATCAGCTGCCCTGAGCACTGATCCTTCTGGTGGCCTTTGCCGGATGGAGGCCTTAGTGTCTTTTGCAGGGTCCGACAAGTATCTCTGGGGACATGAGATTGTCTTTGTTACCAGCTAGTTCACTTCTCCAGTCAACTTGCGACATTCTCTCTCTCTCTCTCTCTCTCTCTCTCTCTCTCTCTCTCTCTCTCTCTCTGTTTTCTCTTTGTCTCTGTCTCCCTGCCCCCCCTCCCCCTCTCTCTACTCTCTCTCTCTCTCTCTCTCTCTCTCTCTCTCTCTCTCTCTCTCTCTCTCTCCTGTTTGCTTCCTGTCCGATTTTCTTCACATTCTTCAAAAGTGAATTGGACATATTTACGCACGCACGCACACGCATACACACATAACGTCCTCGCTGTGAACACACACACACACACACACACACACACACACACACACACACACACACACACACACACACGTACTCACGCACATACACACACACGCGTGCGTGCGGGCGCGTGTGCAGTCTGAATCCGTGGGTTCCGGCAACAGGGGCATTTTGTAAAAAAGATGTGGACTTGGTCTCTTTTCGTTTCTTTCTTTCTCTCTTTCTTTTCCTTTCTTTCTTTCTCTTCTTTCTTTCTTTTCTTTTTCTTTTTCTTTCTTTCTCTCTTTCGTTCTTTTTTTTTTTCTTTCTCAGTTTGACGATTTCATTTCTAAGCCAGCCAGTGTACAGAGTGTGCATCAAAGACTTGTCAGTGAACAGTAACGTTGGACAGAGTGTCGATGGGTGAATGAGACTGGCTGTGAATGAATAAATGAATAAATCAATGAACACAAAGAAAAAGAGGTTCGAAAAGATAGCAGGAGACGACTGTTTGTCGTGGGCGCTTTGTGGTCGGCTGAGCTAAAAATGATTAAGATAGAGACTAACTTTGGCCCGTCAGGGATTTCCAAGCCGCACCTATCGTCTTCCACGAAACTGCTGTGGGTGCATGAAGAGTGTGAATCATCGTGGTAGAGTGTACAGCGGTTTGTTTGTGGGAAGTCCTCGTGACGCGCAGTTGCACTGTCAGATCTGACACGTTGCAGCTAGGCTTATCACCATGTCCGGCTGGCGTAAGCGGAAAGCATGCCTTCAGTATGGCGCGCGCGCGTGCGCACACACACACGCGCGCTTATACACACACACACATACATCGTGTGCGCGCTCAAATACACGCATGCACGCGCGCGCGCGCGCGCGCGCGCACACACACACACACACTCTCTCGCGCGCGCGTGCACGCATGTACACATGCGCGCGCGCACACACGCACACATCACACACACACACACACGCACAAACACAGAGAGAGAGAGAGAGAGAGCGAGCGCGTGTGTGTGTGCGTGTGTGTGTGTGTGTGTGTGTGTGTGTGTGTGTGTGTGTGTTTGATTAGACTCAACCTTTTTCTGAACGAGGCGAAAAGAATTCGCTGTGCATACTTCACCAATGCATTGTAATACGGGGCACACAGTGATTATTCATATCTGAATGAGGTGGGTGTGTACATACCCCTACTTCTAATCTTACATCGTCATATTGATGAGTTACCTGTTGTGTATACACACGCATCATTCTTTAATGGGATTGCCTCTTATAAAGTAGGGGTGTGCTCATGCCCAGTTTTTAAGCTGACATTTCGTTTACTTATTTACCTTTTAATGAAAGAAAGCAAGAATTGAGCTATACTTGGACAGAAGATGGGCGGCGAATGATATAAGCCACACAATTAATAGCGCTAGTGTGGACAATAAACATGTGGTTTCTGATGGGTTGAATGCATGTCGGGTCACACGCGGCATTCAGACAGGGGTTTTCAAGGCTGCACGGAGCTGTTGACAATAAACATGTGGGTTCTGATAGGTTGAATGCATGTCGGGTCACACGCGGCATTCAGACAGGGGTTTTCAAGGCTGCGCGGAGCTGTCGCTCTGTGCTGTCGCTCTGTGCTGTTGCTGGTGCACAGACACGACGTGAAACATCTAGACAGCTGGTTAATTAGGTTAGATTAGTGTGACATGGTTTGACAGCTGTAAATACAGGCTAGGGATGTAAACCATGACGACGATTTATACAGAATGAAGCAATTCATTCCAGTGCTGATAAAGCAGAGGTAGGGGGGGAGCGAGGAATGGAGTGGTGTTGTGTTTTTTTTGTTTGTTTGCTTGCTTGTTTGTGTGTTTGTTATTTTTATTATTATTTATTTATTTATTGTTATTTTTTTTTGGGGGGAAGGGGGGGGGGGGGGGGGCAGGCCAGGTGCGGATAAGAACAAAACTGAAGAGGATTCTTAAACGCTGCTGTGTGTTACTGTTCTAGTGCACCAGTCCGTGTCTAGAATTAATTATGACGAATACATTTGACAATAATTCTGGTGATGCCGTTGCGTTCTGTATCAAAAGTTTTTTCTTTTATTTTTAAATAATTTTTACATGGTAGGCGGTGTGTTTTTTTTTGTGTGTGTGCAATCATGTCTAATTACACTTGCGAAAGAAGGAAATAATCAAATACGTATGTACAACTCATTTTGTAATGTTTCTGTAATATATATAATGTAATACGTATTTGTAAAACTATTTGCATGTCCGCGTGGTTTCTTGTCTGTCGGTTTGTTTGTATGTCTCTGTATATTAAATCGTCTGTCGGTCTGCTTTATATCTGTTTGCTGTTGGCACTAGTTCTGTCAAGGTGTTTGCTGTTTACTTAGCACAACGTATTCTTGATACGAGGATTGATGGTATGCTTTGGTTTCAGTGTGAAATGATTGCGTGTGATGCGAGTTCAACTTGCAGAGCCTGCATTTGTAAGCCACGCTCATCCAGTGTAGGACAGATAACGCACCAGACTTGGCCCAGTGGGTGGTGTTTGGGCTTTTTCAGTCTCACTGGCATCTTCAGCGTCTGGAGATTCTAAGAACCTGGTAATTTGCCCCTTTTTCTGTGACTGCTGATGTGTTCTTTTTTCTTTTTACTGTTCCTTTTACTGTCATCCACTGTTTTTCTGCTTGTATGGCGCACTTACTCAAGAGAGCTTTTCTGATGTAATCTGACGACAATGTCGCTGTAAGATTGTGGACACTGTGTAGGATGATAGCTGGGTCTATTTACACACTGTGACTTGTGTGTGTGTGTGTGTGTGTGTGTGTGTGTGTGTGTGTGTGTGTGTGTGGTGCATGCATTTTTTTTTTTCTTTTACATATGATCATGTTTGCACTTTTTGGGGGGAAGAGCGATCATAGTATTATTCGGCTTGAAGTCACATTTGAGTAGGTGATGGACTTCACAGCTGCAGCTTACATAACGTGTTCATATGAGGACTTTGCATGGTTGGAATGGTTCAGAATGTTTATTCAGATTCCAGATGTTACATTGCTTGACATAAGACATTTTCGTGTAAATACAGGGGGGAGAAAAAGGCTTCTTTTTGTTCGCGAACGTTTTGCGCGCGTGCGCGCGCCTGTGTGTGTGTGTGTGTGTGTGTGTGTGTGTGTGTGTGTGTGTGTGTGTGTGTGTGATTTGGCTTTCACGAGAGCTGATCCCAAAGCCCTTTCACTTCTAAAGCAAAACACATTAGTGAAGTCCAACGTTCGCGAAATCTTCAGTCTTTCAAGGAATCCTGTCCTCTCTCCACACAGATTTCAACCAGAGGTCAATCTTGAAATCTTGATCCTGAGATATATCACGAAGTGTGATTTTACTGTTTTTCTCCAGTCAGGTCTTGGATTCTTGAAAACCTCTGGCCAGCCCAATTCGGCATCAGAAGGGAAGGTAAGCAGAAGTGGCATTGGGCCGAGTCCGGACTGTAACGTGGGGGGGGAACGAGAGCGTGGATGGATTTGTCTGGAAGATAGGTCACAGTGACCTTGGCTTCGTGGATAGTTGCGTTGTCAGGGAGGAGCGTTCCTGGTGACCACACCCGGACACCATACGTAGATGGATGAGCAGCTTCGGGTAGAACTTGCTGCTCGATAGCTGGCAGTAAGAGTCGAGTTGTCGGGAAAGTCGATCGCTTCAGAACCTCGGGGATAGAAGGAAGAGGAAGAGAATCTCTCTGGCTTTGAGAATGAAGTCTCGGTTCAACATGTGTCCGGGCATTAGCGCCCACCCACGATGTGATCAGGCTGTTTTGTTCGGGGTTTCATAGAAAGGGATCCGGACTGCGTCAGCTCACCTCTGATGACGTCATAGTCAGTTGGGTCGTGCTACCTCAAACATTTACCAATCGTTCAAAACTAAACTCTCTGGGATTTTGGTTTTTATTTCTGCTCCTCTGTCAGACGATGAAGCATCCATATGACCGCCCTTTCCCTAACAGCCCTTTCCCTCATCACAAGTTTACATCGCGTGATTTTGACTACTGTGCCATTGGGAACGCCATGACCTTCACTTGACACTGGTTACATGCGGATCATCTAGAACTGCTCGTTGTACAAGCAGAACACGTTTGCCCATTCCTTGTCTCACTTAGACGTCCATGTGGGTGAATGTTTTCAGGTCGGTTTTTTCTGGTTTGACACGGGTCAGTCCAATGGCCAACTGGTCTACAGGCCTGTGACTAGTGTGACACGTGCTTCATACATCACTATCAAATCGCCATGAATTTTGATTTGGCCATCTCCCAAGATTTAGGCTTGTGAAGACATAATATGCGAGCTGCTCTACGCCAAGATCCATTTTCCGGACGCACAGATTGTAATCTCCCATTTCACTGACGTCAAACAGTTACAGAAGATACGGCGTTATCATTATTTTGTGCATGTTAATAGTGAAAAGCTGCTTTTTTTTTTTTTTTTTTTCTTTTTTTTTTTCTCCAATCTCAATTCACTTGGACTCTGAAATCAAACGGCAGCGTAACTCGATAACTCACAGGGCTTTTAGATCAGCCCTTGCGTCTCCTTGACTGAATGAGAATATAGCCAGTCTCTGTCTCTTTCTTACTGTCTTTTTTCTGTCTGTCTGTCTGTCTGTCTGTCTGTCTGTCTGTCTGTCCGTCCGTCCGTCCGTCCCTCTGTCCCTCCCTCCTTTTCCGACTCGAAGTCGAGTCGACAGAACTGTATAATGACATTGAAACCAAGCGAAAAGCAGTTTGGCCCATGCCTCTCAAATGCCCTCAACTAGCTGTGGACAGGTAGTCAGTCATTCCCTCAGACTGTGGAGGACGTGACCCTAGCCTATTAAGACAGTCACTGGGAACAGAGGCATTCCCTGCACGCTCCAGCACCACACCTTTTGCTGTAGTGACCACGTACTTTCATCAAACGGCGCTCTTTCCCCAGCTGGTTTTTCCAAAAGAACGTCCATATTTGGGGGGTGGCGGTGGAGTCACCCCCTAAAGCAAAACTGGTGTGATATAGAAAAAAAACAATATGGTTTTAAGAAAATGTGTTCAAAAGTGAAGGGGGTGGGGGGGGGGGGGGGGGGGGGATATTTTTTCGTGAACAGGTTGGGATCGGAGGGTAAACATTACTTTCTGCAAATGCAGCCAGAAGTTGCCCCTGGAAGCTAGAGCGTCTTTGTGAATGGGCAGCTGATCAGTTCAGCTAGGCAGAATTCCTAACCTGTCCTCTTCAGTGCCTCACCTCGCTCTGTGTATGCCTTGGCTCCCGAAGCGGATCTCCTGCGGGTGGGAGCTGTGCGCCCCCCCCCCCCCCCCCCCCCCCCCCCCCCCCCCCCCCCGAAGCGGGTTTCCTTTGGCCCTCTAAACTGCGTTGGCCTCGAAGGGTGACTACATTCTTCGGTCACATTTGAAGAAGAGGCGCCCCGCCGAGTTAAGGTGCGGACAGACAGGCAGACAGACAAATGGGACAGAAACTCAATAGGGCTGCTCCGCGGTGATAAGCCTGTGTGTTGGGTCATGAATGAACGAGGGAAATGCGGAAATGAATACAGAAAAACAAGAATAAACGGTGAAGGGGGGGGAAACAGCACTAAGCTGGGTTTTATGATTACAGCAACAACAACAACAACAACAACAGCAACAACAAAAAGGAAAGAGAAATTGGGGAAAAAAATGAAACGAGAACGAATTGTAAACAAAGCTTTCAAGCCTGTGAGCAAAATAATGAACACAAGAGATAAATACAGAAGTACAAACCAAAACAAGTAGTGAAGAAAACAACAGTGCTGAGCCTGTATCCAGGATTATGAATAAAGGCGGTAAATGCAAAAACAAATCAACAAAAGCAGAATAAGTATCGAAGGAAACGAGAATTGTAACCCCCTTGTCCAGGATCACGAAGAAGCGAGACAAACAAACAGGTCTTCAGAAACAACATTATACGAAACTAGAATCAAGAGTAAACAGCAGCGCTGATCACGTGAGCAGGGTAATGAATAACGACGTAAACAATGGAGGACGAAAGTCGATTAAATCGTAAAAAGTGCAAACCCGAACCCCGTTAGCAGAATAACGTAGTAAACCGACATAATTGCTTCAATGCACGAAGGGAAAATTGCATTGAAACAACAGAAACAACAACAGTGCTGTCTGTGGAACAAACAAGATAAACGTAGAAATTAATGGAGCCAAGAGAGTCTCCGATTCAGTGTCCTAGAATAAACAAACGAAGTCAGTGAACAATGAAACAAACAAGGGCACACCGAAGTAAACAGGAGTTTGGGAAAGAAAACAAGCAATCAGTAAAGAGGAGTTTGGGAAAAAAAAAATAATCAATCAGTCAACATGAGTTTGGAAGAGAAAAACAATCAACCAGTCAACAGGAGTTTGGGAAAGAAAATAATCAGTCAACAGGAGAGTTTGGGAAAGAAAACAGTCAATCAGTCAACAGGAGTTTGGGAAAGAAAACAAGCAATCAGTCAACAGGAGTTTGGAAAAGAAAACAAACAATCAGTAAAGAGGAGTTTGGGAAAGAAAGCAATCAACAGTCAACAGGAGTTTGGGAAAGAAAACAAACAATCAGTAAAGAGGAGTTTGGGAAAGAAAGGAAGCAATCAGTCAACAGGAGTTTGGAAAGAAAACAAACAATCAGTAAAGAGGAGTTTGGGAAAGAAAGCAATCAATCAGTCAACAGGAGTTTGGGAAAGAAAACAATCAATCAGTAAAGAGGAGTTTGGGAAAGAAAGCAATCAATCAGTAAAGAGGATTTGGGAAAGAAAAGAAAGCAATCAATCAGTCAAGAGGAGTTTGGGAAAGAAAGCAATCAATCAGTCAAGATGAGTTTGGGAAAGAAAGCAATCAATCAGTCAAGAGGAGTTGGGGGAAAGAAAGCAATCAATCAGTCAAGAGGAGTTTGGGAAAGAAAAGCAATCAATCAGTCAAGAGGAGTTTGGGGAAAGAAAGCAATCAATCAGTACACGGGAGTTGGGGAA
>JADBJO010002193.1:305000-320000 GCA_016801955.1 Conus betulinus
GTGTAGCATTTGTTTCAAAAGTGTGCAAATGGGGAGGAAATAGGAGGATAATGTATCGGTAACCTGTAACTAGTGATAACACATAGTCATCTCTGGGAACAGGTCCCGGTCCGAAAAGGCGTTTCAAGTTGTGAGAGGTCTGCAAAATGATGCGTGGGCGCTGAATTCTTCTTCTGTGTGCTAACATGACGTTCTGTGTGAAAAGGTATGGTTTGTCATGTGTTTCAACATACGTATAAATTGGGAGAAGACATGAGAAGAATGTGCGGGTGTCTTGTAACATGCGCTAACATAATATGAATCAGTGAACTAAATGTGATAACACATGTGCTAACATATATGAATCAATGAACTAAATGTACAAACATATGTTAATAAATGAACTAGTATGGTATATTGTTTCAAACGTTGTATAGAATGTAAGACAGGGAATAAAGTATGATTACCCTGTAAGTTAGGCTAACGGCCGTTCTTAGCTGAACAGATTGTTACATCACAAACCTAGATCGTTCAGTGACGTGATCTCATTGGTCCCTGTCTTTGCTCTAAATCGCGCGATCTTCAGATTCGAGATCCGAGGGATGATGGCCATTGACGCGTATCCCGCCGATTTTAGGTTCACGAAGGAAGAAGAATCGCTGAACGCCTTCTGTGAACTATCTGGGCTCGTGCGAAGAGAAGAAACAAAATGAAAGTGTTCGTGTAACAGAAATCATTTATGTGCGGGTTGACACACTCTTCTGTGATTGATTTTTTTTTCTTTTTCATTTTCTTTCTTTTGTTTGTTTTGTTGTTGTTTTTGTTGTGTGTGTGTGTGTGTGTGTGTGTGTGTGTGTGTGTGTGTGTGTGTGACATAAATGTGCATTCTCGATTTCAAAGTGAAATGTTTTCATTCGGTAACGACGAAAATTTCAGGTTCATAGTGCTTTTGAAATAGACAAGTTAACATGTTACAAAAATGTTAAAGTCGATTTCACAGTCGATTCATAACAGTTCCAAGCTCAAAAGGCGCAACACTGAATAATAAATGAACAATGTGAACTCTGTTTTGCAAGTTTTGTTCTCCACCTTGAGAAGAATTCGGTCAAGCGTCAGTTAATCCATGTGCAGTTTAGCGTTAGTCGGCGATCTTTGAAACGAGCTGGTTGACCATGGGCTTAATTACTGTTGTTCGTTATTACTCCGCAGTCATGACACCTTGACAAATGGTTCAGTCACTGTTGTTCGTTATCACTCCGCAGTCAAGATACGTTGACAAATGGTTCAGTCACTGTTGTTTGTTCGTTATCACTCCGCAGTCAGACACACCTTGACAAATGGTTTCAGTGCTGTTGTTCGTTATCGTTCCGCAGTCATGACACGTTGACAAATGGTTCAGTCACTGTTGTTCGTTATCACTCCGCAGTCATGACACCTTGACAAATGGTTCAGTCACTGTTGTTCGTTATCACTCCGCAGTCATGACACCTTGACAAATGGTTCAGTTGCTGTGTTGTTCGTTATCACTCCGCAGTCATGACACCTTGACAAATGGTTCAGTTGCTGTTGTTCGTTATCACTCCGCAGTCAAGACACTTGACAAATGGTTCGGTCACTGTTGTTTGTTATCACTCCGCAGTCATGACACCTTGACAGCAGTTGCTTGTTTCCATTAGGTGTTCGATCGGGAGAAGGCTGGAGAATGGCATATGGATGGCCATTTCTTTGTGTTAAACATTTTTGAATCGGGGAGAAGACAGGAGAATGGCGTATGGATGCCGATTTTCTTTGTCAAAAGCATTTTTAAAATCGGGAGAGGACGGGAGAATAGCGTATGGATGCCGATTTTCTTTGTCAAAAGATGTTTTTAAGTCGGGAGACGGGCGGGAGAATGGCGTATGGATGCCGATTTTTTCTTTGTCAAAAGATGTTTAAGTCGGGAGAAGGCGGGAGAATGGCGTATGGATCCCAAAATTTTCTTTGTCAGAAGATTTTTTTAAGTCGGGAGTCGACAGGAGCATGGCGTGTGGATGCCGATTTGCTTTGCGGCATATGGCGACAGAGAGCGATCTCTGTTCATAGGTGTGGCTCCCTGTGTGCAGTATTTAGTAACATGTTACGATCTCTATGAAAAGGTGGAGTGAATCGTTTTGTGAAAAGAAAATATATAAACTGTGAGAAGACAGGAATGAATGATGCATTGGTGCAGTTTTTTTTTTTTCTTTCCTTTTTTTTTTTCCAGGCGCTACCAGAGCGCCATCTCTGTGAAGGAATCGTGTATTGTCTGTGTCCAAAAAGATGTTGAAACTGGCAGAATGTAGACAGGAGAAGAAGAATAGTGTAACGTGCTAGCAGAGCTCTCTCCCTCCCTCCCCCCTCTATGTGTGTGTATGTGTGTGTGTGTGTGTGTGAGAGATAGAGAGAATAAGAGAATGGCGTTACTCCATGACAGTGATGGGGGAAGAGCTCCGATCTCAAGTGAGCCATGCTCACCACTGAAATCAGAAACCGGACATGCGAAACCCTCAGTGCAGCCTCTCTGCATGGGACAAAGCGACAGCCCAGGCAGCTTTTCTATCCCACACATTAACGTAGCGACAGCCCAGACGGCAAAAGTACGAGCTGTTTCTTTTTTCTTTCTTTTTTTTTTTAAAAATGCATACAGGATGTTATGAGAGTAAAGAGTATGGTGAAGTAGTCGTTGTAGAAGAAGATAAGCCTGTCGAGAACAGGTCTTTCCAACATCTCAAATTGACGGCGCTGAACAGTGAACAGTGTGCGTACTGCCCAATGACACAAACACGTCAACGCGCCTCTCTTCTCCCTCCTCCTTTTCGTTCCTCCCCCCCTCCTCACCTCTCCCCTCCCCACCCTCACCCCATTCACTTGCTCCTCCCATCCCTGCTCCTTACCCCCTCCCCCCCCCCCCCCCCCACAGAGAGAGAGAGAGAGAGAGAGAGAGAGAGAGAGAGAGAGAGAGAGAGCTCCGCCCCATCTATTTTTTCCCATCTGTTTATCACTCACCACGGAATAACGGCCATGACACACCGTCCACCACCATACACTCCTCTCTCTCTCTATGTCTCTGTCTGTCTCTCTGTCTCTCTCTGTCTCTGTCTCTGTCTCTCTCTCTCTCTCTCTCTCTCTCTCTCTCTCTGCTGCCTGAGCTATGTATGCATGCATGTGTGCATGATTCTGTGTGTGTGTGTGTGTGTGTGTGTGAGAGAGAGAGTGAGAGAGTGAGGGCACATGTGTTATATGGCAGATGCGGATGGGCGTGGCCCAGCAGGGTGAGCCTGGCTTCACTAATCACGGCTGGCCTAAATCGCCATTGTTTTCATGCTTCAGCGCATCTCCTGTCTTGAGCAAAAAAAAAAAAAAAATCACATCTTGCCTAAACCGGTCATTGACGGTGAGAGGTGTTTACAACCTATAATACAAACAACCACACAAAACGGACTGTAAAGTAACGGTTATTGATTACACAATGCACACCAGACGTCATAAACAACCGCCGCGACAAAACAGTGTTGATCATAAGTTGTTTATGCTGTGTGTATGTGTGTGTGTGTGTGTGTGTGTAGGAGGGGGGGGGGGGGGGGGGGGGGGGGGGGGCAAGGAGAGATTCAGTATACTTTTGCTTTTTGACGTCCTCTCTGATCAGAATAATTTTGCTTATCTGCTGATTTATCATTCGTACACTGAGCAAATGAGTTGGTTAGGTAGACCTAACAATTCGGATTGTACCAGAAATGTCTATGAATGCATCGAGTTTCTATGTGTGTGTGTGCGCGCGCGCGCGCGTGTGTGTGTTGTGTGTATGTGTGTGTGCGTGTGCGCGGTGTGCGCGCGCGCGCGCGAGGGACGGAGATTGATAAAGGGGGGAGGGAGGGGGGCGGGGGGGAAAGGGGTGTGGACAGTTTGAGACAGAAAGGGAGAACAGTTAGAGCGGCCTTGCAGTGTAATGTCATATGATTTGAGTTTTGTAACCAATGGTTTTTTTAGTCGTTCATGTCATTATCAGCAGACACACATTCTTTGTTGGCTTTTGAATGAGGACAGTAAATATTTGATCGGCTGATTTGAGTGACAAGACTCCCCTCAAGGCAGTCGGCATGACGATGCCCTCTGCAACCTGTAGAGGGCGCTGCACATTTGCGCGACCATCAATTGATTTATACCCGCACGAACGAACGTTGGCGCGATTCTTTTCACCTGATAAATTAGCCTGAAAAATACAAACCGTGACAGAACCTGGGACACGTTATTTGCGCGACTCGGCGTTTTTTTGCGTCTTAGATTGCACGGATCTGGATCCAACGAAACTTGACAGACTGCATATGAAGTGTTATATGGAAACAGATCCCTTCGAAGACTTTTTTTTTTTTTTTTCTCCTCTCATATAAACATTATTAGAGTTGCTCCGTGTCGATCGATGTCTGAAGCTTGCCATAAGGGATGAAAAAAAAAAAAAAAAAGCATTTGAGGCGTTTGTAGGTCATGATGAAAAGTGAGGTACTGCTAGTTAGAGTGTTTTTGGTGGTCACTGTGCCTGCTGTTGTAAGCGCTGTTTAAGGCTTGGCGTTAGGTTGTTATACCTGATGCTCCCAGATAAATTCACCAAAATCATGACTTGCTGTTGGCCACCGTTGAAGATTTGGAAGGTGGCTGTATGGAGAAAGTGGCCTCGTAGCCATAGGAAAGAGAAGGTAATCTTTTGGCGGAAAGAAGCTGTACAAACAGGGTAAGAGAAGATAATCAAATGACGTAAACAAGGTTTTGAATTCTGTGTTCAGCTTCTTTCCCTCAACATTTTATATCGTCTCTTACCTGTGGCTACGCAGCCACTTCCATCAAGAAAAGCAGTGATGTGAGTAAAGGTAAACTGTTAATGGACGTCAGTGGTTATCAGTTATGCAAATGAAGAAAAAAAAAGTCACCAGCATTTCAAACCTTTGAAAACGTACAGATCGTCTTGAAAATCACTATTGAAAAGACGAGTTCTCTTGCCCAAACCTGGGTGGCGGGAAAAAAAAAAAAAAAAGGAGGGCAACGGCTTGTGTTGGCTTCCGGAAGAGTTCTGTAGAACATTATTTTTGGCGCTCTTTTGATGTCTGCCGCTTGTGATATTCTCAGGCTGGATTCCATTACGAGAAGAATTGTTTTGTGCGTGTTTATGTCCGTTTGTGACGTCTTAAGAGGACACGCGAAATATCTCGTCTGTTTCGCGGTGTGTGTTAAAATAGATGTTACTTTCTTCCCTCCCTTCCTCCCACCCTCCCTCCGTCCTCTTCTTCCTGTCTCTCCCTCCCTCCCTCCCTCCCTCTCTGTACGCGCACGCGCAGAGCCGGCCTATGTGAGGCTTGACCCATGGATCTAGGGTTGTCTCACTTTCTGGGGTGTGTGTGTGTGATACACAGGGAACCTCTTCCACTGGGAAAGCCGATCGCCTGACGATCACATCCATTCTTTATTTGGGTGTGTCAGCGCGGGCGCTTTTTGTTCCCTGTTATAGAATACAGTGTCTCCTTTATCCGTGTTCGCTCCCGTCAGATATCTTCCTTTATCCGTGTTCGCTCCCGTCAGGTATCTTCCTTTAGATGTCGCCACTCCCAACATCTCGCGTGAAGTCCGCCGTTCTCCGCCGATCCATCCCCGGGGTGCCGTTCCTTTACAGCTTGGTGTCCAGCGCGGTTGGAAACGAACGTCATGTTCGCTTTCCTCTCCAGTCGCAGTTTCTTATTGTTTGACAAATATTTCTGTACTAAAGCAAACAATGTAAAAATGATCCACTGTACTATATCCAGATCTAAAACCCGCCTGTTCTTCTACAATTTTTTCTTCTCTTTCTGCCCAGTTTGTTAATCTCTTGTTCAAAATATGTGTATACACCTTACTTATAATGCTTGTAAGAGATATTCCGCGATAATTGTCAGGATTATTCACATCACCTTTTTATGCAATGGTATAATAATCGATTTCGTCCACTCCAAAAGAAAGGATCCAGTTTCAAAAAGTTTGTTAAATAGAGTAACAAGGAAATGAATGATGTCAGGACTGGCGTGTTTTAGCATCTCTCCTATGATCTTATCCGAGCCCGCGCTTTTCCCCGACTTAAGTTTCTTAATACTTGCAATAACCTCTTCTTCACCAATCTGATCACTAAATAAGGGATCGACATTGTCATCATCATCGTCATTGATGTTATCATTATCAGTTTCATCAGCAGGCGACCTCACACCTTCATTGAAAACACTGGAAAAGTGATCATACCATTGTTGTAAAGAAATTTCATGGTAAACTATTTCTTCCTGTTTACATTTCGTATCAAGGACCAAAACGTTTTAGAGTCGTTCATTGATTCCTTAAGCTTTTTCATTCTCAGTTCATTAAACTCGTTCTCTTTCATTCTTCTAAGTTCTGTGTATTCTTTTCTCTCTTGCACATAAATTTCTTTTTTCCGTTCTTTAGTTTGTTTGTTTTTACACCTTTGAAATTGTTTTAAGCATCTTTTTTACTTTTCTTTTCTTTTTCTCACATTCGTTATCGAACCAATCATTACTTTTTCTTGTCACGTTTCCCAACAGTGCGGACCATGCATGCAGCCGCCCCATATAAAGCTTGAACAAAACTTTTCAAGAGCACAGTTTACATCAGTATTTAACAAATCATATGCATCATTTAGACATTCCGTAAAGTCAGCAGTGTGCAGTTCATCCAGGTAGGATTGTACATGTTCAGCAGACCATATGATTTTCTCTTCACCCCCATGTCTGGAAACAGTTTCATTAGTTTCACGAAGCTCTCCCCATTTCAACTCAACTGGTAAATGCCAAGAATGTAAATTATCAGCAACATGTAAACAACAATTTTCCATCAAATCACTAGATATCAGAAAATAATCAATAACACTACTACCTTGAGGGGAAACAAAAGTACATTCCCCTTCTTCATCACCTTCACAGCATCCATTCAAAATCACAAGATCAAAGAGGAAGCAAAAATCCAACAAAGAATTTCCAAAAATTATTAATCACGGCGTCTTTAGAATGGCGAGTGCTACCCAGACTATCTATAAAATCCAAGTCAGCAGGTGAGTAATTAACCATATCTTCCCATTCACACTGTTTGTCACCCCGTCTTGCATTCATATCACCACACACTAAAAAGTAAACATCTTTTTTTATCAGTGCACTGAAGCAAACTTTCTTCAAGAAGTAGAACCCCATCTTTGATATCAAAGTCGTGATATGATGGACTACCCTCCGGGGGGATATAACAAGCAACTAAAATCAAATCTTTATCCAAATTAAACAGACTCCTGTCTATTCTTAATGAAATCATGTTATCAGATGTCAACTTAATCTCTTTTCTCTCTCTCTCTCTCTCTCTCTCTCTCTCTCTCTCTCTCTCTCACTCTCACACACACACACACACACACACACACACACACACACACACACACACACACATACACGCACGCGCGCGCGCGCACACACACATGCGCAAACGCAAGTGCGCGCGTCGTTGTCAAAACTGCCATGTCTCTCTCTCTCTCTCTCTCCTCCCCTCTCTCTCCCCCCCCCCTCCTCTCTCTCTCTCTCTCTCCCCCCCCCCCCCCCCCCCCCCCCCCCCCCCCCCCCCCCCCCCCCCCTGTAGCTGTTTTCCGGCTGCAATAAACGCATGAGGAAAACAAGGCAGGCAGGCGGGCAGGCAGTGGTTAAAAAGTAAGCTGGGCATCAGAATGTAATTGGGATTGGGAAAAACTCAAGGCGGCAAGAGTTGGACCCGCGTTACCCTGAATAAAAATGATGAGCAAGGGAAAGAACTCGCTTTTAGTAGTGGTTGATGGGCCATTGCTCTCTACCTCCCCCCACTCCCCCCCCCCCCCCCCCCCCCCCCCCCCTCTCTCTCTCTCTCTCTCTCTCTCTCTCTCTCTCTCTCTCTCTCTCTCTCTCTCTCTGTGCGAGCGCGCCCGCGTGTGCATGTGCGCTGTTGTGTATTTCCGCACTCTCTACAAGCCCGCAGGCACATAGCCTAGCTCGATTTGATTATCTACTCCGAAAACCGGGTCATTGATTGATCTCTTTTCTTTCTCTCTCTTTTTTTTTTTTTTTCTTTCTTACTTTTTTTTTTTTTTTTTAAACTTATTCGTAACGATGTCTTTTTGTTTGTTTTGTTTTATTTTGAAGGTCTCTTGAAAACGATCGACCTGCCGATGACATTCCTGGCTGTTATAGATGGTGTGTTAAGTAAACACTACTTTTTTTTTACTACACGTGTCGTTCAGTCAACACTACTTTTTTTACTACACGTGTCGTTCGGTCAACACTACTTTTTACTACACGTGTCGTGCAGTCAACACTACTTTTTACTACACGTGTCGTTCAGTCAACACTACCTTTTACTGCACGTGTCGTTCAGTCAACACTACCTTTTACTGCATGTGTCGTTCAGTCAACACTACTTTTTACTGCATGTGTCGTTCAGTCAACACTAATTTTTACTACATGTGTCGTTCAGTCAACACTACTTTTAACTATATGGCTTTCAATCAACACTACTTTTTACTGCATGTGTCATTCAGTCAACACTACTTTTTACTGCATGTGTCATTCAGTCAACACTACTTTTTACTGCATGTGTCATTCAGTCAACACTACTTTTTACTGCATGTGTCATTCAGTCAACACTACTTTTTACTGCATGTGTCATTCAGTCAACACTACTTTTTACTGCATGTGTCATTCAGTCAAACACTACTTTTTACTGCATGTGGCGTTCAGTCAACACTAGATTTTTACTACACGTGTCGTTCAGTCAACACTAGATTTTACTACACGTGTCGTTCAGTCAACACTACTTTTTACTACATGTCGTTCAGTCAACACTAGATTTTACTATACGTGTCGTTCAGTCAACACTAGATTTTACTATACGTGTCGTTCAGTCAACACTACTTGTATTGTTCAGTCAATACTATTTTTTATTACAGATATCGTTCAGTCATCACTTCTTTTCACTACAGATATCGGTCAGTCAGCACAATTTTTTTTTTTTTTTAACTATATCAGTCGTTCAGTCATCGCTACTTTTTACTATGGATATCGTTCAGTCCACACTTTTTTTTTTTTTTTTTTTTTTTTTTCATCACTACTTTTTACTACGGATATCGTTCAGTCAACACTAGTTTTTTTTTTTTTTTTTTTTTTTCTACAATATAATTCGTTCAGTCATCACTACTTTACTACATGTATTGTTCAATCAACACTACTTTTTAGTGCCTGTGTCGTCCAATCATCACCATTTTTTTAAAAATTACATATGTCGTTCAGTCTGCACTACAGTTTTCTTCAAGTGTTGTTCAGCCAACACTACGTTGTACATGCCGAAAGATTTTGAAACAATTTCGCATGCTTTTAGAAAATGACTTGTGTGTCTATGATTTTTCTTTCTTTCTTTTTTTCTTTGGTGCGTAATGTCTGCGTAGACAGTGACTGTGACGAGATGACAACCCTGGTATGGCCCTTAGCATGTCGGCTGGGCTATAAACAACATAACATGAATCAGTTAATGAGTGCCATTCATTACTGTTTACTACATGGGTTGAATAGGAGGGGGAATTATCTGTGTGCGTGCGCGCGCGCGGGCGTGTGTGTGTGGCCGGGGGAGGGGGGGGGTGGGTGGGGACTGTGCATTTGAAGGCATCGGAAAACTGATTGCTTGACGGCGCAGCACAGTGGCGTTAAGACCTGGTTCATCCAGGAACCTGCCTGCCCGTCCAAGTGGTGTGATGAACTCCCCAGCTGCCTGCTTCGTCATCTGCCAAATGGGGGTTGGTCACAACGCACCGACTGTTACAAACTGCAGGGTCGGACAGCGAGTCATGTGGTGAGGTCGGTCCCACACAACTGCAAGACGGACCCTGACCCCCCATGGAGGTTGAAAAGTGGGGGGTGGGGGTTGCTGCAGGCTGTCGGTGAATTACGCCAGGTGTTTCTGTGTCAGCGACAGTATACAGCTCAGCCGCTGGCTATGAAATGGGTGTAAGTAGACAGCCTACGTTTGGAATTAAACACGCGATAATAGGGAAGCAGCGCGTTTCGACTGCGAGGTGAAAAAGACGAACGTGACATACAAGAAAAAGAACAGAGAAATGACTTAGGTTTTCCATTCTTTGGGGGTTAAAAAAAGTATTTCAGAGAGAGAGAGAGAAGGGAGGGGGGGGGGGGGGGTAGGTTTTTTTTTTTTTTTTTTTTTTTTTTTTTTTTTTTTTTTTTTTTTTTTTTTTTTTTTCCAGTAAGGACAGTTTTATTCAGTAGAAGTCCACACACAAATTGAAGAGGAATGGAATATCAGGGTGTACTAGATGGAGCGGATCCACCAGAACAGATAGAAACCCAGACGCTGTATCTAATCAACATAACGGGAATAGGGGTAAGAAGGGGAAAAAAAAAAGGTATAAACACTTGAAAAAAAAATCAAATAGTCCTTTCAATAATCAACGAAGAATAAAAGAAAAGAAAACGATCACAAACGTACAACCTTCACTCTTTCTCGTTCATGAGGCACTCGAGGAATGAAGACGTCCAGTATGTTTGGCTAAATAGGGTAAAGTAGTTGGTCAGAATTGTTTTCACATGTATACACATATTTTTTATAAATTTCATTAGCTATTTTTTTTACCCCCGACTACTTTTTGTTCGTTCTATTTCTTTTTCCCTCCTCGTCTAACTCATTCCACTAGACATAACAGTTAGTTTTTCGTAAGGATACCATTTTCTATCAAATTCCACGTATTTCATTTCTGAATAATGCATATATTTTTCAACCCTATATATATTATTAAGTTCTCTCAAAAAATGATTGACAGTAGGTTTTATTTTGTTTATTCTGCATCTGTATATATAATGTTTTAGCCCATAAGATAATATGTTCTAAAACTTCATCAGTTTTTGTATGTTCATCATTTCCGAATAGAACCAGCTCCACATTAAACTCCATTCTGCTGCAGTGTTTACATCTTTCTTTTAATATTTTTTCTAGTTCCCCCCAGAAATGTTTCACAAACTGACACTGCCACAGGTAATGTTGAACCGAATCAGTGACGGATTCACAAAATGAACACAGATCTATAGTAAGAATCCCATCTTCTTTAAGATACAATTTGTAACCAAAATATTGTGACAAATTCTTATTTGGAACCATTTTAATTTAATTTCTTTAATTTGTTCACTTGTTTCATTGTTTTTTCCCAGTCTACGACAATTTTCAATTTATCTTCCCATTTTGCAAAGGAGCTTATATCAAATATGTGTTTTTTTCCATGAGAGTGCTATAAAAAAGTTTTGATCCTTTTTAACGCTTGATATTATTTCCAATGCTTTCGTTCTTGGATTACAGTTATTGTTCGTTACTTTGATATTTGCACTTCTTAAATACCTTTTTATCGATGATATACATCCCATGAACTCGAGGTAATTTACAGTGATATCATATTTTCAGAAAAAGCGTTATAATCGAGAAAACTTCCATCTCATTGACAACATCTTTAACTAGGAATATCTGTTTTTGCTATCCAGTTTTTGAAAATAATGACGTCATTACAAACTCTAAACTTATCATTACATTACAGAATAAAGGTTCTGCTAACACCTCATTGGAAATTGTTTAAAAATACTTGACCTGCAAAATCAACATACGAAGTGAAAACGTCTTTCCAAAATTTATTGATTTTTTTTTTGCTGAGAAATTTTCTAGGTCCGTAGATGTCAAATGAATCTATTCCTGGCAACATAGCACTTAATATTCTTTTCCATTTTGAATTTGTCATATATATTCTTTTTAACCAGGTCAGTTTTTAAAGCTTGTATATATTTGCTTAAATGTGGAACTCCTATTCCTCCATCTTCAACAGCATGTACTGCATATTTCCTTTTGATCTTGTCAGTTTTTTTTATTCCATATAAATCAAAAACATGTTTCTGAAGCTGATTTATTCATCATTCTGGAGGATTTAGGCAACAGAATCCATAGATATATGAGCTTTGAAAGAATCATGGACTTCAGTACTGCAATCCTGCCTAGGGGTGTACATATACGCTTTGACCAAACGTTAAACAATTGTTTCACTTCAGCAAATTTATCTGCTGTGTTGATTTCTGTCATTTTTGATAACTCTCCTGTGAACCAAATACCTAGTATTCTATATTTTGATGGATTCCATTTCATTTTCTTTCAGAAAGATATTCACATTTTGAGTTTTTTCGTTTTCCTAACCATACATTTACAGTTTTTTCATAATTGAGTTTTAGTCCTGAAATTTCTTCAAACTCCTCAAGAGTTTTAAACAGCTTTTCATACGAAACCCTATCCCCTTTCAAAGTGAACACCGTATCGTCTGCAAATTGGCTGATCTTAAACATCGTATCGAGTATTTCAATGCCCTTTATTCTCTCGTCTTCCCTGATTTTACATGCTAAAATTTCTGCACACAAAAACAAATAGATATGGCGAAATGGGATCACCCTGACGGCACCCTCTTTCTATTTCAAAACTCTTAGATACTTTCCCATTCACAATTACATAGGATCTTATGTTTTTATAAAATGTCGAAACCCAACAGCATATACCTTCCCCAA
This sequence comes from Conus betulinus, assembly GCA_016801955.1. Classification (NCBI taxonomy): domain Eukaryota; kingdom Metazoa; phylum Mollusca; class Gastropoda; order Neogastropoda; family Conidae; genus Conus; species Conus betulinus. The sequence continues at coordinate 317,621 of JADBJO010002193.1, forward strand.
ATCCAAAAGCTTTAAGTATCTTATTCATATATGTCCAGTTTATCGAATCAAACGCCTTCTCATAGTCAATTGATACCAGTAAACCAGGAAGAGATTTTGTTCCAGATAAAACATTATGTCATACAAGGTTCTTATATTTTCTCCAATGTACCTTCCTGGGACAAAACCTGTCTGGTCTTCATTAATCAGTTATGTAAAACAGATTAATTCTATTCGCTATACAGGTGGCACCTATCTTATACAAAACATTTAACAGTGAAATTGGTCTCCAGTTTTTTAAAAATTCTCTTGGTTTATCGGCTTTTGGTAGACACGTTATTAGTCCTTCTCTTTGAGACACCGACATCTTTGTGTCATAAAGCCTTCATTTAATGACCTTATTACAAACTCTCCTATTTGTTTCCAAAAGAACTTAAAAAAATTAACTGTCATCCCATCTGTACCAGGACTTTTGTCATTCTGCATATTTTTCAGGGCTTCTGATGCTTCTTGGATGGTAATCATACCTTCTAAATGTTCTGCTTCGTCTTCATTTAGTTTTGGCAGATTTGAAACAACCTGCTAATATCAATATCTTTAACTTCACTTTTCTTGTACAAATGCTCATAGTATGACCTAGTCTCTTCTAACATTTCATCTGTTTCTAGCAAAACATTTCCTTGATCTGTAACTAATTTCAACATCTGTTTACTAACAAAGTGTCTTTTTTTCCAGGTTACAAAAATACTTAGTTACTTTTTCACCCTGCGAAGCCCATCTTGCTCTGGATCTAAGGATGATCCCATCTACTTTTGGTTTACGTAACTGAGCAAGCTCATCTTCTTTCTTTGTAAATTAATAGCATTAATATGTGTGGGTTTTTCTCTTTCCAAGTCTTGTATTCCTTTTCTAAGCAGCTTTCGGCGTTCATTTGCTCTCTCTTTCTTATTGATACTAAACGTAATCGTTTTTGATCTTATTTCCATGATCAGAACTTCTAAAAATAACCTATCACTTATCATAAACTGTATCTCATTATTGGGTACCTTGCTTAAGTTCTGTCTATCATACGGTGATGCAGCATATTGTTCCTTGACATCATGTATGGTTTGGTTCACTAAATCTACGTAATTGGCATCCCTAAGTAGCGATGCGTTAAATTTCCAAAAAGTTTTTCGTTTCTGTTCGGTGTTTAGTGCCATATTTAATTTGATCAACGAGTGGTCGCTTCTGTATCCCCAAAGGATTTCTGCGTCTCTAATATTACCAGCAAGTGTATCTGATATTAGAAAAAATCCAGTCGACTTTGCTGTATGGGATTGGGTCTTCTCCAGGTATATCTTAGAATTTCAGGATTTAGTTCTCTCTCCATATATCGACTAGTTCTAATTCACTGATCATGTTTAATACCATTTCTCTGGCTTTTGCATTATTTACAGATTTATAATTATGATGATAGTCCAGGCTAGGATTAATCACTAGATTCCAATCTCCACCTATTACGATGTTGGAGATATTAGTCTCCTTGATTTTTGTTTGAATTTCTTCAAAAAAGTGGGACTGTCGCAGTTTGGTCCATAAATATTTACCAGCACAATTTCAGTATCTAACGTTTTCAGAATAAGTATAACGTAGTTTCCTTGTGTCTATCCGTGACCGTTTTCTTTTTATTTGAAATCAAAATTATTATTTAGCAAAATAGCAACTCCTCTTGATCTCGAATTGTAAGATGAAAACACACATTCATAGCCCCATTCTGCCCTTACTTGTTTTTCAATATTTTTTGTGAAATGTGTATCCTGTAGAAAGTAAACTGAATGTTGTTTTTGCCTAAGAAACTGGGAACACGTCTCTTCGTTTTTGAAAGTTACCTAACCCCTGGCAGTTTAAAGAGGGATATACTAAAGTTACTCATTCTTGTCACGTCGTTTTAACACATAATCAGTGCAACCTACTTTTCTGAGACAGCAATAATATCCACGAGTGCCCACATTTCTCACATCAACCAAAGATATGCAAACAAGACACATTTTTAAACAAGAAAACAATGAAATGCTATATCAAAAGTCTATATGAAGATGAAATATATGCAATCAAAGACCACATCTGGTGAACGAAATGTGTAACAACTTCGAAGAAATACATACCAAACAACAGTTAACTTGTATCCGCACAGGAAAGATACATCCTTCATTCTTACATATACGGCCAATGCACAGGCTGGTGTGTAGATGTGTGTGTGCGCGCGGGGGGCGGCGCGGGCGCACGCGCGCTCGCGCGCGCGACGTGCACGCGCGCGCGCGTGTGTGTGTGTCTGATTGTCGGAAAAGTAGTGTAAGAGAGAGAGAGAGAGAGAGAGAGAGAGAGAGAGAGAGAGAGAGAGAGAGAGAGAGAGAGAGAG
>JADBJO010002193.1:327500-334533 GCA_016801955.1 Conus betulinus
TACACGAGAGAGAGAGAGAGAGGGAGGTAGCGGGGGAGGGTGTGTGTGTGTGTGTGTGTGTGTGTGTGGTGTGTGTGTGTGTGTGAATACAACCTAGTTTTCACGCAGCCAACGCGCGTGCACGAGAGAGAAGCGATCCCAAATTGTATTCGACGTAACCGGAACCCAGCCAGACAGTTGACGGCCAAGTTGCCTACCCATGTAAACAAAGTTGCCAGTTACCCTGCGCGCAGACGTAGAAGCAGCCTACAACAGAGCAGGGCACACTCGGTATTTGGAGTCCTGTGTGTCCGCAAGGCAACTGGGGAAACCGTTGGAGAGATGCTGACCATCTTTGAGTGGACCAAGTGGTACCAAAGCCCCCCATTGACGCCAGTATCAAAGAGTCAAACTCAATACTGAGCAACCCAGAGTCGTAGTGGAAACTTGTTTAGTTGTTCCAAGCGACTGACGTCAGCATCGTGCATGGGATGTAGTTAGCGCGCAGAGTTCAGAGTCCTTTGACGAGGCGTCCAGGTATGTTGTGTGAATGTCGCTCACTGTGAAATGTAAAGTGTGCTGGAATGTACAGTGTGTTTGTGTCGCTCACTGTGAAATGTACAGTGTGTTGTGTGAATGTCGCTCACTGTGAAATGTAAAGTGTGCTGGGTGAATGTCGCTCACTGTGAAATGTAAAGTGTTGTGTGAATGTCGCTCACTGTGAAATGTAAAGTGTGCTGGGTGAATGTCGCTCACTGTGAAATGTACAGTGTGTTGTGTGAATGTCGCTCACTGTGAAATGTAAAGTGTGTGTGGTGAATGTCGCTCACTGTGAAAATGTGAAGTGTGTTGTGTGAATGTCGCTCACTGTGAAATGTAAAGTGTGTTGGGTTGTCGGTGTGAATGTCGCTCACTGTGTCGAAATGTGAAAGTGTGTGTGTTGTGTGAATGTCGCTCACTGTGAAATGTAAAGTGTGTTGTGGTGAATGTCGCTCACTGTGAAATGTAAAGTGTGTGTGTGGGTGAATGTCGCTCACTGTGAAATGTAAAGTGTGTGTGTGTGAATGTCGCTCACTGTGAATGTGTGTGCTGGGTGAATGTCGCTCACTGTGAAATGTACAGTGTGTGGTGTGTGAATGTCGCTCACTGTGAAATGTTAAAGTGTGTTGGGTGAATGTCGCTCACTGTGAAATGTAAAGTGTGCTGGGTGAAATGTCGCTCTCTGTGAAATGTTAATGTGTGAATGTCGCTCACTGTGAAAATGTTAAGCATGGGCGCATGCGCTACAACCGGGTACGTTGAGACCCCCCCCCCCCCCCCCCCCCCCACCCCCCCCCCCCCTCCCCCCCCCCCCCCCCCCCCCCCCCCCCCCACTCCTTTTCTTCTCCTCTTCTGTCTCTCTTGTGCGAGTGTTAACTTTCCACGATTTGTGTGGGCGTTGCGTGCGCACGCTAAATATCTAATAGCAATAAATATCAAAGTGTCGGCTATCTCTCTCTCTCTCTCTTTCTCTCTCTCTCTCTCTCTATCTCTCTCTCTCTCCTCTCTCTCTCCTCTCTCTCTCTCTCTCTCTGCCCCCCCTCTCTCTCTCTCTCTCTGCGTGCGCGCGCGCGCGCGCGTGTGTGTGTATGTGTGTCTCCGTGATACTGACTTGCGTAATGTACAGTGCGCGCGAAACGCCTCTACTTGACGCGCGTCGTCCTCTTAATCTTGCAAACTGGTGCTTTCTCTCCCCGCAACCCCCCCTTTCCCCCCCCCCCACCCCCCCCCCCCCCCCCCCCCCCCCCCCCCCCCCCCCCCCCCCCCCCCCCACACACACCCACACACACCCCGATCCCCTTCCACTCCCCTGTCTCCTGATCCCCCACTCTTATAAGCGCGCGCATGCGTGTGTGTGTACGAAATATTGACTGACATAAACCGATCTTTTGGGTGAATGTTGGAGTTGATTTCGAGAGACACGTCCGAGGACGGAATGTGGCTGCCAACCTGGCGAAGTTTGGGGGAGTTTGGGGGAGGGGGGGGGGGGGGGATACGTCCTGTGACAGTCAGTCATTTATTGTTACCATGATTATTGTTGTTATCCTCACAACGGTCCAGTGTTTTTCTGCCGGTGTTTCCCTTTAACCTCTGTTTTTTGCTGGCCTCAGTTGCATGCAATCCATAGAGAGGGTGTGTGTGAGTGTGTGTGTGTGTGTGTGTGTGTGTGTGCGTGCGTGCGTGCGTGCGTGCGTGCGTGCGTGCGCTCTCTTCAGAGTCCGTTTCCTTACAATCTCTAATATACCTGCTTTTGTAACGTGATCTGTGACCAGGTAGTGAGACTGTATACGCTACGCACTGTTTAACTTAGACCGAACACTGACTTTTCATTACTGCTGTAGCCTGTTTGTCTTTTAACGCTTTTAATTGCACTGTTTTGTTTTTGACTCATAGTTTGTTTGTTTTTCCTACTCTGGCTCTAACTAGTGAAGGGGAAGGCCTGGTGTCCTTATCAGTAGCTTTACCCAGCAGGACAATAATGAAGAGGTGAAACGAAGGGGGATGCCTGGTGTCCTTATCAGCAGGTTTACCCAGCAGGACAATGAAGAGGTGAAATGAGGGGGAATGCCTGGTGTCCTTATCGGCAGCTTTACCCAGCAGGACAATAATGAAGAGGTGAAGTAAAGGGGAAGGCCTGGTGTCCTTATCAGTAGGTTTACCAACAGGACAGTAATGAAGAGGTGAAATGAAGGGGAAGGCCTGGTGTCCTTATCAGCAGGTTTACCAACAGGACAGTAATCAAGAGGTGAAATGAAGGGGGATGCCTGGTGTCCTTATCAGCAGGTTTACCCAGCAGGACAATGAAGAGGTGAAGTGAAGGGGAATGCCTGGTGTCCTTATCAGTAGGTTTACCAACAGGACAGTAATGAAGAGGTGAAATGAAGGGGAAGGCCTGGTGTCCTTATCAGCAGGTTTACCAACAGGACAGTAATCAAGAGGTGAAATGAAGGGGGATGCCTGGTGTCCTTATCAGCAGGTTTACCCAGCAGGACAATGAAGAGGGTGAAGAGAAGGGGAATGCCTGGTGTCCTTATCAGTAGCTTTACCCAGCAGGACAATAATGAAGAGGTGAAGTGAAGGGGAAGGCCTGGTGTCCTTATCAGAAGGTTTACCAACAGGACAGTAATCAAGAGGTGAAATGAAGGGGAATGCCTGGTGTCCTTATCAGTAGGTTTACCCAGCAGGACAATGAAGAGGTGAAGTGAAGGGGAAGGCCTGGTGTCCTTATCAGTAGGTTTAACCAACAGGACAGTAATCAAGAGGTGAAATGAAGGGGAATGCCTGGTGTCCTTATCAGTAGGTTTACCCAGCAGGACAATGAAGAGGTGAAGTGAAGGGGAATGCCTGGTGTCCTTATCGGCAGCTTTACCCAGCAGGACAATGAAGAGGTGAAGTGAAGGGGAATGCCTGGTGTCCTTATCGGCAGCTTTACCCAGCAGGACAATGAAGAGGTGAAATGAGGGGGAATGCCTGGTGTCCTTATCGGCAGCTTTACCCAGCAGGACAATAATGAAGAGGTGAAATGAAGGGGAAGGCCTGGTGTCCTTATCAGAAGGTTTACCAACAGGACAGTAATGAAGAGGTGAATGAAAGGGGAATGCCTGGTGTCCTTATCAGTAGGTTTACCAACAGGACAGTAATGAAGAGGTGAAATGAAGGGGAAGCCCTGGTGTCCTTATCAGTAGGTTTAACCAACAGGACAGTAATGAAGAGGTGAAGTGAAGGGGAAGGCCTGGTGTCCTTATCAGTAGGTTTACCAACAGGACAGTAATGAAGAGGTGAAATGAAGGGGAATGCCTGGTGTCCTTATCAGTAGGTTTACCAACAGGACAGTAATGAAGAGGTGAAATGAAGGGGAAGGCCTGGTGTCCTTATCAGTAGGTTTACCAAACAGGACAGTAATGAAGAGGTGAAGTGAAGGGGAAGGCCTGGTGTCCTTATCAGTAGGTTTACCAACAGGACAGTAATGAAGAGGTGAAATGAAGGGGAAGGCCTGGTGTCCTTATCAGTAGGTTTAACCAACAGGACAGTAATGAAGAGGTGAAGTGAAGGGGAAGGCCTGGTGTCCTTATCAGTAGGTTAACAGGACAGTAATGAAGAGGTGAAGGAAGGGGAAGGCCTGGTGTCCTTATCAGTAGGTTTAACAGGGACAGTAATGAAGAGGTTTAAGTGAAGGGGGATGCCTGGTGTCCTTATCAGTAGGTAAATTGCCCAACAGGACAGTAATGAAGAGGTTAAGTGAAGGGGAATGCCTGGTGTCCTTATCAGTAGGTAAATTGCCCAACAGGACAGTAATGAAGAGGTGAAATGAAGGGGAAGGCCTGGTGTCCTTATCAGTAGGTTAACCATACAGGACAGTAATGAAGAGGTTTGGGCTTAGATTTATAATGGCAGAAAGTCTCTGAACCAAAGACAATATCTGTTATTATCAACGATAATTATATAAATGCCTTAACTCTAAAGATGACTATGAAAAGTACGAACACCTTTAATCTGAAGATGACAGTGAAAACTATGAACACCTTAAATCTGAAGATGGCTGTGAAAAATACGAACACCTTAAATCTGAAGATGGCTGTGAAAAATACGAACACCTTAAAATCTGAAGATGGCTGTGAAAAACACGAACACTTAAATCTGAAGATGACACAGTGAAAAATACGAACACCTTAATATCTGAAGATGGCTGTGAAAAATATGAACACCTTAAATCTGAAGATGGCTGTGAAAAATACGAACACCTGAAATCCGAAGATGACTATGAGAAGGGTAAGGTGTTTGTACTTTTCATAGTGATCTTCAGATTTAAGGTGTTCATACTGAAGATGGCTGTGAAAGTTAAATCTGAAGATGACAGACAGTGAGTAGGTAACGTGGTGAGTAGGTAAAGAAACATAAGCATGAAAAACCGTTTACTGCTGTCAACGGCTGCTCTACGGCTGCGAGACTTGGAGAATGACCAAGGCAATACAACCAAAAAAAAATCAGTCCTTCATCAACACCTGTCTGAGGTGCATCTTCAAAATCAGATGGCCAGAAAAAATCAACAATGAAGATCTATGGAAGCAAGCAGGACAGGAACCAGTGACCAAGCAGATTCTGCGGAGGACGTGGGGCTGGATTGGACACTCTCAGGTGCATCCAGCACCACACGCCAAGCCCTGACATGGAACCCGCAGGGGAAAAGGAATAGAGGCCGACCTCGCAGCAGCTGGAGACGAGACACTGAGTCAGAGGTAAAGAGGCAGGGGACCAACTGGGACAGGCATTCAGCGAGCAGCCCAGAACCGACTGCGATGGCGGAGTGTTGTCTATGGCCTGTGCTCACCCATGAGCTTTGGGCCTAAGTAAGTAAGTAACGGGTGCTCTCTCTTTTTCCGACAACTCAACGGGGACGTGTTCCGTATGATATGCTGATATATCATGGCGTTTACCGTGACAGCAGTTCAGTTTGAGATTCAAGAAAGCCAACAGACCAAAGCGTGCAGAAGAGGACTTGTTTTACAGTGGGTTTTCAAATGGGACCTTGGGGTGAGAAATGATCAACATATATCAACATGTGTATGACGCTGCCAAGAGGAACAGCAAGTCGTCATGTTTTTTTGTACCTTCAGGTTTGAGTACTCGCAGAATTCACTGCACTTCAGCTTTGTCGAAAACAGCTCGGGATTGCTGTCCTTAACATGATTGTCAAAACATGTGCAGGGATGCAACTCTCTCCTACAGCTGGTGCCAGAAGAGGTAAATCAGTGGCTTGCATGCTTGTCTTTATACGCTGTGGTCTTGTGGACATAAAGGGACATAAAAAATATTTTCGCTTAAAGTCTTTCGCTTGACTGCTAAAGTTCTGTGTTTCTAGTTCAAGACCTGATTGATCAACTCTCACCCCATAAAAGAGTGTTGTACATACAGTTATGACAACAACCTGTCCACTCTGAAAGCGAAATGAGAACCCAGATGCGTGTTCCCATGAGTTGGGGTAAAAAGCAGCGTAGATACAAGAGCTATAGACAGAATTATATCGTCATCGAACGGAAGAATGTACACATTATCACAAACAACGCGTTTCGGCCCATTTTATCTTCTTCAGGCAAGACAAACACCACGCCCAGACAATGACAGCGAAGCACGAACAAACAGCCTTTTGTCTCTTCCAATTGGTGCAACAAGTAAACTAGTGACTGTTTGTCCTTTTTTTCGCCGTCTCGAGTGTTATTTGTTTTGCCCGAAGAAGACCAATAGATCGAAAACGCGTGGAGTTTGTTTTGTGATTTGTTTCATTTTCGTTTTGGGCGGCGCGACAATTGTCTTTGCACTAGATGAAATCCTGCCCGCTGTCACCCCACTTTTGAAAGTGCAGTGAAGAAATGTTGTCAGATTTGAGTGTTTATGTTTAGTTGTCGTCAGACTTTGTGTGTAGGTTTGAGTTGTCTTTGTCGTCAGCTGATGGATATGGTGGCACCTTGAGGTCGGCTGGCTATATCTGTCAACACCATGAAATGAAATCTGAAGACAAAATGCGGGTTTGTTGGTTGAAATACAGCAGTGCTCTTTTCAATAGTGACGTCAATGCGTATGGCGAAATGGCCGTAGGAGCTGCTGTAAAGGCCACGATTAAAGTTTAATTGGCTTGCAAACGGAAACATTTAATCCTTCCCCCCTTCTCTTCCTCTCTCTCTCTTCTCTCTATCCTCCCTCTCCACTCTCTCTCGCCTCTCAGTCTCTCTCCCGAACTGTGTGAGTGTGTGCTGTGTGCTCTAAGTGTGTGTGTGTGGTGTGTGGGTGTGTGTGTTGTGCGCGTGCGTGCGTGCGTGCGTGTGGTGGTGTGTGGGGTGGAGTGTGGGTTGTGTGTGTGTGTGTGTGTGTGTGTGTAAATTCAAATCCCCCTACTAGACAATCACCGTACGGGTTAGACCATGTACTAGCCTCTGAAATCTAACCGTAATTGCCTTTGAACATGAATGATAGCTTCGTCGCAATTTGTTTATTGAAGATTATGTAAGATACTGCCCGA
>JADBJO010002194.1:0-2500 GCA_016801955.1 Conus betulinus
TTTTCCTTTTGATTTTAGTAGCCACATGTTGAAGGCAAAGTGGGAGCCAGCCCACAGAGCCCTTGGTTCTGGTCTTTCCCAGTGTCCTCCGGTCTTTCCCGGACGTCCTCCGGCCTATTCCCGGAAGTCAATGGTTCCCTTAGACTGCTTTCCGTAGTGCGTTGTGACCAGGTGAGACCATTGGGCTTTATTTTGGAGAAAAAAAAATATTGGACCTCACTTATATCAGTTGTCAAGAGGATAAAGGCGAATCCTTCATGAGCTAAAAACAGAATGTCATTTCCCAGGAATCTGCAAATCAGAATGCAGACATTCATTAGGTGGACTGGCATGTTCATGAATTATGCATCTCTGATAAAGATATCTGCGGGCCAATGTTTCTGGACAGCAGAAGAGCTGGGAAACAAATGACTGAGAATAGCATTACTGCATGCATGTAGTGATGATGTCCATGATGAAGCCATGTGTTGGAGCAAATTGCCTCCATTTGGTAACAGCATGTGTGCTCAAACGCGAATTTACTGAACTTAAGTTCAAAGACTTTTTGACAAAGGTTCCTATCTTAGAAATCAGTCGCTTATTCCAATGGATCCTCTACATTCCATTCCTTGTGGGATTTCTTCTTCTGCTTACGCAAGCTGATACTCCTGCGGACACTCCCTATATGGACAGGCAAGGATTAATCCCATCTATCCTACAAAGGGAATGGACTTTAGTGTATATGACCCGTTTTATATCGCGCCATTAAGGCAGCCATACTCCATCTTCGGGGAAGGTGCATGCTATGTGTAACGTGTCATCCATACCAACGGCCAAACTGGCCTTCTCTTCCGACAGTTGGTGATGGGATTTTACGTGTGTGCAAGATGTTTTGCGTGCGTTCGCACACGGAACCTCGGTTTATAGTCTCATTCGAAGGACTGTATGGGAGATGGAGTCAGAACTAATGTTTAAACTCGGAGGGAAAAATCCCCCTGTACTGAAACGGCCTGGCGGAGATTCGAACCAGCAACCCTTGGATTACGAGTCCGGCGCTGTACCAATTGAGCTATCTCGACTCCCCTTTGTGGGACAATGCACTAACATTCTTCTACTCAGCATCTTGACTCTATCAGATTCTTAAAAAAAACATGGCCTGTACATGAAGGGACAAAAGGAGTCTTTAAACAAGTTGAGGCAAACGTTTGGAGAGTTACTCCTCTGCAGTGTTGCAGAGGGCTGGTGACCTGAGTAGACAATGAGCGGTTCTTTCCTTAGTGCTACTGGTGACTAAACATTGCCGAAGACAATGAGCAGTTTTTTCCAAATGACTGTCAGTAGATAATGATTGGGGTGAAGAATGAGAAGTCCTTGTAGAATACCATTAATGGATGATGTTGCGAGTGAAGAACGAATAGATCTTCCTCAGGGTTGTTGATGGATGATTATTAGGCTGGAGAATGAGCTCTTCCTCAGTACTAGTAGTATGTCAGTAGGTGATGATTGGAGCAGAGACTGACGAGCACTGAAGAATGGTACTTAAATATCAAGCTTTCGCACGGCTTCTTTTCTTGGTCTTCTACTCTGAAGTTCTCTCTGTTTCCCTTACTTTGTGAGCTCCAGTTTTTTAGAATGCATGTGTACCAACCTATCTACCACTATGTGCGTGCACACACACACACACACACACACACACACACACACACACACACACACACACACACACATACACACACACCTAAAAGTGACAAGCATATGCCACATATTCTTCATCTTCAAGGTGGACACAACCGATTCAACAGTGCGGTTCATTTTACCATGTTCCCAGTAACGTTGCCATAATTTCATCTCTGACTAAATTGTAAAAAAAAAACAAACAAACACGCTGTTAGGTTAAGGGTTAAAGATTCAAGTGTAATGAACCAATAGCATTGGACACCATGAATTATCAGACGTTCACCACGGGGGTGATAGGGGGGGGGGGGGGGGGGGGGGGGGGGGGGGGGGGGGGGGCTGGGGGAGATTAAAAACTTGAGTCTCATGACAAAACGGTGTTAGAGACCATGAATGATAGACAGTATGTAAGTGTGTGTGCATGTGGTGTTTTGGGGTGTATGCATGCGAATGGTTGGTGTTGAATTTGGGCGTACGTAGGTATGTATAATGCAATTAGGCCTAGATAAAATAATAATAATTAAAAAAAAAAAAAAAACCCCCCCCCCCCCCCCAAAAAAAAAAAAAAAAAAAAAAAAAAAAAAACCTCCACATAACTGAATTCAAAACTTCAAAAGAAACACTAAATAAGCAACTACCACCAAGATGGGGAAAATAACATAGACGTTAAAGTAAATGTCCAGTTGGGCTCTTAATCAGTCCTTGAACAACTTCCAAAATGTTTGATTCGTTGGAGATGACGTCTTCAAAGGCTGATATCGACGGTTCAGTGTTCAACAACCAAGCAGGTAAGTAGGATTTCATTCTATCGCACAAAAAGTAGATGGAACGGAGTGATTTGCTGGCC
>JADBJO010002194.1:7500-12500 GCA_016801955.1 Conus betulinus
CCAGTACTAAGTCTGTGTACCTCAACTATCTCCTCTTTTTCACATCTTGCTTGATACATGTCAATAAGAAACAGACTTGGTATTGGTCTCTCTCAACCCTCATACGTCAAGAACTGAGTGTTTTGCGTAAAAAAAAAAAACTGAGATGATGACTTATACCTGAGAGATAAAGCTACCTGTAAACAAAATCTGATCTGTTAAACGGGACTCGAGCCTGTCATCTGTCGTTTTGCTACAGGGGTGTGAATCACCACGACACCACTGATCCCATTTTCCAACTGTCCAGGATCTTCCTGTTTGCTCATCTATTTCTTTATCTGTTCATTCATTAAAAACGTTTATCTACACGTAAACGACGACCACTGACGTGTGAGTAAAGCCCAATAGTTTTCTTCTCGGTGTGTTTTCAATACACTAGTTTCTTCTCTTCTTCAGTCTTCGCTCCACCCACAATCCCATCCCGAACCCCCCCCCCCCCCCCCCCCCCCCCCCCCCCCCCCCCCCCCCCCCCCCCCCACCCCCGCCACACACACACACACACACGCCACACACACACACACTCAATCCCCACCCAACATCGCTGCTTTTCAATTCCCGCTTCTTCCCTTGTCTCACATCACCATCACCACCGCCACCACCTCCATCACCACTTCTCTCTCTCTCTATGTCTCTCTCTCTCTCTGCTCTCTCTCTCTCTCTCTCTCTCTCTCTCTTCTCTCTCTCTCTCTCTCTCTCTTTCTTTCTTTCAGTCAATTGTGTCCTTGCATATTTTACTAAACCTGTTGCTTAACAATTTTTTTCCCTTAGTACAGTACCAGCCGCCGTGGCGAAGTGGTTAGCGTCGCGGACTCCCGGCTGGGAGGTCGTGGGTTCGAATCCCATCAGAAGTCATGTGGGGTTTTTCCGACCGGCTCCTACCCACCAGAGGACACTGCACTGCTGCCGAGTCAATTCGGTTGAGTTTTGCTACGGGCTCAGTTGGGAAGACTGGGGCCACACAGTCGAGTTTCATCCACTTAATGGATGCGTTTCTGAGAGTGTTGCTCAAATTTCATGACCAACACTGCAGGTGCCTGTATCTCTCGGGCCTGGTTGACGCCGGGATATATTATGAAAGGAAGCGTAGAGTACAGCCCTGTCATGTAGTCTCAGACCGAAATGGAAATCCGTAGCATCATCTTAATCATCCTCATTCTCATCGATCAGCATTTAAAAAAAAGATGTCTCAAGTTCTGTGGCCCTTCATGCCCTGCTCTCATGGTGACCTCAGTTTCGATGTCCTCTCCACGTCTGTGGTCTTGGTTTGGTTCCGTCGGGGTCACCGGTATCGGCGGATCCATGGGGGCTGTCGTTGGACGGACGTGGGTGGCGCCCTCTCCGCGACTAAGCAATTATTGTCGTCAGTAGGGGGCTTAGTAGGTGGTGTCCTGCGTATGTTAGATCAGAACAGGCGCCACTGAACACCACCGAAGTGACTCGGCAGCAGTGCAGTGTCTCCTCCGGTGGGTTGCCTCTCGACGACTTGACGTTGACCGCTCCCTGTGGATTGCTGGTGCCGGGGCTGCGGCGGGGCCGACCGGGCTGTGGCTGTGGATGGGGTGTCGGAATGAGCGGCGTGGGTGGCTCTCTCTCTCTCCTCTCTCTCTCTCCTCTCTATCTCTCTCTTCTCTCTCTGTGTGTGTGTGTGTGTGTGTGTGTGTGTGCTTCTTGTCAATGCCCTCTCCCAGTATACGAAGACTGGATGTCTTGTCATTGAAATGGTTCTCATGGAGACTACCATTTGACTAGTGTTCACCACTTCTTTTTTTTGTACTGTACACTGCTCTGTGTCTTTTTGCTTGAAGAACTGCAATCACTCTCTCTCTCTCTCTCTCTCTCTCTCTCCTCTCTCTCTCTCTCTCTCTCTGTGTGTGTGTGTGTGTGTGTGTGTGTGTGTGTGTGTTTGAGAGAGAGAGAGAGAGGAGAGAGAGAGAGAGAGAGATCCTGTCTGTTCATACTGTTTCTCCATTCCACCAGCCCCCCCCCCCCCCTCTCTCCTCTCTCATCTCTCTCACTCTCTCTCTCCTCTCTCATCTCTCTCTCTCTCTCTCTCTCTTCTGTCTCTCTCGCCCCATCAGTCGTTTCTCCATCCACCCCTTCCTCCCACGCTCCCACACTATTGCATTATTCATTCTGTAATGAAACTGTAATGCATTCATTGTTGTATATGTGTTGATAGGCACTTCTGTGCCATGTTTTCTTTCATATATTAAGATATCTTAAACTGTTATGAATTCATTGTTTTGGTATGTGTTGATATGCAGTTCTGTGCGATGTTTTCTTTCATATATCAAGATGTCTTTCCTTTGTTGGAAGGCTGGATGAAAGAAAAAAAAAAAAACACTGACATTGTGCTTATTCCTTTCCTCCTAAACAACCATTTCGTTCGTTCGTTAAACCACATTTCGTTCGTTCGTTCACCCCTATCACCCCTCTCACCCTCTCATATTCTCTCTCTCCCTCTCTATCATATTATTCTTCACTACTTCATCTTTGACTCCCCCCTCTCTCTCTCTCTCAGATCTATTCTTTCCCTCCCCCTCTTTCCTCACCTCCCTTATGTTTCATCCTCGCCTCTCCCTCGCACTCCTCATCTGTTTCCCTGGACTCCTCTCTACTCTCTTATCCCCCTCCCTCCCCCTCTCTACCCCTCTCCTCTCTCTACCTCCCCTTCTTTCCCCTCCCTTTACCTCACCCTCTCATCTTCTGACCTCCCCTTCTCTCTCTCCCCCTCCCCCCCCCGCACTCCTCTCTCTCTCTCATATTTCATTCTTTACATGACTCGCCCTACTCTTTATCTGTCGACTTCTATCCTCTTTTTCCACACCTGTCTTGTTTCATCAAAGCTTGTTTTGTCCGCCGATTTAATCTGTTAATTGACAACGTCTCTGCTGCTCACGTTCGTGCGACCCATTCAAGAGAGAGAGAGAGAGAGAGAGAGAGAGAGAGAGAGAGAAAAAAGAGAGAGAGAGAGATCACGACAACCGCAAAGCTTAACTTCATGGGGAAAGAGAATTTACGACAGTCGGAAAGCATTTTCTCCAATGGATGTATTAGGGACAAGAAGTGCTTTCTGCAGTTCCAGAGTTTTGCGCCTGTTCGTTTACTGCTCTTTCTCAGCGCGAGAAGATTAACAGTCTCACGGAACATCCCCATAAACATATCAAGTGACGTTTTCTTTCCAGAATTTCACGAATTAAGCTTAAAAAAAAAAAAAAAAAAACTTGACAACGAAGAGCTGAAGTCTTGATTGTACGTCTCGGAGTGAAAAACAAGCACGAATGCGTTGGTCTTCGTTTCAGGGATTTGTTGTCAACTTGTTCTCAAAAACCCACAAATGTAACGAAGTTTACTGATTGAAGAGGGGGGGGGGGGGAGTAAAGAAAATGTCCGGTGCAATTGTGTAATTATCTATGTATATGTTTTCGTTTATTATGCGAAGAAGGAATCTCTCAAAAAAAAAAAACCCTGCTTAGCACGAGCATATATATATATATATATATATATATATATATATATATATATATATATATATATATATATATATGTGTGTGTGTGTGTGGGGGGAGAGAGAGAGAGGGGGAGAGAGAGAGAGAGTCTGTGTCTCTGTGTGTGAGCGTGCGCGCGCGCGTATGTGTGCGTGCCTACATAAATGTTTGCGTGCATGCGTGCGTGAGTGAGTGAGTGAGTGAGTGTGTGTGTGTGAGTGTGCATGTGTGCATGTGTGCGTGCGTGTGTGTGTGCATGCGTGTATGAAAATTGTAGCCTATTGCAGCCGTGGTCTTCCGGCAGATTTGGCGGAACATGTTCCGGACAATGTGCTGTTTTGTTTGTTGGTTGGTTGGTTGGTATACTATGGATTTTAGATAACGGTATGAATTGTGTTTTTTTTTTTTAAACTGCACGCACACGTGCGCACTCACACACACACACACACACACACACACACACACACACACACACACACACACACATGGGAGAGAGAGAGGCAGACACAGACAGACAGACAGACAGACAGACAGACAGACAGACAGACAGAAAGACAGACAGAGAGAGAGAGAGACGGAGAGAGAAAAAAAAATGAATGTTGTATAGTAGTAATGCTAGTTGTAATAGTAGTAACAGCAGCACCAGTAGTAGTAGTAGTAGTAGTAGTAGTAGTAGTAGTAGTAGTAGCTGTAGCAGCAGCAGTACTTTCATTTTGCGTCTTTTCATAAAACCATGTGACATTACACAATGTGTGTGTGTGTGTGTGTGTGTGTGTGTGTGTGTGTGTGTGTGTGTGTGTGTGTGTGTGTGTGTCTGTGTGTGTGTGAAGCGGGTCAGAGGGAGGGGGGAGAGTAGAGGAACCAGAAATCTGTAAAGAAAAGTAAAATGAAAAATTCGTTCATTCATTGTCCCATCTGTTACCGAGTACCCTCATTTCTGTACGTGGCATTTCTTGTTAGTTGGTTGATACATTTAGTCATAATCCCTTCGTGTTCGTTGATGATTTTTCGACTCTAAGTGCAAATGTTAAATGTAATCAATAGCGCACCGGCAAAGAAAAAAAAAAAAAAAACACGTAGACAAACGAATCACAAGACAAAACACGACGCGTTTCGACCTCTGAGGTCTTCTTCAGGCAAGATACAAAACACTCAGGGCAACCCAAATGAACGAGCAATCTAATGACATTTTTAAAAAAAAAAAACATCATTGTTTACTTGCTAACTCTAATGATCAACAAAACAAAATTACAACAAACAACACAACAACAACAACAACAACAACAACAACAACCAGCCACAGACACAAAGAGAAGAATGTGAAAGTGAGGTGGAAAATTTGAGGAAGAGGGCGAGGGTGAGCCAGGCACGACCGCCGCCTGGGCGGGCAATGAAAAACGATGAGTGACTTTCCGTGTGCATGACTGCCTCCATCCTGTCCGCTCCCTTTTTCAAGGGGTTGTTAGCCCAGCT
>JADBJO010002194.1:20000-25000 GCA_016801955.1 Conus betulinus
AGATGCAGACACCTGCAGTGTCAGCCAGGAGTTTGAGCAACAGTGTCAGAGACGTATCACTGAAAAAAAAAAAAAAGAAAAGAAAAAAGAAAAAAAGAAAAAAGAAAAAAAAGAAAGAAAGAAAAGCAATTAAGTGAACGAAACAAGCACTGACTTTTGTTGGATTTTTTCGCGCATTGTGGGATTACTTACAATGAACATGCTGATCGTTTTGGCAAAACAGGGAGGCAGGAGTATTTCAACCTTTAGGTTGTCACGAATGAAAATGTGCAGTGTTGTAGAAAAAGACACACTGGCAGCTTTTTTTCCACACAAGTGATCCTTTCTATCAAATGTGCGAGGTCCTAGCAGAGTTCTGGAAAGTTTAGGGTTCAGATTATATTTGGATTCTCCGTTTGCAAAATCTAGCGAATAAATCAGTTGTATATGCAATACGTAACTGACAGTTAAACACATTAATTGTTACTACATTGTGAACAAATAAACGACGACAACTTCCCGTTGTAGTCGTTGAAATGTGTTGCCAGTTTCAGACGTTGAGTGGTTTGGAATTTTTTTTTTTTCAAAATGTACTGTAATTACACAGGCCAGTCATACTTTGCAGAATCCAATTGGTCGTAATCGTTTCCCATCAACCACACCCTATTGACTACCCCTAAACCCCACCCCTACACTTTCCTTTTCGAGTTGCTCTTGGGTGGTGGTGGTGGTGGTGGTGGTGTGGTTGTCGTTGTTGTCGTCGTTGTTGTTGTTGTGTGTTTTTGATTTGATTTATTTTATCTGGGCTTTGACTTATTCTACTGATCATTATTGATCTACCGATTAACTTCATTAAGAGTCTGAAATCATCAACGTAGATGAACATACTATGAATAGATTCACCAACCAACCAACGCACTCAGCAAGTATGATTCTACCGTGTGCTTTTTTTTCTGACCGCGTCATTTGCCTTGTGGTCCCTGTCAAAAAACATGAAGACCCCGTCTGACAAGTTCTCTGACACGTAGACTATGGGCGCGAGTTCTTGTGTCAGTGGTCAACTCTCGCTTCCGTAGCACAGTACAGGTATTACCTGTGACATGTACAGTTCTATCTTCACTGGGAAACTGATAGACCGGACGGGAAGGGAAGGGCAAGGGGGAGGAGGGGGAGAGTATCTAATTTGATACCGAGTTCTGGTACTTGGTTTTGCCGTTTTTTTTTTTCATAGAAGATGCAACCAGAGCGAGAATTACAAAGAAAGTTTCTTCTTAGTTCATCTTCTACTGTAAAGCATATCCTATATGAAAAAGTGTTCTACTTTGTTGCCGTGATGATATTTTCTGTTTTCTTTTGGAATCTTTGCTGTGTCTATCATGAAGTCGTCAGAACGCATTCAGAATATATTGTCAGCTTGTCGCTACTTTACGTTTCTGCCGTGTACTGCATTTCGCGCTTCTTGTCTTTTTTTTTTCTCACAAAAAAAAATTTCTCTGATTGAAAATTCAAAAAAATTCTCTTTAAAAAAAATCACCCACGCCAGCTGAGGCCCTCTTACGCTTCTTTTTACAATACATTCCGTCGTCAAAGGCCTGACAGATACAGACACCTGAAGTGTTGGTCCGGTTGAGCAACATTGTCAGAGACGCTTACATAAAGTGGATGAAACTCGACCGTGTTGTCCCAGTTTGCCCAGCTAAGCTCATAGCAAACTCAGCTCTGGGTAGGAGCCGGTCGGAGCAAAAAAAGAAAAAAAAAAATCCCACAAAAAAGGCTCTGATGGGAATGAAATCCACAATCTTCCCGCCAGGAGTCCACGACCACTGGACCACTTAACCTCGGCGGCTGGTGTCTTCTTTCTTTCTTCGTTCTTCGGCGAAAATTCCGAAGTTCTTTATGGGTGAGTTTTTTTTTTCTTTCTTTCTTTCTTTTTTTTCTTTTGCTTTTTTTCGTACCCGATCGTTTTCAATGCCAACGGTGGCAAGATGTTGTGGAATTGGATGGCCTCCAGTTAGTGCCTATCCACAGTGCTGGCGTGCGCCATGAACTCGAAGAGTGTGATTGGAATCACACGGTCGGGTTTCCTCCATTTACTAAATGCGTCCCTGAGAGAGAGAGAAAGAGAGAGAGAGAGAGAGAGAGAGAGAGAGAGAGAGAGAGGGAGGAGGGGGGAGGGGAGGGAGAGGGAGAGAGAGAGAGAGAGAGAGAGAGAGAGAGAGAGAGAGAGAGAGTGTGTGTGTGTGTGTGTGTGTGTGTGTGTGTGTGTGTGTGTGTGTGTGTGTGTGTGTGAAAGAACAGGAACAATTTCCACGAGCCCTGGCACCAGACCTCATTTCATTGCAGAGGAGTCTAACAGTGGAGAACTAGAGCGGTGAAATATAGAAAGAGCATAAATCCAGTGGCTCTTCCACCTCCTGTTTGTTTCATTTGTCCCCGACATCACTGCTTTAGACCATTGTTCAGGGAATATTGCTACAACAACAAAGTTGAAGAGTCATTAGATTTATTCTCTCTCTCTCTCTCTCTCTCTCTCTCTCTCTCTCTCTCTCTCTCTCTCTCTCTCTCTCTCTCTCTCTCTCCCGGAGCTGTCTGTCCGTCTGTCCTGTCTGCATCTCTCTGTCTGTCTCTCCACCGATCCATCCATCCGTACGTCTGTCTGTCTGTTTCTATCTATCTATCTATCTATCTATCTATCTATCTATCTATCTATCTATCTATCTATCTATCTTATATCCATCTGTCTGTTTATCTCTGTTTGTGGGTGTGGGTGCGCATGTGTTGTGTTGTGTTGTGTTGTGTTGTGTGTGTGTGTGTGTGTGTGTGTGTGTGTGTGTGTGTGTGTGTGTGTGTTTATACTAAAAAAAATTTATGTTTGGGTCGTGTTCACTTTAGTTAAGTGCATAGTGCACATGAGACTACCGCTAATCATGTCATCCGCTAATCGACACACGCTAGGACAAACACGGTTTAAAATCAAGTTTGCAGAAAAGGCAAATATGTGTTTTCGAATCAAAATGTATATAAAAAAAGATGTTTTGAAATAAGTGAAAATAAGATAGTCAGAAACATATAACGCTACTCTCACTGTGAACATCACTCACATGTGCAAAAGCAGGCATGTACATCACACTTGGTGGTCATTGTGTGAGCAAGAAACAATGAACCGAATTTTTTTTTATACCGATGTGGGCTTTGGCCAGCCCTAACAATGATCAAATTCTTGCCATCATGAATAAACCAATCTTTGAATGGAAGGCCAGTTACATGACCTACCTAGTACTTAACATATAAAACAGTGCCAGTTGTTATCGCCTATTGGCCGTAGGGACAGTGAAGTCTCTAAGGCATGGTATGATGGAAGGCGGTACCCACCCCCTCTCCTTCCACCGCCTTTAACCTCCCCCTGAACAGAATCAGATACCCACTTGTTGCTGGGTGGACAGAGAAGGTTTTCAAGCTGAAGAATTGACTCCACGGGTGGTTCGAACTTACTACCGTCAGCTCCGCAGACAAGAGTTCTGACCATCTGACTACGGGGTCTGACTAACAGAGAGTGTTGTCAACTGTGTACACGCAACCGTCAAACCAGTCCCTGTATTAAAAATCTACCAGTAACATTGTCACTTTACCATTTTACCAGTGTGTTTTGTTCGATTTTATGACCCGTTGGCGAATTCGACAGACATTCACTCACGGAAGTGCATCACAAAGTTTGAACTTTGAAAAAAAAATCATTTTGGAACAAATCCTTGTGGGGAAATTCGTTTTGTAGGCGGGAAAAAAGGGTCGAACACAAAAATGGAACCCAGTCCAGTTTTAGTCATGTTACAACCGCTCCCGATACTCTTTGTCTTGTCGAAAATAGAGATTGTTGTCCATTCTCCATTTGACGGTTATGGTGTCAGCAATGTTAGATTGACGTGATATACTCACCTCCTAGATACCATTTGTCTTAGGGAAGGCCAAGTTTCTGGCACCGAGAGCAGCGCAGAAATCGGCACTTTGCCCTGGTCCGGTAGGCTGGTCAAGAGCGCTGTGCCCACGGCTCCGGCTGCTGTTTCCACAGTGGTCCTTCCAGCGTTATCACCCCGTGTAAAAACCCGTTCTCCCCCAGTTCCTGTGTCAGGAATGCCCCTTAGATCCTGTATCCAATGTCCCCCTTCTCCATTGTTCTGTGACCTAAGTGGCACCATCCCTCGACGCTTTGCGACTTCCCCAGCTACGCTCGAAGTGTCGTTTGGTTTCATTTGATTTCAGAATGGAGCCGTTGAAGAGGCATTTCACCAGAGTTTTCACCGTCCTTACCATTCCTTTGAAGCCTTTCTCCATGTGAAATAACATACATCCGAATCATTCCGAGGAAATCTCTTTCGAAAGGAAGAATAAAGTGGAGGTAGCTATGATTTGACCAAGCAGTTTTGGAAGTAACTACTTTTCAAAGGACCAATAAGAGAGTTTTAAAACTACTTCTAAGGCTAACGGGCTGAAACAGTAGTTCAATTCAATTCCATTCAATCAACTTTATTGTCCATCGGAAATTTTTCTTCTGCTCCACATCATTTCACAAGTACATAGACATTACAAAAAGACATAAATCGTTACATAAAATCCCTTGTTAGTATATGTATTCATATATACATCAACACACACACACTCTCCAATCCCCCCCCCCCCCCCCCCCCACACACACACACACACACATGCACACACGCACATGCATGCACGCACACTCACACACACACACACATACATGCGCGCGCATACACACATGAGATAAACATTAGATCCATAAGACATCAAACATTACATACATTAAAAAAAACAATACATAAAAACGCAAACTCGTCCGCACCAAAGCACACACACATGCGTACCCCCCCCCCCCCCCCACACACACACACACACACACAAAGTCACATTAAAAGCATACTATTGCAAACTGAATTGTTCGTGTATGAGAGACAAGGGTCATGGCAGTCAATCACAGACTTTCAGAGTTTAAAATAGCTAATGGCACTTGG
>JADBJO010002194.1:30000-42500 GCA_016801955.1 Conus betulinus
TTAATATTGCTCAGTGACATCACTCTCAAGCCTCCCCCCTCCCCCCATTCTAAACATCCATCCCCCACCCCCGACCCCATCCCTCCCCAACCGTTCATAAACAGCCCTATGAGGTTCGTTCTACTGCAGTTCCAGTGCCAGCGGCCCACAAGGAGCAATATACCGGCATTAGGTCACCACAGGGTCACTCACCAGAGAAGACGCTGCAATGTAAATTCGTGGTGTGAAATAACGGTAGCGTTAAAAGGGGAACACACCCCAGATGAACCAGTTTTCCCCCTACAGGAATTTCTTCCATTTTTCGGTGTAAAGAGACTGTTTTGTTTGTTTTTTTAAACAGCAGTCATGGAGCAGAGTGATCAACATGAAAACTTCATCCAATTCAATACCCTATATGATTCTGTTTCTATGAACCAGCAGCCATATAGCAGAGTGATCAATACGAAAAAAATATGTACACAGATATCAGTGTAATACTGTTTCTTTAAACCAGTGGCCATACAGCAGAATGATCAACGAGAAACTGGTAGCTGAATCACAGTTCACTAAAAGGAAAGTGAAAGAAGCAGTAGAAATCAAGGAGAGAAACCCAAGCTTGAACAGAGACTGTGGCTATGACCTGCCCCCCATTTACAAGTGTGCGCTGAACACCAATCACTCCACCAGAGATGACAACTCTGAGGACACCAACACCCACCACAACTACCAGTCAGTCGGGGCTGATGAAGACCAGCAGTAGCTGGCCGAAAATTTCCCTCAGGTACATTTCATTAGACTCTGAGTCAGAACACACAGAAACAGAATGATCATTATGAATAATATATCTACAAGAGTACCCATGCAATTTTAAATATACGCCAAAGCATGCCACGCATGTACGTCATGCTCACAAATAGCTACCAACAAGAATAGAAACAAGGTCCTTGATTAGTAAATTACATGTATCTTCATGTTGAAAAAAAAACGCGCTTTAATTTTTAAATTGTCTACAGTGCAGCTTGGCGCAGAAGGCTACAAATATCTGATGACGCATCTTAATTTGTGTGTGTGTGTATGTATGTGTATGTATGTATGTATGTATGCATGTATGTATGTATGTATGTATGTATGTATGTATGTATGTATGTGTGCGTGTGTGTGTGTGTGTGTGTGTGTGTGTGTGTGTGTGTGTGTGTGTGTGTGTGTGTGTGTGTACGTGTGTATGTGTGTGTATGTATGTATGTATGTGTGTGTGTGTGTGTGTGTTGTGTGTGTGTGTGTGTGTGTGTGTGTGTGTGTGTGTGTGTGTGTGCGCGCGCGCGCGCTTGCTTAAGAATTTCATAAGGCAGCACAAGAAGTTTCGGAAGATAGCAAAAGAGGCAGGCTGCAATTCAAGCGGTTCAAAGAGGAAAGAGACGTAGCGTACAAGTAATGCCTAATGAACTGACCGGGATTTGAATACAGGAAAGATAATGAGAAGAAATAAGCGAAAATCCTGTCACCTCCTACCCCAAAGTCACAAGCCTGTCAGTCACAGTAATTGCGAAGTACAGCCCCTTGTTCCCCTGTCCACCCTCTTTCTCTCTCTCTCTCTCTCTCTCTCTCTCTCTCGCCAAAAAATTATCCCACAGAAATATCATAGGCGCCCATGCTTGTTTCGTTTACAGTTATTACTTAGCTCTAATAGGTATAACGTTATCAAGAATTCAGGCATGTTTTTGTTTTAAAGGCACTCAACGGGGTTAAAGCGTCTAAGATCAGAGAAACAATGACATCTTAATTGCTGCTCTTGCCTGTTTGGATGGCAGATGTTTTTTTTTTTTTTCCCCTGATAAATTATTTGCTTCTTACTTGTAATGAAAATGTTTATATGCTCATTCCCCTTCAAATGGGCCGATGGCCTTACTGAATAACATTCTGAAGTCTGAAGCCCTCTCTCTCTCTCTCTCTCTCTCACCGAGAGCTGTGAACTGAGACTAAAAGATCTCACTGAAAATCTTGAACTGTCTCAAGATGTTGAATTGGATCGTGTCAGCCCCAAACCTAACTCCCTGTAGACAGCACGTTGTTCATGTCATACGTTTTGAAGGCCAAGAACAAATTGAAGGGGGTCGGGGGGGGGGGTGGGAGGGGATGGGGGTCTAACGTTTTCATCGAGGAAGATTTTTCTAAAAGGTCAGGGAAATAAGGAAAATTCATGAAATAAAAGAGAAGGGAAGGTCGCACGGTATCAATGGTATAACCATTATATGAATATTGATGGGAAAATTTTTATCTTGGCAGAAGGGGGGGGGGGAGGGGGTAACTGAATCAAAGTAGGGGTGTGACGGTCGTTTTAACACGTGCAAAATCCCTAGGGAAAAACTTTTCGTTTTTGTTTTCTGATTGTAATGTGAAATTGGACGAATCGTAGGTGTTGCTTGGAGAAGGATGTATTAGTGACAGGAATGAACGAGGGAAATAGCATACTGAGGGGTGATGATCGGAAGTTTTGTCATGAGAATATATATGGGGTCAGAGGAAAGTAAGCGGTGGACATAGGAGGAGTTGGATTTCAACCTGCAGGTGATGTCGCCGGTGGAGTGCAGCTGCACGTGTCACATTATAGCACGGACTCCTCGTGTGCTCGTGAAATCTCGTTTATTTTTCACCTCAGCCATGAAGAAAACAGCTTTGATAGCACGTGCTCGCCGAGCGGAAATGTGTGTAACACGTAACGCTCTGCGCGAGGAATCTGTGTTCGGTTCACCTGCCGCTGATGACAGGGACATGTGTTTGTCATCACCAACCAACACTCCAGCGATTGATTCTTGTAGTCCTATCTCTCAAACAAAGATACAAATAAAAACAGATAAATCTTTTTTTTTTGTTGTTGTTACATGTGAGGGCAGAAGACTTGTTTTCAAAGCTTAAAGATCATGGTTTTGTTTCTTTTATATGATCATATCATTTCATATGTTTCGCAGAAACTTTCATGTTCGGGCTGCGGCGGGGCCGACCAGGCTGTGTCTGTGGACGGGGTGTCGGAATGAGCGGCGGGGGTTCACTGCCTCTGAGGTGGCGCAGAGGCTGGGACAGCAGAAAAAAGAAAAAGAAGAAGAAAAAAGTTCTAAGCAGACAATGGACTCGACGGCTTGTGGGCTTTCGAAGGGGTAGAGCAAGAGTAAAGTTTCATCTCGGATGAAAGATCGAGTATTTCCAGTTTGTAAATACAACTGGCAATCTGACCACGTTTTTCAAACAGAAAATACATTACAGCCATCACAAATAAAAAGCTTAATTTATAAACTGGGACCGTGGGCTTTTGGTTTGGCAATAGCAGGGGGGGGGGTAGGGGTAGGGGGGGCGGGGGGGAGGGGGGGGGGGAGGGGGGGGTAGCCAGAGAGTAGAGAGGGGGTAAGTAGGGGGTAGGGTAGGAGGCGGGGGGAGGCGAAATAGCTCTCAGCTGACAGAGCGCCGGAACCCGGGGGGGGGGAGTGATCTTGGAGGTTCGGGTTTCTAATCTTCGCTACAGGCCGGTTTCTCACCAGGGGGCTAGTACTCCAGAGTTATATGGTCAGAGTTAAAAGAACTATCTTCGCCGATAAAACCGAGCACCCACTTCTGTCTTGAAATCAGGTCCATTCCTTCGTTTCGGTCACATTGAGACCCCGTCACATCCTTTTATCGGTTTTCCGACCCCGAGGGTCCACTTCCGAAAAGTCCTTCGAACGCATACAATAACCGAGGTTCTGTGTTGTGAACGTGCATAACATCTTGCAACATGCTTGCAATCAGTTCCCCCCATCCACCATCCTTCGGAAGAGTTAGCCCCGTATGGTCGATGGTAAAAAAAATTACAGGTATACACACTTGACATGCATCCTGTGCGCTGATAATGGTCTGGATGAAGACTCAGGGAGGATAATGTCCCTTATCTATCCCCCCCCCACCCCCCCCCCCCCCCCTCCCCCCCCCCCCCCCCCCCCCCCCCCCCCCATCCCCCCCCCCCCCCCCCCCCACCCCCCCCCCCCCCCCCCCCCCCCCCCCCCCCCCCCCCCCCCCCCCCCCCCCCCCCCCCCCCCCCCCCCCCCGCAACTGGAAAAAACCGTTTTTGCCCAGTGCTAGGATTACACACACAACAAAATTCAGCTGGTTGGTTTTTGTCACAGTGATCTTTTGAAGATCTAAGGACCTAACGTATGGTCTTCAAGCTGAACATAGCTGAAAAACTGTCCCATCTTCTGTGCCACCTCAGTGGCAGTGAGCCCACACCATTCATGTTTCCGACACCCAGGCCACAGCCCACAGCTACAGCCACAGTCCCGCCGCAGCCCCGGCACCGGCAATCCACAGCGAGCTCGTCAAGAGGCACCCACCGGAGGAGACATTGCACTGCTGCCGACCCCTTTCACTTCGGTGGTGTTCAATGATGCCTGGTCTGATTCAACACGCTGGGCACCACCTACTAGGCCCCCTACTGACGACAATGATCGCCACCACGTCCGTCCAACGACAGCCCCCCACGGACTCGCCGATACCTGTGTGAACCCAACGGAACCAAACAAAGGCCACAGACGTGGAAAGGACATCGAAACTAAGGTCACCATGGCAGCAGGGCATGAAGGGCCCAGGGAATTTGAGACTTTTTTTAAATACTGATCGATGAGAATGAGGATAATGAAGATGATGCTACGGACTTCTATTCCGGTCTGAAACTGCATGACAGGGCTGCACTCTACGCCTACATTTCATAATTTATCCCGCCCGGCGCCAACCAGGCCCAAGAGATACAGACACCTGCAGTGTTGGTCAGGAAATTTGAGCAACGCTGTCAGAGATGCAGCCATGAAGTTGATGAAAACTCGACTGTGTGGTTCCAGTCTTCCCAGCTGAGCCCCAACTGAGCTTAACTCGGGATAGGCGCCGATCGGGGCAGATCGAACTCACGATCTCCCAGTTGGGAGTCCGCGACGCTAAACCACTTCACCACGGCGGCTGATCAAAACTGGTCCTTTCTCGTTTGCTGTCCTCAGATGATGAATTCATCAAACAGTCCGTTACAAAATGCATTGTGGATGAGTTTGGAGATTCAGACTGAAAAGCAGGCACGTTCTGATTTATAGTGGGCGGTGTTATTTGCATGAAGGGAAGACAGTGGTTCATTTTAACGTTTCGGGTGATTGGGTTGTTCCGTTCTTGGCCAGTCTGGATTTTTTTTTATATAATCTAAGTACAAATGTGTATGTTATAAAATATATCATCTAGGTTTCGGTTATTTTACTCTTGCTGTTCTTGTTTGTTTGTTTGTTTGTTTCGTTTCGTGCATGCAATGGTTCTTTTATTGTTCAAGTCTGCGTGGTTGAAAACGTTTCGTGTAATTTACCACATGGATAATTTGTGAACATGATTCTTCCTTTTGCTATTGTTGTTGTCGCCTCCACCCATCTTGTCACAATATTAATTTGAGAATACAATGATACCAAAAAAGAAAAAAAAAAAAGGAAAAAGAAAAAAAGTGCCAGTGTCCAAGTCCAAACATCTTGATGATTTTTATCATTCCATTACATTTTGTCTATGCAACTACACACACACACACACCACACACACACACACCACACACACACAACACTCACTCACGCACGCACGCAGCAGCACGCACACGCACGCCCGCACGCACGCACGCACGCACGGCACGCACACACCACACACACACACAACACACACATTAACACACACACACGACACAACACGGCACACGCACACACGACACGCACCGAACATACACAACACACACACCACACACACCACACACACACACACACAAACACACACAACACACACATATATATATCTATCTATATTATATATATATATAATACATAAATATATAATGTCTATATATTATATATATGTATGTGTTGTGTATGTATGTATAAATAATATATAATATATAGAATATGATATATATATAATAATATATATACTTATATATGTATATATTAATGTATGGTATATATATATATATATATACGATATATAGGTATGAAGAATAAATACTAGAACATAAAGCGAAATCTTCATACTGTCTGTAGCTTCTCTAATCTCTACTATCTAACTCCGGTCTCTGGGCTCTCACTCTTCTCATTCTACCATGTGTACTAAGAAGCAAGATAGTGAGGTTCTCGGAGGGGTAGAGTCTCCTCTCAGACAGGTCAGGGGGGGACAAAATAAATATGCACAATCAATGATACGATGCTCTCTCCAACACCTTAACTCACTCCTCTCTCGTCTCCTCTCTCTCTCTCTGGGTGGTTGTGTAGAAGGAGGGCAATATGTGTTTTTCATGATAACGATGTTTCCAACCACCTTAAATTTTCTGTGTTTAATTTTCTATTTCATACTTTTGTTTTTTTCTCATTTCTCTTGTGTGGATTGTGCGCATTTGAAAAAAAAAAAAAAAAAAAAAAAAAAAACAAAAAACAAAAAAAAAAAAAAAAAAAACTCTGTATCCTTGAAAATTTGTCTTCCTCCTACTTTTTTTTTCAGGGACATAGTGGTCAACCAAGCCATTCTGCCTTATCTATTTACCCTCTTAAAAGATTCATATTCGTATTTCGCATTCGTATTCTTGCTCCTCTCTCTCGTCTCTCTCTCCTCATCTCATCACTCTCTCTCATCTCTCTCTCTTGTCTCTCCGCTTTTTTCCTATCTCGCGTGTGTCTCTTTGTCCTTCTCTCTACCTATGTCTGTGTCTTGTCTTGTCTCTGTCTTGTCAGACTATCTGTCGCCTATCTGTCTCCGTTCTTTCCTTTCCGCTCCCTCTCGACTCTCATCTCCTCCTCCTCTCTCTCTTCTCTCCCCTTCTCTCTCCCCCCTCCCTCTCCCTCTCTCGGTCATCTTCCCCTCTCGCTCTCCCTCCCTCTGCCTGGCTCGACCTCTCTCGTCCTCTCTCTCTCTCTCTCGTCCTTCCTGTTTCCATTGCTGTGTTTGATCTATCTATCTGTTTCTGTCTGCTGTCCTATCTGTCTCGCTCTCTCCGTGTGGTCTCTTCTCTTCTGTCTCTCTGTCCCTATGGTGTGTTCGTGTGTGTGTGTGTTGATGGTGGGGGCTGTGTTTGTGTGTGTGTTGTTTGTGTGTGTGTGTGTGCGTGTGTGCGTGTTACCAACATTTGCGTGTCGCTGTGTGTGCTTTTGGGGGGGTTGGTGTGTGTGTGTTGTTTTGTGTGTGGGTGTACCTAATTCTCTAATGCTCTCCCCTCCCTGTGCAACCATCAGGGCGTCTCGCCCTCCCTCGCTCCCTACCTCCCTCCCGCCCCCCTCTCTCTCCGTCTCTCTCTCTCCGTCTCATTCGTCTACTCCTCTCTCTGTCCTATCCCAGTTTTTCCACTCTACTATTTCTCTTTCTTCCTGTTTCAGAGTTTTTGGGTTTGTCAACTGTGCGGTGTCATACCTTACAGACATACTCTGTTTTAAGACAGTGAGAGCTCAGACGCCGGGGAACAGGCCTACACAAAACACTGCAGAAGAAGAACGATACAGATCCCGACAACCGCCCACCCCCCTCCCCCCCCCCCCAAAAAAAAAAAAAAAAAAAAAGAAGACAGAAGAAATGAAAAAAAAGGGGGTAACAGGGCATCCTGGATCTGTTTCTTCACATTGTTATGATCTGTTATAACTCCAACACACATTTTTGATCTGATATTTCAGAAAATCTTTCGTTTCTTTCGGACGCTAATTGATTGCTGGAAATACAATAGGTCCTCTCTCTCTCATCTCTCTCTCTCTCCTCTTCTCTCCTCTCTCTCGTCTCTCTACTCGCCTACCATCCACTTCTCTCTCTCTCTCTCATCCGTCTCTCATCTCTCCCTACCTCGCTCGTCTCGCCTCCACCCCTCGTCTCTCCTCTCCTCATCGTCGCTCCCATATTGTTATCGATCTGTCGATAACCGTCCAACAAACCTTTAGAAGTCTGAATATTTCAGAACACATTCATTCGTTCTTTCGACGCTAGTGATGCTGCCTGGAAATACAATAGTCCTTCTCCTCTCTCTCTCTCTCACATCCTCTCCTCCTTACAGAATACTCTGTCCGTTAACGAGCTCGGCGAGAGATCAGACTCCTCTCTCGGGGAACAGCGATACCCAAAAAACGGAATGAGCAGATATTTTCAGAAAACGAATACAGAGGCCCCGAACAATGATGCCCCCAATACAAATTCCCTCTCCCCCCCCCCCCCCCCCCCCCCCCCAAAAAAACAAAAAAAAACAAAAAGAAGAAGGAAGAAATGGCATCAAAAAGAGAGGGGGAAACTCGTCCTCCCTCTCTCGCTCTCTCTCTCTCTCAACATTGTTATGATCTGTTCTTTTCGATAACGAACGCGCCAACACCGAACCTTTTGAGTCTGGATATTTTCAGAAAAATTCCATTTTTTTCGGCGTTCTTCTTTCGAAGCTAATTGATGCTGGAAATACATAGTCCTCTCTCTCATCTCCTCTTCTCGTCTCCAGCTCTCTCCCCACTCTCCCTCGTTCACTCGTCCCTATCCCTCTCACCTCCCTCTCCCATTCCTCTCTCTCTCTCCAATCTCCTCCTCTATCGTCATCTCTCTCCTCCTCTCTCCTCCACAGTGTCACCCATCTCCACCTCCAATTCTCACTGCAACTCTCATCCTCTCTCTCACTCACTGTGCACTCTCCTCCTCTCTCATCCTCTCGTCTCTCTCCCATCTCTCCCCGTCCTCTCTCCCTCCGTCACTCTCATCTCTCCTCTCTCTCCTCATATTGTTTATGATGATCTGTCTCGAAAACGCAACACAACCCAAAAACGGAACACCACCTTTGAGGGTCTGAGGGATATTTCATAAAAATTCATTTCGTTCTTTCGACGGCTAATTGAATGCTGAATACAATAGTCCTCTCTCCCTCTCTCTCTCCCCTCCTCTCTCCTCGCTCCCTCCACTTGGGTCCTCCGCTCTCTCCCTCTCTCTCTCCTCTCTCCTCTCTCACTCTCCTCTCACTTCTCTCCCTCCCCCTCCTCTCTCTCCTCTCTCTCTCTCTCTCCCTCTCTCCAGCCTCTCCTCGCCCTTCATTCTCCATCTCCCTCTCGGTCTCTCTCCTGTCTCCTCTTCTCTCCTCTCTCTCTCTCCCCTCTCTCTCTCCCTCTCCTCGCTCTCTCTCCTCTCCTCTCTCCCTCTCTCATCCCTCTCTCTCGGCTCCATCTCTCGCTCCTCTCGTCCTCCCTCCCCGGTCTCCGTCTCTCTCGCTTCTCCTCCGCTCTCTCCTCTCCCCTCTGCTCGTCCTCTCTTCACTCTCTCTCTCTCACTCTCTTCCCTCCTTCTCTCCGCTCATCTCTCTCTCCCTCTCTTCGTCTCGTCTCTCCCTCTCTCTCCTCATGCTCATCTCTCCTCCTCGTCGCGTCTCCCTCTCCTCCTCCCCATCTCGTCTCGTCTCTCTCCTCCTATCTCTCGTCTCTCCTCTTCCACTTCCTCATCCTCTCCTCCCTCTCTGTCCTCGCTCTCCACATCCCTCCCTCTCCCTCTCTCCCCTCGACTCTCTCTCCTCATCTCCCTCAACCATCTCTCCTCTCTCGTCTCCTCTCTCTCCTCTCTCCTCGACCCCTCCTCTCTCCCTTCCTCCCGTCCTCTCTGCCCTCTCTCTCTCTCTCGTTTTCCTCTCCTCACCTCGTTCCTCTCTCCCTCTCTCTTCCTCGTCTCCTTCTCTCCCCTCTCCCTCTCTCCCTCTCTCTCTCAATCTCCTCTCTCTTCATATTGTTAAGGATCTGTTCGAAAACGCCAACACAAACCTTTTTAGAGGTGGTTCCTGATATTTCGAAAAATTATTTCATTTCGTTCTTTCGACGGGTGCTAACTTCTGCTGGCTGAAACAATAGTTCCTCCGTCTCCTCTTCTCGTCTCTCTCCTCCCCTCCTCATCTCTCTCCGTCTCTCTCCAACATCTCTTAGAGTCCTCTCCTCGCCATCCCTCCTCGTCTCTCTCTCCATCTCTCTCTCCTCTCTCATCCTCTCCGTCCTCCTCTCTCTCCCTCTCATATTGCCTCTATGATCCTGTCTCGAATATCCGCTCTTCTCTCCCCTTTCTCCCTCCCTCTCTGATCGGTCTCAGAACAATCGTCGGCTCCTCTCCCCTCTCATCCCTCGTTTTCTCTTTTCGAAACGCTCTAATCTCTCTGGCTGGGTGTACATACAATAGTCCTCCTCGTCTCTCTCGTCTCTCTCAGCGTCCCTCCTTCATCTCTCTCTCTCTTCGATCTCTCTCTCACTCTCATCCTCTCTCTCTCCTCGCTCTCCTCTCTCTCAACATTGTTATGATCGTTTCGGCAATAACGCACAACTCAACAAACCACCTTTTAGTCTGATATTCTCAGAAGAAAACTCACATTTCGTTTCTTTCGACGACGCTATTGATCTGGAAAAATACAATAGTACTCTCTCTCTTGAAGCTCTCCTCTGTTGGACATCTCTCTCTCTCCTCCTCTCTAGCTCTCCTCTTCATATTGTTATGAATCTTTTCTAACGGGCCAACACACCTTTTGGACTGATATCAGAAAAATTTTCGATTTCGTTCTTTCGACTCTAAATTTTCTTCCTTAGGTCCCTAGTCCTTCCCGTCTCTCATGCCGTCTCTCCCACCCTCCTCTCCACTCCTCTTCGACCCTCCTCTCTCTCTCTCGCACTCCTCTCTCTCTCCTTCCCTCCGGTCTCTCGGTCTCTCTCTACTCTCCTCCTCTCTCTCTCTCGCTCTCTCTCTGCTTTCATCCTCGGTCCTCCTCTCCCCGTCCCATCCTCCTCTCTCCTCTCTCTCCTCCGCTCGCTCCTCTCTCTCTCTCACATTGTTATGAGTCTCTAATAAATCCTTTTGAGTCTCTCAGAACAATTCCGGTTCTTCTCTCGGACGCAAATAAAGTGATCCTCTCTCTCTCTCATCTCAAGCTCTCACTCATTCTGCTGATCCCCCCTATCCCCCCCCTCTCTACACTCTCTAAATCTCCTCTCTCTCTCTCACTCTCTCTCTGAATCCCTGCCGTTCTACCCCAGCTCTCGTAAACATGTTTGTAAAAGCTTTGCGATTCATCATCGCTTTGTGTTGATTACTGACGGTTTACTGTGTTTTCTTTTTCTTTACAATAGTCATTTTCAACACAATGCCCTCTGCCAGCACTGAATTATAAGTCCAATATTGGAATTTTGACCTAGTTTTCATCCATTTCATGACGAAAAAGGACTAGATCCAAATTCACCATGAGACTAGGAGTCATCCGAGTTCGCACGCCCCTGTTCAGAGTTATGACACTCAGGCTTGGCCCCCTGGCTGTGGTCTTCTCTTCGGTGATCTTCTTTTTCTCTATGGTGATGGTGGAATCGAACCCCAGGGACCCAGTCATGGCTGAGAAGTGATGGGGCCACGCGATGTATCAGCATGGACCTGCCCACGAGCCTGCGAGTACATGGACTTCCGGTGATAAGGGAGACGACTCTGCATCGAAGAGACGTGAAAAGTGTTTTGGCACTGCACTCTCTGAACTCAAAGTTTGTAGCCATGTCGGAGAAATTCAGTCTGTGAAGAACTCGGCTAGTGGATCGAAGAAAGAGGCGACTGAGCTGACAGTTATACAGCTACAAAAAAAAATGCTGGTCACTCGATCAGTTTAAGAGACCACCAACATTCCAATGGACAAACGAAAAGCGTGACCATCAACATCATTTACAGACTGGTTTAGCGGGTAGATGTCATAGTTGTTGTTATTATTCACAGCATCACATTCCATTCTCCAACCAGTGTTATCAACGTTCACTTCAACGTCAATGAGCTCAGTCCACCACCTCTCTACCTTTACCAAATGCACTCTTCTGGCTGGCTTGAATCTCTGCTCTTCTCTTCCTGCGGCTAACACCTATAGTAATTTTGTGTGTGTATTGCGTATCGGATTTACATTGAATGCTTTATGTCATGGCTACAAATAAGACCGTTACATTTACATTTCATATTCGGGACAACAGCGTTGTTTATTATTATTGCCGGTTTCTTAGAAGCTGTGAACAAAAATACAAAATCGATGCCCCGTTTTGTGTATCGGAAATTATCTGACATACACACATATAGAATTCTCATTTTGTGACACTGCACCGCTGCCGAGTCACTTCGATAGCATTTAGTGGTGCCTGGTCTGATCCAACATACGCAGGACACCCACACACTCAGCCCCCTGCTGATGACAATAATTGCGTAGTTGTGCGGAACCAGCGTGAGTTTCTCCATCCGAAGCGCGCCACCACGTCTCTCCGTGCAACGATGGCCCCCATGAACTTGCTGGTATCGGTGACCCCGACAGAACCAAGCCAAGGGCATAGACGTGGAGGGGTAATCAAAACTGAGGTCACCCTGAGAGCAGAAGCTGAGACATTTTTTTTTAGGATGATGAGGAGATGATGCTACAGATTTCCATGCTGGGTTTGAGACTTCATGACAGGGCTGTTGTCGACGCTTACTTTCCTATTATATCCCTGCATCACCCAGACTCGGGA
>JADBJO010002194.1:50000-55000 GCA_016801955.1 Conus betulinus
TTTATTATTTTTACGTTCCTGCATCTCCAAGTTTTCCTTTTTCCTATTCACATCCGATCCTATCCGATCTTGGTTCACCACTTCTTTTTTCTACCTATTTTCGCGCTTTCTGCTTTCTTTTTTTTTCCCGTTCTCGCATCTCCAAGTTTTCCATTTTTTTCGTAATCTCGCGTCTTCCCACGTTATCTCTTTTTTTTTTTTTTTTTTTTTTTTTTTGTATTTTGGTTGTTGTTTTTTTTTTTTGTTGTTGTTGTTTTTTATTCCGTTCTCGCTCTCCAAGTCCCCCCCCCCCCCCCCCCCCCTATTCTCGCCCCTTCTCAGTTTACCTTTGGTACTTTCGCCCCTTCCCACTGTACCTTTACCACTTTCGCCCTTTTCTAGTTTGCCTTTTCCGTTCTGCCTCATCTCGTTTTGCCTTTTTTTTTTTTTTTTAATTTCGCCCCTTTCCAGTATACTTTTTTTTTTTTTTTGCATTCATTTCCAATTTTTTGATGACAACCAGACTGCAAAGCAAATCCAAACATCTCTGCCATGACAATGTTCAGCGTTGTCAGGACAACCAGGCGTTGTCAGGACAACCAGGCCTTGCCAGCTTCCCAGCAAGAGCATATCCTGCAGTTCAATGCCGGTATCAAACCAGCCTGTACTGGCCACTGTCAACAGATGTAGAACGATAAATCCAGGCGTTACATGCTGCAGATGTCTTCGCGCATGCCTTTCGATGGAACGCATGACTAATGACGGCGCCAGACGCCGAGTCAACACATACATAGGCTACACTGGCGGAGAAGAATTCTCCTCGCTAACATCCAAACGCCGTAACCGGGCCTTGTACTGGCCCACACAAGGCCGCAAATCACACACACATATGCACATGCACTTCTGCACACACACACACACACACACACACACACACACACACACACACACACACACACACACACACACATATACAAGCGCACACACGCGCGTGCGAGCACACGCACACACGCACACACGCATATGCATACACACACACACATCATATACACACACACACGTCCGCTCGTACACACACACACGAGCCCGTGCCCACACACCCATATACACACATTTGTACACTCACCACACACACACACACACACACACACACACACACACACACACACACACACACACGAACGCGCGCGCGCACGCACACATGCACACACACACACACACACACACACACACACACACACACACACACACACACACACACTGATAATAATAATGGCACAACCACTCACAAGGACTGACCAGCGCGTTGGGCCCATGCGCAGGTCAGACGTCCTCTAAGTCGTCGCCATAAGACCCTCTTCTTAGATTCTCTCAACTGAGTCTTTGATTCATTCTCTCAAATGAGTCTTTGATTCATTTATCCATCAGCTTCAAATCATGCGCAGTGTGGTCTCAAAACTTAGCGGATGTGGCATAGCGTATATCATGGACTAGTCCGCACGCAGTGATACCTCCTTGATGAAGCTGAAAACTGAAACTACTGTTCACAGAGAAGGACTAAACGTCCAAGGAGCCTACCAAAGAAGTTGCACGATGGACGGATTACTATGACCTCTGTCCACTCACGTGGCACTGCCAGGACTGAGAGTATCAGGAAATCCCTGATAGCCATCGCGATAGCAGGGCGACCGGTACCAGGTAAAAAAAAAAAAGGTTATTGTTGGCCTGGTCTAAGTCGTTTCTTCCATCATCGTCTCTCTCCATTCCATTTTCCACTTGAGTTTTTTTCCTCCGCTTTACCTATTTCACCTATGATCATGGCTCTCTCTCTCTCTCTCTCTCTCTCTCTCTCTCTCTCTCTCTCTCTCTCTCTCTCTCTCTCTCTCTCTCTCTCTCTCTCTCTCTCTCTCTCCCCTCCCCCCCCCCCCCCCCCCCCATCGCTAGTGTGGCTCGCTTGATATACGAGAATTTTCGTTTTGACACCAAACGAGAAGTTACTGACAAGTGATATGAACTGATGTGACATGTACGAGATTTTTCTAATTGAATGAGACTAAATTGAGGACTAGAACTGATACAGACATACTGCGCAGTTATACTCTTTTTTTTTTATCACTGTTAGACTTCTTCTTCTGCGTACGCAGGCTGATACTCCTGCGGACACTCCCTATATAGACAGGCAAGTGTTAATCCCATCTGTCCAACAAAAGGAGTGGAGTTTTGTGTGCATGACCGTTTTTTTATCCCGCCATTAAGGCAGCCATACTCCCTCTTCGGGGAAGATGTATGGTATGTGTAACGTGTCATCCATACCAACGACCAAACTGGCCTTCTCTTCCGAAAGTTGGTAATGGGATTTTACGTGTGTGCAAGATGTTATGCGTGCGTTCACACACGGAACCTCGGTTTAGAGTCTCATTCGAAGGACTGTATGGGAAATGGAATCAGAAACAATGTTAACTCCGTAGGAAAAAATCCCCAGTACCGAAACGGCCCGGCGGAGATTCGAACCCGCAAACCCTTGGATTACGAGTCCGGGGCTCTACCAACTGAGCTATTCCGGACCCCACCATCAAACATTCTCTCTCTGTGTCCATCTGTCTGTCTGTCTGTCTGTCTGTCTGTCTGTCTGTCTGTCTGTCTGTCTCTCTCTCTCTCTCTCTCTCTCTCTCTCTCTCTCTCTCTCTCTCTAAATGGTGATAAATACACGAGTAATTACATACATAAAGAAATGGAAAAGAACAGAAGGGGTTGTGATTTGATCACATGTTTACAACTCACTGTCACACCAGGGTCATCCTTTCGCATTCGCATTTCGAACTCTCTCTCTCTCTCTCTCTCTCTCTCTCTCTCTCTCTCTCTCTCTCTCTCTCTCTCTATCTATCTATCTATCTATCTATCTCTCTCTCTATCTATCTATCTCTCTATCTCAATGATAATAAATACATGAGTAAACACAAAAATAAAGAAATGAAAAGAACAGACGGGGGTTGTGATTTGATCACATGCTTACAACTCACTGTCACACCAGATTCATCCTTTCGCATGTCCAACAATCCACATGGGGTTTGTGAAATCATCGTGGTCAGCAGACCACCAAACAGAGAAGACACCGCGCAGCTCTTACGTCACACTTCCGTGATGCTTAGTGGTGCCTCTCATCCTGAAAACCCCCACACGAGTGTTTCTGACCAAATGTTCGATCGGAAGAGAGCACCGTGTTGAGAGCCCACCGACCGAGTAATTCAGTCGCTGACCTTTTGCTGTTTTCAACGGCACGCTACTGGAAGACCCACCCACGGAATAGGAATACTCTGCTGCCAGGAATATTCAGCCTTCCATCTTTTGACTGACACTGATCAAGTACGCGTGATGTGATTGGTGTAAGGCCTATTGCCCTTTGTCAGTGAGTATGAGGACCATTGTCACCAACGCATGTTGTTGTTGTTGTCGTACCCTGGCTAAAGGACTCCAGAGGTCATCCGAAAAGCCGAAGTACTTGAACACTATGGTAAAAATGCATCAGCTAGGGGATGAGAACATTACGTGTGTAACCGTTTTTGATTACCCTGCCACGTGGGGCAGCCACGCTCCGACTTCGAAGGATTTGGGAGACTGATAATGTTATGCTAGGAGCTTGTCACGACTGAAGACAATCTCCGCATAACTATGCAGAGCAAAACAACATTTTGATGTAGCCTTGGTGTCATAACTATGCAGAGCAAAACAGCATTTTGATGTAGCCTTGGTGTTCTAGCCTGTGTCAGTTGGTCTGACACAGCCTTAGCCCCAAGACGTTCACCAACAGATAATGGCGTGATTCTAGCTCTGAGTGGCGGCGAAAAAACGACCTTCACTGACACAGAAGCTTCCAGAATTTTATCAGAAGGAGAGGATTCCACATCCTGAATCAGTTGATTCCCTTGAGAAAGCGGGAAGGTGATGGTGATATTCAGCAAGCGGGGGATATTTCCACATTGCTGTCAACGGGTTCGCTTGACCCAGATGAAAACCGACAAGGTGCAAAACAGGGGTCAGTGTCCGACGGTGTGTGTGTGTGTGTGTGTGTGTGTGTGTGTGTGTGTCAGTTTGAGGCCATACACGGCCAGTGACTCCGGAGTATAGAAGGCAGGTGCGTCCATGCGGTCGGGAGTGACATGCACCATAGGAAATGAAAGTAACTTCTTTACATGCTACCGCATTGAGAGAGAGAGAGAGAGAGAGAGAGAGAGAGAGAGAGAGAGAGAGAGAGAGAGAGAGAGAGAGAGAGAGAGAGAGAGAGAGAGAGAGAGATGCGGATTTTGAGACTATATCCTTTCGTATGAAAGATTTGAAAATGAATTTCATCTGCAAATTTTCACGTTCTTCTCATTCTTTTCCTCTTCTTCTTCTTCTTCTTCTTCTCTCATTTGTTTGGTCTAGGTTCAACATATTCACACATTTTAGCAACATCATCTGAAAGATGAGAGTATGTCAATCAAAATGCATTGCTTCATTCTTTTGTGATTCAGGAGCTATGAATTTTTGTTTCTCTTTCATCAAGACATTCAAAAATCGCTCGACACAAGGGAAAGTACTCTCATGTAATCATCTGGCAGGGGACAGAACACTGGCAAGAACAAAGAAGCCTGCTAACGACAACAACAATTGCCTCGTCGCTGACATACATTGTAAGCTCTCACCACCGCCCGCCTGTCCACCACCCCCCGTTCCATCCCACCACTTTCTCCTCTTCAGTAAGATCTTCCTGTGTGTCTTTCTGCATGCATCTGAGCCACACGGTCGGTTGGACTATAAGCAACGTGAAGCTTTTTTTTTTTTTCTTTTCCACGTACGCAGGCTGATGCTCCTGCGGACACTCCTTGAACAGATAGGCAAGGATTAATCCTATCTACCAACAAAGGGAGTGGAGTTTTGTACGTATGACCCGGTTTTTTTTTTATCCTGCCATTAAGGCAAACTACTCCAACTTCGGGGAAAGTGTATGCTATGTTTAATTCATCCATACCAACGGCAAACTG
>JADBJO010002194.1:62500-65000 GCA_016801955.1 Conus betulinus
TAATACAGCAATCTTGGAATCAGGAAGATTCGGTACAAGGATCCATAAGTACACCAATTTTGACAGCATTAATAATTTTAGCACAGCTACTCTACCTAACGGTGTTATTATTCTTTTTGTCCATATTTTGAACAAGTTTTGGACTTCTGAGAATCTATTTTTCATAAAATTTCCGTCATATCCGATAGATTATTCGTAAACTACAGCACCAGAATTTTGAATTTTGACGGGTTCTGTTCCATTTTATATAACGGGGTAATATGTTTTCGTGGAATTTTTCTCTATACCTAGCCAAACATTAATCGGTTTTGTTGTTGTTGTTGTTGTTGTTTTTTCATAATTCAAGTTGAGGCCAGTTTATTGCTCAGATTCATAAGAGTTTGTAAATAACTTTTCATATAATCTCTTATCTCCTTTTGACGTAATGGTAGTGTCATCTGCATGCTGATTTATCTTAAATTCTGTGTTTTCTATCTTTTAAATTCAATAATAATTCCTCTCCTTGCATTAGCACTAACAGATCTTTACCACACACACAAAAAAAAACATAGCAATACATCATTTTACATTGTTGGCAAACTTGTAGAAAAACAGGCACTAATCATGAGAAAATTCAGAGCAAATAGATCTTATACAGTAAAATTCAGGTATGTTATGTTTAAAAAAAAAAGAACACAGTTGATCAAACTTTTTTTAAATGCGATACATTTGAAATACCTCGGCTCTGCTGGCGGAAAGAGCTGACAGCACAGTGACTACAGAAACTAGGTCAATAGGAGCATGCAAACCCTTTACATTCAATAGAGTACTCGGAGAGTACTTCATTCATCTCTTCTTTCCAAGCATCCGTCTCAGTTCACCAAGGTGAGAAGGAATGAGAATACGTGGTAAGCATATGGACTGAGTCTGCCTCACAGAGCTTTTTTTATGCTGATTAATGAGAATGAGGATGATGAAAAGGGATGCCACGGATTTCCATTCCAGCCTGAGACTGCATGACAGGGCTGTACTCTACCCTTCCTTTCATAACATATCCCGGCGTCAACCAGGCC
Source organism: Conus betulinus (assembly GCA_016801955.1). Classification (NCBI taxonomy): domain Eukaryota; kingdom Metazoa; phylum Mollusca; class Gastropoda; order Neogastropoda; family Conidae; genus Conus; species Conus betulinus. Next base: position 63,553 of record JADBJO010002194.1, read on the forward strand.
CGAGAGATACAAACACCTACAGTGTTGGTCAGGAAATTTTGAGCAACACTCTCAGAGACGCATCTATTAAGTGGACGACTGTGTATAAGCTCGACTGTGTGGTCCCAGTCTTCCAAATTGAGCTCGTGGCAAACTCAGCTCGTGGTAGGAGCCGGTCGGGGGGCAGAAACGTCCTACATTGTTCTGATGGGAGCCGAACCCATGACCTCCCAGCCAGGAAGTCCGCGACGCTAACCACATCGGCGTGGCGGATCGTATGTCTCACAATTTCTTTCACGAGAGTCACATGATACAGTTTTCTTGGCCCAGAATACTTTGTCAGTGCTTTCAGGAAGTGAAGTAAAGGTCACCCACTTTGTTACACAGCCAGAGATCTGTCTTTCACTACTATGCTGATTCTCTCTCGTTCTTTACCGTTTCCATGTTGTGTTGTCGTTATTGTAATGTTCTTAATGTTCTTCTTGTTGTTGATTTTGTTTTGTTATTTATAAATCAAGCTAGAAAGTGACGAGCAGCTGCCACGCAAATGCCTGTAAGACTGTATAATGGTGATTAAAACCAAAATGATTCTTGGCCTTGTCATGCACAGAATCATGCCTTTGACACTTTGCGAATTCCTTACAATCTCAATATAGCAGGTTTTAGGCGGTGGGAAGGTACGGGCATTGTTTATATAGTTGAACCATCTTTCTCTGGACGGTGACGCTGGTAGTCATGGTGATCATGATGTGCGTGCGTGCGTGCGTGCGTGCGTGCGTGCGTGCGCGTGCGTGTGTACGTGCGTGTGTGAGTGCGTGTGTGTGTGTGGTGTGTGTGTGTGTGTGTGTGTGTGTGTGTGTGTGTGTGTGTGTGTGTGTGTGTGTGTGAGAAAGAGAGAGAGAGAGAGAGAGATCTTGCGTGCGTGCGTGCATGCGTGCCTGCTGTGTATGTGTGCGTGCGTGCGTGCGCGCGCGAGCGCGTTTGTGTGTGTATGTGTGTGTGTGTGTGTGTGTGTGTGTGTGTGTGTGTGTGTGTGTGTGTGTGTGTGAAGGCGTACGTATGTGTACGTTCGTGCGCACGTGTACGTTCGCGACGTGCAGGTGAGCTATCGTTATGTCAGGGTATAACTCAAACATTATAAAAACCTACTGTTCGCCCGACGCGATAAATCCACTTTTGATGAGAACATAATGCTGTCACCGAAGGCTGTAGCCGAAAACACTGATGAAGAAGAGAATGTCATTTAGTGTGTCTGTGTTCACTGGGGAGGACCAGAACAGACGTGGTCTAGACTCTATCATGAATCTAATTTCGTTAGGCATCAGTGACAAAGACATTAGCGTACGTGACTGTGCGCGTGCTAGCGTGCGCAGGTGTGTGTGTGTGTGTGTGTGTGTGGGTGGGTGGGGTGGGTGGAAGGGGATGGGGGGAGGGGGGGGGGGGGGTCCGCTTGTGTGCGTGCATGTGTG
>JADBJO010002194.1:77500-85000 GCA_016801955.1 Conus betulinus
TATTTTATTTACTTATATATTTACCTACTTGCTTATCCGTCCACTTATTCATTGCCAGAAAAGGTAGCACGGGGGGGGGGGGGGGGGGGGGGGGGGGAGACTGAAAGGGAGATAATCGATCATGAATGATTCCAGGTCAAGGTTGAAAGGAACGGAACAATAGCACTCGGGTGAACGCAGAGCTGTGCCAAGGTTTTAAAGAATCCTTTCAGTTTCAATCAACCTCTATCGAGATCCAGACTGCTTCTCTCGATATATCTTCAAAACTATCAGGGATCTATCAAAAAAATACGTGTACCTAACTGAGCCCCCTCATTGTCTCGGCTACACGGTGTGTGAATGGTGTTTTATTTCGTTTTTGTGTTTTTTTTTCTTACTTGTGAGCTGATTTCAACGTGGTGACAGCCATGATGTGGCCCTTTGCGGTCGGCTGGGCTATACGCAACATTACCTTACCTTCTCTTACCTTGAACACATACAAACACACACGCGCGCGCGCGCGCGCACACACACACACACACACACACACACACACACACACACACACACACCTCCTCTACCTCATACCCGTCATGAATGCTATTTCGCTCACTGGGTCCATGTAAAAAGAAATGCCGTTCCGCACTATATCTTACAAGTGGTCAGACATTAATCCATTACTTCAGCAAGATGATTGTTATTCTTGTAATTACTATTATTGTTGTTGTTTTCCTTGATATTATTGTTGTATTGTATATTATTTTATTATTATTGTTGTTGTTGTTGTTGTTGTTATGGTTGTCATCATTATTATGATTATCATGATTTGGATATATGATAATTATATCATTATTATCATTGTTATATTATAGCTATTGTTATTTCCACGCATTATTTCTTGAAAAAATTAACTCAATTGTCGAAAAAAAAAAAAAAAAAACTCTCTCGCATTGTCCAAAAAAAAACTGTACCCACTAATAATTCCGACCCTGTACCAAAACCCCACAGGTTGGCTCTTGGCCGACATTACGTCTTTCCACCGAAACTCTCGTTCCTGTCTTTCTGCTGACACACAGACAAACAAACCAACCAGATACAGTTGAAAGTATGATTTCTGTGGCGGGGTAGTAGGATGCTGGAAGCGCTACACGCCAGAGGTTTGATGCTGAGCTGGGACAATGGAAATGCGAGAGAGAAGCAAATAGATGGAAGGAGGAAAAGAGAGTGGGAGATAGGAGGAATAAGGGGACAGTTGGGGTGGGGGGGGGGGGGGGGGGGGGGGGGGGGGGGGGGGGGGGGGCTGGGGGGGGGGGGGTGGAGCGGTATAGAGAGAAGGGGGTGTGGGCCGCGAGGATTTGGGTTTGGGTTGGGGACAGACTTAACCTGCGTTATAGAAATAGTGATGCCATCTTGTGAGAGTGGGAAAGGGTTATAGTGTGTATAGTGGGGGGGGGTAAACGAGCACAATTTAGGAACAGATGATGATAATGATGATAGTGATCTTCATTATTATTATTACTATTATCATTATCATGACTGCTGTTGTTATTATCATTATTATTATTATTATTATCATTATTATCATCATCGTCGTCGTCGTTATTGATAGTGGCGGTGGTCGTGGTAGTCCCAGAATTTGTTGAATTCCAAAAGAGACGTGGGTATTCTGCTATCGCTCCAGTTCCCGTGTCAAGTGCCAGCAGTGACGTGAAACTATTGGTGTGGATTCAATAGAGGCAGCAAAGAGTTTGATTTTTTTTTTCGTGGCATTAGTTATCGGATCAATGAAGCACCTAAGGCAGAGATTTTTTCTTTTTTTTTTTTTTTTTTTTTTTTTTTTTTTCTTTTCTTTTTCGCCAGGACTTTGGTTGGAGGGTTGGCTTGCTCCCGTAACCTGAACACTTTCAGGCGGCCTGCGAGAGAGAAACGGCGCCGAAGAGGAATGGTAAACAAAACTTCAATGAAAAGAAATCTTAGATGAGACAGGGAATCGTAAACAGTAAACGAAGAACAAGTAGGATAACTCTTCCTCCCTTGATGAAAGAATTACACGCCCATAACTCCAAACGAATGCTGATCATCGCGAGTCCAAATCACCTGGCAGAAATGTCAACGCAAAACTCACGGAACAAACGAGGAGACGATGCCTTCCTGTTTATGATGACAGGAGACAATGATCGGCTCAGTCAGCTCTGAGCCAAGAACAGTGCTAGAAATCGTAGACAGAGGAAAGCCAGTGCCTGAGGCAGCGGCACATTGTTAGAAATCGTAGAAGGAGGAAAGTCAATGCCTAGAGGCAGCGGAAGTCATGTGACAGTTCAGTAAAAGGGGATTCAGCAGAGCTGGAAAGCATTGAAAACATATACATATATCTACAACAGTGGTGTCCTTCAAAACAAAATCGTAACCAGTGCATCAAATCCGGTCATCTCAAAACAGACTGAGAGGCTACGCTCGGATAACTTTGACTTACAGAAGTAAATCGATGTTCTGAAAGAAAACTTGACTGAAACTGAAGATCAAATAAAAGAGGAAGCTACCAATCTGAGGAAAACCTTTACAGCCGAAAGAGAAAAATATATATATATATAATCTTTTTGGTTGCTGGTTGCGTTGGATCTTGATGGATTTTCTGCCAGCTGGTGACTGCAATCCAGGTTTAGGGCTATAGACTGGAATCCTGGGATCCTGGGATGTTAGGATACTGTAATACTACAATATTGCCATACTGGGATGCTAAGCTACTGCGATACTAGGATACTGCGACACTGGGATAATGCGATACTGCGATACTGGGACCACCTGAGTTAGTTACAAAGAAGAAGAAGAACAACAACAAAAAAGAAGAACAAAAGGAACAAGAAGGAAACAGAACATGACACTAAGTCTTAACCGTTTTCGAACACGCGGTGTACGTGGACACTCCAGTGTGTGGACGCAGGCGCGTGTGGCGCGCTGGGCAGACACACACACACACAGCCACCCCGTTGGTCCTGTATAGCTGCACGGAAGTCCTTGCCTCTGCCAACGGTCTGGTGGTATGTCCCTTGACTGTTAAAAGGTCTGGGATGGTCTGGAGGTCTGTGCAAGCTCAGCTCCAGTCCTGGCGGAGCTACGGCTGTTGGCTCGCCGGATAAATGGCGCTGCAGTACCGTTGGTTGATGGCTGCAGCCTCCGTCGACTGCGTCCTACGTGGATTATCAAGCACCCCTAAACCGACAGGATCGTAGAGCGTGTCTCCGTGTATCTTCTGTCAGCAATGCTGACGACCTCGCCGCTTGTTCTCTTTTATAGTGTTTCCTAACAGCGTTGTGGCCAAAACGATACAAAGGTTGTTGCTTTGCGGTTGTCATCGAGGCTGTAGGCTGACCTGCAAGTCGCTGTCTGGTCGTTGCTGTAGCTTGCCCCGACATCTTGATGCGTTGCACTACTGTTCCAACTGCTTTCTGAATCCAGCACAGAAACACCCCTTGAAACGGGGAGCTTACGATGTATGCCTGTGACACGGCCGTGACGTAACTCTCAGAGTCTACATTCCGACGTATTGTTGTTGTTGTTGTTGCTTTTTAACACCCATAGGATTATTTCAATTTTCTCTCTAGTTTACATGCGATTGGTCCATGGCAACGAGTAATCTTATTATGATGATGATGATGATGATGATGATGATGATGGTTGTTATCATTATTATTATTATCACTATTATTATTAATATTATTATTGTTGTCGTTATATTATCACTGTTATTATTATAATACTGTGTTGTTGTTGTTGTTATCATTATTATTTGTTGTTGTTGTTATTGTTATGGCTATGGTTATTATCATTATTATTATTATTATTATCGTCATCATCATCATCATTATTATGATTACAATTATTATCATTATTATTATTATCATTGTGTTTTTTTGTTGTTGTTGCTATGATAATGATAGTAATTATTATCATTATTTTGTTACTACTACTGCTACTACTACTACTACTACTACTACTACTACTACTACTACTATGTTGTTGTTATCATCGTTATTATTATTATCATTGTTGTTGTTGTTTTTATTGCTACTGTTATCATCATCATCATCATCATCGTCATTATTATCACCATCATCTTTATCATTACTATCCTTATTATCATTATTTTTATCATTATTATTATTGTTGTTGTTGTTGTTGTTTTATTATTATTATTATTACTACTACTACTATTATATCATCAGTGGTGTTGGTGGGGTTTTTTTTCAATGATTTAATGATTAAGTTGATGTTGTTGCTGCTGCTGCTGTCATTATTCTTCTCGTTATTATCATCATAATCATCATTGTTGCTATTTCCGTTGTTATTGTGTTCTTTTTATTCTTGTTGCTGCTGCTGTTGTTGCTGTTGCTGTTGCTGTTATTGTTGTTGTTGTTGTTGCCGTCGTCTTCTTTTCTGAATTCTTAACCATCCTTTCCCTCTACTACTACTACTACTACTACTACTACGACTACTACTACTACTACTACTACTACTACGACTCCACTTTTTCATATCCTCTACCGTCGTCCGGTCAGTGCTGTTGAACACCCCCCATCCCCATCCTTCTTCCCGCCTCCTTCCTCCCCCTTCCCCCCTTTCCCTGTCTTCCGTCTCTGATTTAGTTATAAACTGCTTCCCCCCCCCCCCAAAAAAAAAAAAAAAAAAAAAAAAAAAAATCGTCTGTCATCTGTCTCCTCCATAATTCTTTTCTTTCCCCCCTTTCCCCTTTCTCTCTCAGATGAAGGGGAGGGGTTTGTGAGAGCAAAGCTTTCAGGGATGAACGTTAATAACCAGCCACCTAGTTCTCATGTCAGACGTCATGAAACCTGTAGTCCGGGGTAAGAGTTGGAAATCCCACGTTCTCCTTCTTCTGTCTTCATAAAAGGAGTAGCGTGCGGGGTGTGGTGATGGTGATTGTGGAGAAGAACCGGGGGGGGGGGGGGGGGGTATGGAGGTGGAAAGAGAGGGAGGGAGCGATAATGAGTGTGTGTGTGTGTGTGTGTGTGTGTGTGTGTGTGTGTGTGTCTGTCTGTCTGTCTGTCTGTCTGTCTGTCTGTCTGTCTGTGAGGGGTAGGATGGGGGAAAAGAGGGTGCATAGGAGGGATACTGGATCGGAATGAGCAATGATAGAATTTTCTCTATTTTTATTTTTCATTTAATTGTAGCCTGATCATACTTTCTACTGAACGCTAGCTAATACGATAGTTCACATGACTCCTGGAATGTTGACTGGAACATCTGGCACTTTATATATATAAAAGAAAGTACAAACGACAACAACTTTGATTCTGACGGATTTCTTGACTTTTACGCCGGCCTTAAACAGATGAACACACACACACACACACACACACACACACACACACACACACACACACACACTCGAACGCGCGTGCATGCATACACACACATGCGTCCGCGCGCGCATTCTCATGCATATAATCGTAACGCATACAGGCGCAAAAACTGCCTCAGAAATGAGATTACCAAAAATAGAACGTTTTATTCAGTTCGTGCCTCATGTTGGTCAATGTGTACCATTTCGAACGGCGAAATGATCTTGTTGATGTTTGAAAAGTTATTGTTGATGATGTATGCATACCTCACTCGGTATGTCTTTGTTTCACTGTTTTCAATTGCTGATTCTGTATTCACTGATATTATAAGGTTACTGTTATCCACTAACAGCATATAAAGTGTGATATTTTCAGTAAGTTCGTTTTTAAAAGCTTTTTTTTTTTTCTTCACTGAGAGAAATCCATTCGTATTCATATTCTTTAATTCCAAAGCATTGCGAGCTGAAATATTATGGGCGTGCCAAATGAAATACGAACGTACGATTCGAGCATAGAAACCTGGGTTAAGTTACCTCTTGATTTCTGTTAAAAGAGGAGCTTTTCATACGATCACCTCCCTTTTCGTGAGCACAAACAGTTCCTTTTTATTAATGTATTTAATTATTTATTTATTTTTACTCCATGAATTAAAGACCAGCAAGACTGGCGAATTTCATTGATGTTAGACTGTAAACAAAAATATCGAGCAAATAAAAGCAACGACCAAGGTCACCGAAATTGCCAAATTCAAAACTAGACGAACTAGATTCGAGATACCTAAAAGTTCGTGCAGTTAAGAACGGCAGCTAGGACACAAAGACCCCAAATTCATTGATTAAGGTGAGTGATTTTGTTGACAACACAACATTTTTCCTGGAGACAGGTACAAAAATCGGATGATACTTCATTCAGAATTCTTTCAGAGTTTTGAAAATATGTCGGGAATTGAACTTCAAGGTAAGAACAGAAATAACGTTTGGTTGGAAAGTGAAAAAGAATAATGAAAAAAAAAAAAACACCTTTTTATGCGTTTGAACAGGGAATGGAATTCCCCCTCAATTTCAAACTCCATGGGGTGTAGCTCGAAAGTGAAGATAGTGAAATGGTAGAAATAAATTTAAGAGATAAACTTAATCTCGAAAGTGAAGATAGTGAAATGGTAGAAATAAATATAAGAGATAAACTTAATATACTCATAAACACTTTAGCGAGGTTACCATTGGGAATGGCGTCCATTTGAAAATTTTCAGTTTTGTCCATGTTGATGAGTCGAAATTGATGTACCTATGCATGTTACTTCCTAACATCCCAAGACAAAAAAAATCTTATGGCTTCGAGAAATATGTACTGATTTGTGTGAGGGATAACAAAAATGCAAAATAAAGAGAAATACGACGATCCATTCAGCTGATGAAGAGGGTATCGTGGGTTCCAGTGTCCTCTTTATAATAAAAGCCAAAATGTGTTCAATCAAATTAACTTGGCTCAAGAAACTGTTTCCAGAATAAAAGTGGAGATGTGCTAAGATATTAGGGATAATTTCTTCAGAATATACTCGATGCGATGCTTAAGCTGGACCAAGAATGCTTTTTTTTTTTAAATAAGCTACAGTAAATAGGCCTAGATTTTGGAAAGATGATTTTGACGCCTGTCAAACATTTCTGAAATGATTGCTCCAGAACAAAACCTCGTGCGGCCAATATTGTAAAATAATCAATCTAAAACAAATGGCAAAAACAGTACATTCCGGACACTGGAGAAACAAAAATATTCATTACATTCCAAAATCGGCCGAAGGCAAACGACTCCTTTCTAAAGTGTGGACGAATTCAGCGTAAATGCTGAACTCAATGCTCGTCTTTCTCACTTCACAGGGTTACAAGTGCAGTCAAAATTTACATGAGAAAAAAAAAAATCACTGGTAAGAAATGTAGTAAAAGAAAGCAAGTCTAGATGCATTTAACACAAATAAAAAAGAGTTTAAAGGTCTTTTATAGGGTGATAATTGGCGAAGCAAAATTCCCGGCTGCATGCGCAAATTTGGGAATGAGCATTGAATGAAAAAAAAAAAAAAAAGAAATGACATGTTTAAATGTTTTCCACAATGCAAAGAAACTTTTCAGAAAAAAAATAACGGTACGGCGATTTTCAAATCAAAATCAAC
>JADBJO010002194.1:90000-105000 GCA_016801955.1 Conus betulinus
GAATACCGTCAGGCCATGTGTGAGAGAGGCCATGGCGAAACCAGCAATGTTTGTTGACGTTAATTCCATATTTCTGTCAATTTACCCAGTCGTCAAAACCTGACTAACACTGTTCTGCTGGACTGAGTTATCAGATGGGGCAGGAAATAAGGGGCTTGGAAATTAATAATTCATAAAAGAGTGATGATAATATTTTTATAAAGAAGATTAATAAAAAAAATAATAAAATAAAATAAAATAAAATAAAACGAGAACTGACTCTTTTCCTGTTTTGTGTGTTTCCATAATTCTTGTTTTATCTATTTCATTTTGGATGTTTGTTCGCGGGTCTGTTTGTTTCTTGATATTGTTGTTGTTGTTGTTGTTGTTGTTTTCTTGTCTGCTAGAAAGCAACCTATAACCAACATGATATTGAATACTGGGAAAAGATCATCTGTCTCTCTGTCTGTCTGTCTGTCTGTCTGTCTGTCTGTCTGTCTCTCTCTCTCTCTCTCTCTCTCTCTCTCTCTCTCTCTCTCTCTCATGCGGGCGCGCGCACACACGCACACTCACACGCACACATGAACACACTGATGCAGGCGCGCACGCACGCACGCACGCACACTGTGACTCATGCATACACACACACACACACACACACACACACACACACACACACACACACACACACACACACACACACACACACACACACACACACACACACACACACACACACACACACACACACACACACATGCAAGTAAAAGTTATTGATGTCGAAAAAAAAAAAAAAAAGGAAACAGAAGAAGAAACTTCGGTCTTCTGCGGGTCACAGACGAAAGGGATCAAGGGCCCAGGGGCAGCACTTCCTGAAGCTGATTTTTCTTCAAATTCAAAGGCAAAAAATGACATGATTTCCGCAGCATAAGAAACAGAAATTGTACAAAATTAACCATTACTAAAAAATAAAAAGACCACCAACAAGCCGCCGACCGGGTCCCTACCAGAGCTGAGTTTGCCACGGGCTCAGTTGGGAAGACTGGGACCACACAGTCGAGTTTCATCCACGTAATGGATGCGTCTCTGACAGTGTTGCTCAAATTTCCTGACCAACACTGCAGGTGTCTATATCTCTCGGGCCTGACTGACGCCGGGATATATTATGAAAGTAAGCATGGAGTGGAATAGAAATCTGTAGCATCATCTTCATTACCCTCATTATCATCAATCAGCTTTTTTTTTTTTAAATGAAAGAAGAAGAAGAGCTGAAATTTCTGTAGCCGTTCAAGCCCTGCTCTCATGGTGACCTCACTGCTGTCATGGTGACCTCACTTTGGATGTCCTCTTCAAGTCCATGGCTTTGGGTTTGATTCCATCGGGGCCCTAGTATCAGCAAATTCATGGGGGGCTGTCGTTGGACGGACGTGGTGGCACCCTCCGGAGGGAGAGCTCACTCACACCGGCTCCGCGACTAGGCAATTATTGTCGTCAGTAGGGGGCTTGGTAGGTGGTGTCCCTGTACATGCTGGATCAGAACAGGCGCCCCTGAACACCATCGAAGTGACTCGGCGGCGGTGCAGTGTCTCCCTCCGGTGGGTTGCCTCTTGACGGCTTGTTGTTGAGTGCTCCCTGTGGGTTGCCGGTGCCGGAGCTGCAGCGGGCCGGGCTGTGGCTGTGGACTGGGGGGGGGGGGGGGGGGGGGGAGGGAGTGGAAAAGCGGCGTGGGTGCAATGCCACCGAGGTGGCACAGAAAATGTAACAGCAAAAAATAAATAACTAAATAAACAGACCATAAACGATGACGACAAGTAGTCACGCTTTAAGCCCGCTCAATGTGAGATATAGAGCAGTGATGAAAACGAACAGAACATTCAGAGGCAAAAGAGGAAGAAAGGGGCGGGAGAGAAGTAAACGTAGTTACCACTGTTCATTTCAATGTCTGTTCAAGACGTAAGACCAGTCACAGCGTCTGATCTTAAATCAAGTTTACTTGCTGAAAAAAAAAAATATTAACTTTATTGTTTTGTTTGACAGCAGACACTGATTAGTTTCCTAATTAGGTGAATTCAGATTTAATCTGTCGTCTCCTTCATCGGTTTTTGACACTTTGACTGTTGTTAACGTCCCCACTCACACTGTTTTCCTTCGTGTAAAAGCTCATTTCAAAAGTTTAACCCGGATAACTTGCACTGCACTCAAAAGGCCTAATCCTGCGTGCAACAAGATGTGCGAGTCGTAACGACAGCGACTATGATCTCGACGTTGAAGAATCGCTTCAATCTGCATGAGTTGTTAAGATCAACTAGCTAATGCTGTTGCTCAAGACGAAAGTTCTTACCTCTCTTCTTCTTCTTCTTCTTCTTCTTCTTCTTTCTTTCTTTCTTTCTTTCTTTTTTTTTCACTCCGAGGGGGTGGGGTGGGGAACGGAGACGGACATTTCTGTTTCAGTTTTCTTTTCTTACAAATTTTCTTTCTTTCTGTCAACCGACTTTTACCCATGCATGCACGGACGGACGCACACAAGCACAAACACGCGCACGCGCGCACGTACGCACACCCATGTACAGATGCACACATGCATACACATGCACGCACGCGCACACGCACACACACACACACACACACACGCGCGCGCGCGCACACACACACACACACACACACACACACATGTGCGCACGCACGCACGCACTAAGCACATGCGCGCACCTGCGCCTGCACGCAAGTACACACGCATTTTTTTTTTTCACTTTTGTATTTTGTTACCTTCTCGTTTATTACTTTTTTTCTCGGCAGTACCTCAAGGAAAAGTAAGGGTTGATCCCCCTTTTTCTCTCTACCTCTGTTTCCCACTGTCTGTCTCTTTCCAATAACCCCAAACAAAGCAAAACCAGGCACATATGCACGGACACACACACACACACGAACATGTGTGCTCGCACAGAAACTCGAAACTCAAAATCTTTAATGAGGGTGACAAGATAAGCTGGAAGTTTTTTTTTTTTACACTATACCCTCAAAATAACAATACGTTAAAAAAAAGTTACATCATTTTGACAAAATTAAACACAGCAATAAGAAAAATAACAGTTCTTTTTATAAAGAAAATAGTACAGAGAGAGAGAGAGAGAGAGAGACAGAGACAGAGACACAGAGAGAGACAGACAGACAGACAGACAGACAGAAACAGAGAGAGACGGAGAGAGAGACAGAGAGAAAGAGAGATTTGTGGATGACAATCTCTCTCTCTCTCTCTCTCTCTCTCTCTCTCTGTGTGTGTGTGTGTGTGTGTGTGTGTGTGTGTGTGTGTGTGTGTGTGTGTGTGTGTGTGTGTGTGTGTGTGTGTGTGTGTGTGCGTGCGTGTGCGTGTGTGGTGTGTGTTTGTGCCAGATGTGCAGTCACGTTTGAGTGTTATGTCCACCACTGCTTGTTGCCCAAAGTGTTCATTGCTTGATGTAGTCCCCATCCTAAGTCGGTAATTCGTGGCCATCAGCTCCATCAAGGAAATGCCTTGGCGCACACGACTTTCCTGGCCACAGACTCTGAGGCTTCAGAGGGAGTAGTGCTGCTGCTGCCCCATCCCCTGCGCTCTCCGGGCTTTACTCTGCGAGTTATCCCCCTTCCCCTCATGTAAAGAAGCAGTTGCAAGGTACACTGTTTGAGAGCTCCGCACCTGCTAACCACATGCTCACAATGGTGGTTAAGGGTCCCATGCAAGGATATGCTGCTTGAGATGAGTTAGGAGGGCTGCTGGGGAAAAAAAAGCTGGCGTAATGAAAAATCGGTAAGGTTTTCCATTTCAAACTGGTCAAAACCTTCAGATCGGTCGTTTCTATTGTGAACGAAACGAAAAAAAAAAAAAAAAAACCCACTAAAAGTGACCTTTCAAAAAACAACTACTTTAAAGTCAATTATGTTATCTGGTCAAGAATGATGAAATTGATTTCTTATTCTCTTGTCATATTCGTACAAGCTCAAAATAAAAGGGACTCATTCCAACTTTCGATGAAATCAGTTGTCGTCCGAAAATGAAGTTATTCATGTTAGTTTAACAAGCTTCATTTACCAAACTTAGAAAATACAATGTGGTTGCAACGTATATTTAGTTTGTCTCCCGCTGTTGTCATTAGTTGAAAGTGGTTGTTTAGAACGCCCGGGATTGTGATTTTTCATATGGTGTTTTGAGGATGCTTGTAAATCATTCGTCTGACGCTGTTCGTCGTTTCTCTGTTTTGTGTCAGTTTTGCCACACTCTTCAGTAAATAAATATATGCATATTCATTTTCGTAATATTTTGAAAAGTCCTGTACCTCGCTGTCTGACTCAGTCTCTCTGTCTTGCTGTCTGTCTGTCTGTCTGTGTCTCTGTCTGTCTGTCTCTCTCTCTCTCTCTCTCTCTCTCTCTCTCTCTCTCTCTCTCTCTCTCTCTCCCCCCCCCCCTCCCCCCCCCCACACACACTCACCCATACACACGGGCGTACGCACGCATGTGCACAAGCACGCACCCACATGCACACACACACATGCACACACACACACACGCGTACGTGCACGCACGTAAGCACGCGCACACACAAACACACACACGCGCGCGTGCACGCACGCACGCACGCAAGCACACACACACACACACACACACACACACACACACACACACACACACACACACACACACACACACACACACACACACACACACACACACACACACCACACACACACACACACACACACACACACACACACACACACACACATATACACGTTGCTTACACAAACCCAGTTTTCTTTCATGTCTTTTAACTGTCATTTTCCCTGACGTTTTCCTTTTTTTTTTTTAAATTCATTGTTACCAGCTTTAAACCACCCAGATTTGATATTTCATTTCTAAAACTGGGCGCAAAATGAGCATCCAGTTTGCCCCCAGTTTGATTCGATAAGTGATTGTTCGTTCTTCATTTTCGCTGCCTTAAATATTGTTTTGTCTTACCTGAAGAAGACCAGACAGGTCGAAACGCGTCGTGTTTTGCCTCTTTTCGTTCGGCGGAACAGTAATTTTTCTTCGAAAACTGATTTAAATAAAAAAAAAGGATTCTGACAAATGTGAAGTAATAAAATAAAACAACACAGCTTGTGCTAACCACCGCCAAGGAAAGATAATGATTTCCGCCCATAATGACTGGATTACTCACCCTCGGACAGTCAATCTAGGGAAACAGCAAGGAGGGCCGTGGTTCTTCTAATCACTCGATCTTCTATCACACAACTCTGATAGTGGGGGGACGAACTCGCCTACCGAGACATGAAGATTCGCGTCTCTCTCTCTCTCTCTGACACCGCCGCCATCCCAGCCTTTAATAACTTCGTGATTTATCAGTCCGACCAGCGTGCTTAAAAAAAAAAAAAAAAAACAACACTCGAACGTGATAGCGAGCAGTCAAATAGAAAACAAGATGCAAAACATATAAACGTACTCCCAGTTTATCCTGAATACGCGTGAGATATTCCATAAAGAGGAAAAATCGTCTTGGGCTGGTGTAACCGTTAGTAATGGCTATTCTGGTAAACATCGGCCATCATGTGTGACCTATAATGAACATTCTGACAATTTTTCAGAAAGATCGGCCAAGAACTTTCTGAGATTTTCCATCAAGAAGAAAACCACTATGGGCCGTTAGTAACGGCTATAACGGTTAACTTAAACATCGGGCATCTCTGTGACCCATAACGAACATACTTACAAATTTTCAGAAAGATTGGCCACTGACTTTCTGAGATATTCCATAAAAAAAACAAAAAACTGTTATGGGTCGTTATAGTCGTTAGTAACAATTATAACGTTAAACTGAAACACCGGGCATCATCCATGACCCATAATGAACATACCTGCTAATTGTCACAAAGATCGGCCAAGTACTTTCTGAGATATTTCATGAAGAAAGAGAAAAACCGTTACAGGCCGTTACAGCCGTTAGTAACGACCATAACGGGGTAAACTAAAACATCGGACATCATCCGTGACCCATAATGAACATACCTGCTAATTTTCACAAAGATCGGCAAATACTTTCTGAGATATTCCATAAAGAAAAAAACCCGTTGCAGGGCCGTTACAGCCGTCAGTAACGGCTATAACGGTAAACTAAAACGTCGGGGATCATCCGTCGCCCATTATGGACATACCTACAAATTTTCAGAAAGTTCGGCCAAGTACTTTCTGAGTTTATTCAATAAAGAAGAAAAACCATTATGAGCCGATATAGCCATTAGTAACGGATATAACGGTAAACTAAAACATTGGGCATCATCCGTAAGCCATAGTGAACATACCTGCTAATTTTCACAGAGATCGGTCAAGTACTGTCTGAGATATTCCATACAAAACAAAAACCGTTACAGGCCGTTACACCCATTAGTAACGACTATAACGAGGTAAACCAAAACATCGGGCATCATCCGTGACCCATAATGAACATACTGCTGCTAATTTCACAAAGATCGGACAAGTACTTTCTGAGATATTCCATGAAGAAGGAAAACCGTTACAGGCCGTTACAGCCGTTAGTAACGGCTCTAACGGTAAACTAAAACATCGCTCATTATTCGTGACCCATAATGAACATACCTACAAATTTTCAGAAAGATCGGCCCAGTAGTTTTGTCTGGAGCGAGTGGAACACATTTTGACCACACACACACACACACACACACACACACAGACACACACACACACACACACACACACACACAGACATTTCTTCGTTCCCATTCTGAAGTTCTCCCTGTTCTATAAGAACTGGGAGTACAAAAAAAAAATGCAAACTGAAATTGTAGCTTCTTCTGTTGTTCATTCAACTTCATGTTATTCATACTGTGTTCCAAGCCTAACTGGAACAAAATTGCTATTTGAAGTCGTTAGATAAGATACTCAAAGAAAAACAAAATTACCTGTGCCTATTTCAACAATTCCTGGCTTTGTATCTCATTTCGTCCTTTGTAAAGGAGTTTATTAAGCGTCGTTTCGGATATCGATATTTGATATGAATAAGCACAGTGATATTCGTTTTTATCTGATTGCACAGGAAAAAAAAATGAACCTATTTCTTTTTCGTTTCCTTTTTCTGCTCTTCATAGCCTGAAAATCAATCTGATTAGATTCCAAATATAACAGCAAGCGCCTTGTACATTTTGATAGAATCTCCTGTGGTCCAATATTGAAGCTATTCGATGCAAACGGGAAAAAAAATCATTCATGAACCTGAGACATACTGTGCGTTTCAATGGCTCAGTCTGTCTCCTGCTCATGTAATGATGTGAAAGTCTGTGACTTTCATGGATGTGCTGAGATATTTGATTGGTATTCTGGTGATGGTTGTAAGTATTCTTTTGTGCTGGTCTGTCTGTTTGATTCTCTTTGGCCTTTGACATATCTATGGGTATCCATACTTATACTTGTATTCTGAATGAGAGAAGTTATACTATCTCTCTCTCTCTCTCTCTCTCTCTCTCTCTCTCTCTCTCTCTCTCTCTCACACACACACACACACACACACACACACACACACACACACACACACACACACGTGCGCGCTCGCACACACACACACACACACACACACACACACACACACACACACACACACACACACACACACACACACACACACACACACACACACACGCACACACACACACACACACACACACACACACACACACACACACACACACACACACACACACACACACACACACACACACACACACACAAAACACATTTCTCCCTAAATTCATGTTGAATTCTTGTGTGTACTGATAGCAAATCGGTTCTGGGTGCCCTCCAGTCCCAAAATTCAAAAACTTCGACTTGAGACTATATTAGAAATTAACCATCATTCACCTTTTATCACTTAAAGGGATCACTGTTACGTATTATTGGGTACCATTTCACAGTGGAATTGTATCAAATGAAAAGGTTGATCACGCAGCAAAAAAGAGCAGCTAGAAATATGGTAAGCACAACTTCACTTAATATACCTTTAGATTCTTTCAGAATGCTATTCCTTAATTGACAAACAAATTGAGAAAAGCTTCCAACAGTCTTTAAAGAACTCGGAATCTCAATACTATCATAACTTTATTTAAGTCATATACCTAGAGATGTAAGAAGCTGAATTCACAGATTACGTTTAAATTCACTGAAAACAAAATTCAGTAGAAATATGAGATGTATATGTGGAAATGCGCTAAGTGTTTTACATTTGTCAAATCGTTGCCATAAAAACAAATAACTTGATTATCATTGCTGGTGGTAATACTACGACGTCATCACTCTAGAATGTTGAATCATTATTCGTTTCTCAGATTAGTTAGTCAAAGTTTCTTACGGAGTCCTAGTTGGCATTTATCTTTAATTGGTTTTATCTAGTTTTTTTTAATCACGTAGTAGTATTCAAAGTTCTACACACACTTTCCCCCCCCTTCACTCCACCGTTCTTTTCATACGCACGAATCCGCATACCACACACACCATTAACACATCGTTTGATATCACTTTAAGTGAGAAGACGTTAAATTGAGGAACACACACACACACACACACACACACACACACACACACACACACACACACACACACGGCCTGCTAGAACCCATTTTCCATCATTTCTGCCCCTCCCCCCCCCCCCCCCCCCCACCTTCTTGTCTCTGATTCTGCCAGCCATAAATCGACTAGAAATATTACCTAATTTATCTCCAAGATCGTAGGCCCCGAGCCTAAAACGAATCAGCAACAAGAGTCTAATTCAATGCACGCACAGACCCGTGCCCCCTTTCAAGACCGTGGGGCAGCAATGCAGCCGCAATCACTGATCCAGGAGTCCACAAGAGGCGGGAGAGCACTGCAGTGATGAACGCTGCACCAGTTGTGTCCACCTCTGATGGATGTTGGTAGGTGTCCTGGATACTGCGTAGCTCTTCCCAGTCCACTCAATAATGTTGTCTGTCTCTGTATCCTCTGTTACCTTTACTGCTACAGTGAATCATTTAAGAAAATCTAACCATAATCTCCAATCAAAAGAAGATGGAGAAACAGGATGTACATCATTACATCATTTGCAGATATATTGCAGGATGTTCACGCCCTGAGAATACAGTTGAAATGGGTTTTAGTAGTGGGGAGAAAAATAAACAGAAAAAAGATACTGACAAAATGTAATTAATGAAATAGATTAACCCCACCACGAGTATCTCCACCATCAAAGAAGATTGATTACTGTCGATGATTGCTGGATAGCTCCTTCCTCACAGAGCCAATCAAGGGAAAGAGCAATGAGGGGCGAGGCTGCAATCGCGCTATCTTCCATTCCCAACGCTGTCAATGGGAGACAACCTCTTCCAACACGACATGAGGATTCCCGTCTTTCTCCGACACCCCATCCCGACTTCATCCCCTCCCACCCGCCCCACCCCCCCCCACCCCCGCCCCCTCTCTGCCGCCCCATCTCTTTGCTTACCAGAGTGCTTGGGAACAAACACTCCAACGTGATAGTAGGCAGAGAGATGGAACAAGCGAAAATATGCAGTAAATCAAAATCTACCTATTTCCATCGTGTCTTCAATTTTACATGCCATTTATTATGTGTTGTAACCAAGGCTGGAACGAAATGCTGGATAGAGTTCTGAGATAACATAATTAAAAAGAAGATAGAAAAATAACGTTAGTGTCCATTTCAACCATTCCTTGCTTCTATCTCCCAGTCCCTTTTTTGTGAAAGAATTGATGATGGCACGCCACAGTTTCAGAAAGTAGTGTGAATTAGAACGAGAACTTTTGGTGCAAGTTATCGAACGTGACCCTGAAAATAATTTTCCCTTTTCCAGTCCTTAATGACTTCACGATCAATCATGCCAGTTTCCTAATGCGGCCCAGAAAAAAAACACAAACATTATTATCATTTATCTCTTTCGTTTCCATGTCTGTCATACCCTCAGAATCAATTGAATTCAACACTGATGTACAATAATGCCGTTGTCTCTTCTGGTTAAATCTGTTGTTTTGCACTGGAGAGATCCTTTTTACGTCGGCAACACTCATCTTTAAAGGTCAGAAAACAGTATGTGTTGCAACACCTTAGTCTGTGGCCTGCTGATGTAGTCATTGAAATCAGCATTTTTATGTATGTGACTGGGATGTGGTGTTCTGATGATGGCGAGAAGTTATTCTTTTGACGCTGTTCATTATGGGTCTATTTGTGTCACTTCCTCCTCCATCAAATGGCTTTTGCTTGTGTGTGAATGTGCATGACCATATTTGTACTCTTATTCTTTTAGAAAACTCTCTTTCTTTTTGAAAAGTGTCATCTCTCTCTCTCTCTCTCTCTCTCTCTCTCTCTCTCTCTCTCTCTCTCTCTACACACACACACACACACACACACACACACACACACACACACACACACACACACACGTACACACGTTCCTAATACGAACCCATTTTTCATCTGCTTCGTTTCTTTCTCCTGTCTTTTTTTCTGATTCTAACAGCCATAAACCAGTACTACATGCAACACGTAGTTTCTAAACCCGTAACATGAACGATTCACCAAAGCTAAAAACTAGTCCCAGACACCATTTCATATAGCGCGTGCACAGAAATAGCTTTTATATGCAGCAGCAGAGTAAAGTCCCACTGTCTTGTAGTCCAGACCACAACCTCCAGCCCCGGAGCTCCCCAAGGGGGACATGGAGGCACTGCACTGCAGTGATGAACGCTGCACCAGTTGTCTCCACCTCTGATGGTGGTGGGCAAGGGTCTGGGTAGTGGCCAAGTGGTTTTTTTTTTTTCCCCAGTCTACTCAGCAATGCCGTCTGTGTCCCCTCCTCTTTTTCTGTCTGCCCTTTCTGCTCCCCCCCTTTCCCCCTCCCCCCCCCCCCCCCCCCCCCCCTTGCCCCCCCCCCCCCCCCCCCCCCCCCCCATGGTTGTTAAGAGATGAAGCTAGCCACAGCTCCAAAACACAAGAAAGTCAAATAAACGACATACATTATTAAACCATTTGCAAATGTGTGAAACGGTGGTTGCATGCTGAAAATAAAACTGAAATGACTTTTTTTTTGCTAGAAAAAATGCAAATAAATCAACTAAGTGAGCGTCACCACCACCACCACCATCACCAGCAATCTCTCTTCTCTCTACCTAAAAAAAAAGTGATAATTTCCTAATCGCTAGATTATTCCGTTATCATAGAGCCATATGAGGGAAATAACTTCTATCATAGATACCAAAGTAATGATAGTCATGGCTCCAATCGCGCCATCTTCTATGCAGACTGCTGTTATTGAGAGGATGATCTGTCTACCCAGACATGAACATTTCAGCCTCTTCTTCCAAACTCCCCTTCCCCTCCCTACTTTTCATGATGGCTGGGTCTGCCAGTGTGTTTGGAAACTGTTACTTGAACGTGATCACACAAAGGAGAGAGAAGGAAGAAAAGACACAAAGAGACAATCAAACTAAAAGCCCAGCTATCTCTGTCGTTTATTGAACATTCGGCCCATACGCTTTTTTCTGCAACTTTTCGTTACTTCCCGGTAGAAAGTTGCCAGATGCAGTTATTAGACGCGGTAATATCAGGCTATCTTCTCTGCATCCTTTACCATAGTTCCTAATTTCCTCTCTTGTGAAAGAATTGGTAAAGACAACTGTCATCGTTTCACACATCAACGTAGAAAGGAACAACATTTCTTGTGTCCAATTTTGTAACAAACATTCGTTTATAAGTCGCTTGTTCTAGACTTCATGACCTCAGAATACAACGAATTTAGCCCTAAATGTTGCAGTACAATTCATGTAATTTCATTTTATGATCATCCATAGTTAGTGCTGTAACTTTTCTTTCAATTTGGAATATTAATCTTTAAAAGCCCCCAAAAAATACTGTGTGTTGCAATGTTTTGGCCTTATTATGAGAATGTAATTAACTATTTGCCAGTGTTTTTCTTTTGCAAGTAATTGTATCTTGTATGGTGTTCTGAGGATAGGTGAAAGTCTTTTAAAAACTTTTTGATTATTTCACTGTTTGTAAAACTCTTTCAGTCAGGCGCTTTGGTTGTGAATCAGAATAGAAATGTTCCTATTTGCACTCTCTTAACAAGATGATATTTCCACCCACTTCTTCTTCTTCTTCTTCTTCTTCTTCTTCTTCTTCTTCTTCTCTCTCTCTCTCTCTCTCTCTCTCTCTCTCTCTCTCTCTCTCTCTCTCTCTCTCTCTCTCTATCATTTTCTGCCTCATACACATGCGGCGCACGCACGCACGCACGCACACACACTCACGTGCGCGCACGCGTACACACACACACACACACACACACACACACACACACACACACACACACACACACACACACACACACACACACACACACACACACACGGCTTTACACCAACTTCATCTATTTATTTTTGTACGTGTCTTCTCCCCCATCCTTTTTTTTCTGAATCTCACATCCAAAAGCTACACACATAATACCTCATTTGTACGCCTATAAATTTCAGTTAGTAACGTCCACACCAAGCACACACACCACACACCAGTTGTCACACCTCTGACACACACAGTACCTGCATTGTGATCATTCTCCTCCGGGCCCATTAAGCTATGATGTCTGTTGTACCTCTTTCTCTGTCTACCCTGTCACGTATTTTCCTGCATTGTCACATAAGACACATCTGGCAGTTGATGTCCCACCCCATACAGCCTAAAAACCCTGTCAAGTATGGAGAAACAAGACCTACCTCTATTGCACAACTCCCAGCTAAAAGAAGATGGAGAAACAAGACCTACCTCTCCACCAACTCCCAGCTAAAAGAAGATGGAGAAACAAGACCTACCTCTTCCAACCAACTCCCAGCTAAAAGAAGATGGAGAAACAAACTCCACCTCTCCACCAACTCCCAGCTAAAAGAAGATGGAGAACAAGTCCTACCTCTAACTCCCAGCTCTGGATGGAGAAACAACTACCTCCAACTCCCAGCAAAAAGAAGATGAAGAAACAAGACCTAGAAACAACCAACTCCCAGCTAAAAGAAGATGGAGAAACACACCCTACCTCTCCAACCAACTCCCAGCTAAAAGAAGATGGAGAAACAAGACCTACCTCTCAACCAACTCCCAGCTAAAAGAAGATGGAGAAACAAGACCTACCTACCAACCAACTCCCAGCAGCTAAAAGAAGATGAGAAACCTACCTACCTCTCCAACCAACTCCCAGCTAAAAGAAGATGATGGAGAAACAAGACCTACCTCTCCAACCAACTCCCAGCTAAAAGAAGATCCCCAACCAACTCCCAGCTAAAAGAAGATGGAGAAACAAACCTACCTCTCCAACAACTCCCAGCTAAAAAGAGATGGAAACAAGACCTACCTCTACAACCAACTCCCAGCTAAAAGAAGATGGAGAAACAAGACCTACCTCTACAACCAACTCCCAGCTAAAAGAAGAACATGCAGACCTCCAGAAAACAAGACCTACCTCTACAACCAACTCCCAGCTAAAAGAAGATGGCTAAAAGAAGAAACAAGACCTACCTCTACAACCAACTCCCAGCTAAAAGAAGATCCCAACCAACTCCCAGCTAAAAGAAGATGGAGAAACAAGACTGTCAACACTCCCAGCTAAAAGAAGATGGAGAAACAAGACCTACCTCTCCAACCAACTCCCAGCTAAAAGAAGATGGAGAAACAAGACGTACTACCTCTCCAACCAACTCCCAGCTAAAAGAAGATGGAGAAACAAGACCTACCTCTCCAACAACTCCAGCAGCTAAAAGAAGATGGAGAAACAAGACCTACCTCTCCAACCAACTCCCAGCTAAAAGAAGATGGAGAAACAAGACCTACCTCTCCAACCAACTCCCAGCTAAAAGAAGATGGAGAAACAAGACCTACCTCTCCAACCAACTCCCAGCTAAAAAGAAGATGGAGAAACAAGACCTACCTCTCCAACCAACTCCCAGCTAAAAGAAGATGGAGAAACAAGAACAAACAACTCCCAGCCTACCTCTACAACCAACTCCCAGCTAAAAGAAGATGGAGAAACAAGACCTACCTCTACAACCAACTCCCAGCTAAAAGAAGATGGAGAAACAAGACCTACCTCTCCAACCAACTCCCAGCTAAAAGAAGATGGAGAAACAAGACCTACCTCTCCAACCAACTCCCAGCTAAAAGAAGATGGAGAAACAAGACCTACCTCTCCAACCAACTCCCAGCTAAAAGATGGATGGAGAAACAAGACCTACCTCTCCAACCAACTCCCAGCTAAAAGAAGATGGAGAAAAACAAACCTACCTCTCCACCAACTCCCAGCTAAAAGAAGATGGAGAAACAAGACCTACCTCTCCAGCCCTCCCAGCTAAAAGAAGATGGAGAAACAAGACCTACCTCCCAACTCCCAGCTAAAAGAAGATGGAGAAAAACAAGACCTACCTCTCCAACCAACTCCCAGCTAAAAGAAGATGGAGAAACAAGACCTACCTCTACAACCAACTCCCAGCTAAAAGAAGATGGAAAACAAGACCTACCTCAACAACTCCCAGCTAAAAGAAGATGGAGAAACAAGACCTACCTCAACAACTCCCAGCTAAAAGAGGATGGAAAACAAGACCTACCTCAACAAAAAAGATGGAGAAACAAGACCTACCTCAACAACTCCCAGCTAAAAAGAGGATGGAGAAACAGACCGACCCAAACTCCCAGCTAAAAGAGGATGGAGATACAGGACCAACTCTACAACTTGACTTGAAGCCAAAAGAAAATGGAGAACAAGAACCTACCTACCTCTACAACTCTCATCCAAGAGAAGATGCGAAAACAGTACCTATCTCTACAGCTCCCAGCCTAAAGAAATGGACAAACAGAATTTACATCACTAAATCATTTACAGATGCGTTACAGGATGTGTACGTCCCAAGAATACCAGTCGATTCCAGTTTTGCTGTAAAAAAAAAAAAAAAAGGGGGGGG
>JADBJO010002194.1:110000-122500 GCA_016801955.1 Conus betulinus
TGGAAGATGTGGCTGAGGTTGGAGGACGAGCGATGGGGTATTTGGGGGGGGGGGGGGGGGCGGGGGGGTACTGGGAACGCTGCAATGTTTTCAGTCAGTGGACTGATAGTTTTTGAACGCTGCAATGTTTTCAGCTTTTCAGTGGACCTGTATGTTCGTGTATGTATGAGTCTGCACATATGTATGTATGTATGTATGTATGTATGTATGTATGTATGTATGTATGTATGTATGTATGCATGTATGTATGTATGTACGTATTTGTGTATGTATATATGTATATATATATGTATGTATATATGCATATATGTATATGTACGTATGCATATTGTGTATATATATATATATATATATATATATGAACAAATGTGCATATGTTTGTATGTGTATATGCATGTATGTGTATTTACACGTGTATGTGCGCATGTACATATGTATGTATGCATGTTTGTACGGATGTATATACTTATGCATGTATGTGCACATCTCTCTCTCTCTCTCTCTCTCTCTCTCTCTCTCTCTCTCTCTCTCTCTCTCTCAAACACACACACCCACACACACTCTCCCCCCCCTCTCTCTCTCTTCTTCTTCTTCTTCTTCTTCTTCTTCTTCCTCCTCCTCCTCCTCCTCCTCCTCTTCTTCTTCGCCAGTTACTGCTCCGCACCAGTTTTGCGGCTTTGTGACCTACTCATCTGAGTTTGTTCTGGATAGCTTTCATAAATTTCCCTCCCCCCCTACGGTTAGACTACTACTACATGTAACAGGTAGGTTTCATGTCATTGTCAAGCAACTGGGTAAAGAGACTGTACGCGCTGACCAGAGTGGACACTGACAGGCCATTCTGCAATTATCTATTAGCCCACAGAGAGAGAGAGAGAGAGAGAGAGAGAGAGAGAGAGAGAGAGAGAGAGAGGGAGAGAGAGAGAGAGAGAGAGAGAGAGAAGAGAGAGAGAGAGAGAGTAATAATTTCACTTCTCACCTGCTGCTGCCCAAAGTGGCAGGACGTGGCACGTTACAATATACAGCACGCAGTTTAGACTGGCACACCTGTCGCCTGTTGTTCCTGACCTCTTCGTGAGTCACTCCACAGCGTTGAATAGGCCGTGCCTCTTTGTCTCACCCACGGCTCTTCGGTTCTGTGACACATCAGGTAACTACTTAGGCTACTTATGGATATGTGTTGGTGTGGATCGAATGGACAGGGGACGGAACGGGAGGAGGGGGCGAGGAAGGGATGGAGGGTGCGGTTGTAGAGAGGGCAGGGGGGGGGGGGGGGGGGGGGTGAATATATAAAAAAAGGGTGAAGGAATGGAGGGAGGGGGGGGGGGGGGGGGGGGGGGGTGATCGACAAGAAACTGACAAAGCCTGGTTTTCTGTGCGTGCATGTGTACGTGTGGGTGCCTCTGTGTGTGTGTGTGTGTGTGTGTGTGTGTGTGTGTGTGTGTGTGTGTGTGTGTGTGTGTGTGTGTGTGTGTCTGTCTGTCTGTCTGTCTGTCTGTCTCTCTCTCTCTCTCTCTCTCTCTCTCTCTCTCTCTCTCTCTCTCTCTCTCTCTCTCTCTCTCAAGGAAACTGCTATGCCCTATCCTACGAAAAAAAAAAAAATGGAATTGGACGTAAACTATTTGATTGTATGAAAAGCACTTGTACTAGCTTAAAGACGCGAGTCAGATCTGGAGCATCTTTGACAGATTATGTATATAAACTGTCTGCTTGGGGTAAAGCAAGGACACGTGTGCAGCCCTGTGTTTAAAACATTGCAGCTGGCATCATTAACAAGGGAAAGCATCGTGCTTTACTATCACCACCCCTTTTTAAAGCTATTTATACTGTTATTCGCAGGTGACGTTATACTGATATCTGAAATGCAATCAGGTTACGAAACCAGCTGAACGCTCTCTATGAATTATCAATAAAACTAAAAAAAAATCATTAGAACGAAAGTGACATAATTGAGTTTTGTAAAGGTGATTTATTTCTTGCAGCGCATGAATATTGATACTTGGGTGACCCTGAAAAAAAAAGTAGTCAACACATACAAAAATTTAAGACTGTATTTTTCCACAAAACTTTGAATTCCTCATCCTCCTATGGTTGCCTGTCTGTACGGGGGTAAAAATGGCGGTTATTGGTATCTGAATATTACTACGTAATATATTATGACATCCAGTCTATTGAAATTTGGCTGTAAACTTGTTTGATGTCAGACTCCAGCAAGTACTTTGATATAGGTCAGGAATCTGGTGTCCGACGAAAGTATGATATGTAGAGGAAGTGCATTTGTTAGCATATAAACGTTTACTAGATGTCGCTGAAAGACCTGCTAATGAAATGATCTGTGGAGATACTCTTAGATTTCTTGTATGTAAATGTATATGCTAGATCAAAGAGATACTCATCAGAAAGAATGAAAATCGCCTCTCTTACATAGCTTTTCTAGTGTTTCTAAATTTGGATGAGAGAGGTGAAAAGAAAGTGGGTAACTAACGTTCGATTAGCCTTGATCAAATGTGGATTTGGATATGTGTGGGAAAATCAAGATGTTGAATCGGTTGACAAGTTCATAAACTGATTTAGGTAAAAACTGACAAATTGTTACTGGCCGGGAAAGGGACAGCGGCATTTGCTGAAGCGAAAGAATTATAATGTATAGATTATTCACGACGAACCATATTCAGGAACTGTATTTAGCAACGGATGTAGATCGATATGTAAAGAAGCGCTTGATAATTAAGGTTTGGAGTGAATGATATCAAGTCGCATTTATTTCGAAAGAAAAACGTCACAGAGATTTACAATCAATGTGTCCCCTGTGTATAAATAACGAAGGCAATCTTCCTTTGTGGTTTGTCTTGCACACTCCTAAGTGAACTTTGAAGTGACCTCTTAACGGTCAAATACTACAGAGAGCCAAATGCAGTTGGTTATATGCTGTTAATGTTTTCAAAGAATGCAAAAGGAGCAGAGCAGTTTGGTAGGTTGTCTGAGGTGTAATTTATGATTTTTTGTCCTTTTTTGCAAGTTTAGTTATGTCGTTTGCATTATTAGCCATTTTCACTTTGTTTAATATCTTTGACCAGCTTATCATTATCTATTAAAGCCTAGATGCTAAACGAATAAGCCATTTATGTCTTATATTGTTATTCGCTCGCTCGCTTGGTGCTTGCTCCTCTGCCTCTCTGTTTTCTTTCTTCTAATTTCTAGCAGACTTATATGCAAATGCATTATGTATTAACAGCAAATAAAGACAAAATAAATCATCCGGTAGTGTAAATGACAATGCATCAATTACATCAATACATCGAACTATAAGAACAATCAAAGACAATTCGCGAACGGAGAAGAACAATGGAAAAGACAGACATTTATAAACATCAAATTTTCATATCATATATGAGTTTCAATAACTTTTCGATGGTAACACCAACCTCGATAGAATTATATAGAAAACATCTCAGGCAGTATATACGTTTTTCGATTGTATATTGGTTGTTTAACTCAATCATTCAAAAATGTAGAGTGTTAGGTTTAATTCTGTTCATTCTACATTTTTAAACAAAATATTTAGCAGACAGGTTAATTTGGTCAAACCTTTCTTCAGTTTGTGTGTGCTTAATCGTTTCCGGGCCGGGTTTTATGTTTAGTTTACTCACACAGCTTTTGCATCTGCCTCTTGTTAGTCTCTGTTGTTCCCTTAAAACCTTCGAACTTATTCACAATGGTAGAGTAGAACTAAGAGTTGTACAGAGTATTTTAGTGTCACAAAATAAACATTTATCATCGTAGAGTACACTTATTTGCTTTGAAATATCATTCATATAAAGTGGATAGCTTTTCCTGATTTAAAAAAACTTGAATTTTATTTCTTTGATTTTTCATATTTTGTTTCATATCTCTTCTCAAGTCTATCACAAAACACTTGATTACACCAGAAGAAAAAGATACACCCGAAGGTGAGGGTGGGGACCACAGAAGTACTGTCCTCAACAGTCGAAACAAACCAGCTAGGAGCAATCCTGCAACACCCTTTGAAGTCTGCGCTATGTTCACATAGGGTGCAGGCACATACAGGACATTCTATTAACACATCAAGGGACATAATTGTTCGCTGGCAGATGCCACTGTGTAATGGCTGCTGGATGTGGCACGACAGAATCTCCATGGGAGCGTTCTCATGGGTGTACCAGACCAATGTCATGAGTGCAAAAGCCACATGCGAAAAGCAGGGAAAAGACTTGATTATAAATATCATCAACTCTTCTACCAGAACATTGTGTTTAATACGAGATAACTAGTGCTTTGTCTTGTTTGATGACATTCGCCATTCCTTATTTGATATGATTATTCTTACATAGATCGTATATATACCATGTATTCAAGATGGTGTTCGTTTTGGGTTAGTTTCCTTTTTTACTTATCGGATTTTTTTTTTATCCTAGGAGTGTCCATTGACGTTTGTTTACCGACTTTAATAAAAACAAGCAAACAAAAAGCCGACACAAAAAAACACAAAATTACGTTACGTGTTCTGCATTTTTTTTTCGCTACAGAAAATGTCTCTGCTAGGATCTCTTATGAATTTTGTAACCTTGCGTGCTTTGTGAAATTCTCGTAAGATCAAAAAACGTCTTCGCGAAATGTTCTGACTTTGTAGGGAAGACACTTTTCACGACCATGCAAGGTCAATGAATCTGTTTCTGAACACACTGTTTTAGCTATTTTCCTCCATATCGGGTTGACGATGTACAGCTTTTTTAAACCTTTGTTATCTTAAAAAGCTTATTTGTACTTATTTACCCTTGGTTTTCCCAAACATCAGTTTTCAATGTTGTTATGCACCTCACTCTTTTCTTTTGATCCTACCATTGTTCCTATTCCGTACAAATTCAATGACACGTAGAGTGTGTGAAGGTCTTTATTCCTTTGTTTGGGGGGGGGGGGGGGTTGGTAGTTGTCTCTGCAGGCTGCAGGCTCATAAGCTTGGAAAATATTGTAATTTCAGTATTACAGTTCTACCAGGAAGTATACATGTCCGCTTAGACCAGTTCTGTTAGCTGGTAATAAGTTCGTTTTTTTTTTTTTTAATCAACGGAAGAGGGTTGACTCGGGAGAGGATGTCTGTTACTTTTTTGTACTAAATATTCCTTTAACGTGTTCCTACTCTATCCCAGGCAAAATATTGGTGGGTTTTTGTTTGGTTGCTTGGTTGGTTGGTTGGCTGTTTGTTTGTTCATTTGTTTCTATTCCCTTCAATTTCAGTCCGAAAACTCTCTCTCTCTCTCTCTCTCTCTCTCTCTCTCTCTCTCTCTCTCTCTCTCTCTCTCTCTCTCTCTCTCTCTCTCTCGTCAGATATGCAAGGTTATGCATGTGTCATTACAGTGAGGTAATGAGTCAATCAGTCGTTGGCATTTAATACCTGGCCGTAGTCTTCATAACTGACATTTGCTGCTGACTTTGGCAGCTAGTCCCGTGGCTGCTTTATAATCCACGATGGCTTTGGTTACGGTGTTCATCTGCTAAAATCCAGAAGTTGGTTTTTGCTTTCTATGCATGGCCAGCTGTATATATGCACACGTATCCACTGTCCGACTTCCTCAGCACGTTGACAGATCGACTGTCTGACAAGCTGACTTGTTTTAAATGCTTAGTCTCTCGCCTGTTCGCATGTCAGCAAGAATACATAAAGAAGCAGGAGCCGCCGTGGCGAAGTGGTTAGCGTCACGGACTCCCGACTGGGAAGCCGAGGGTTCAATTACTAACAGAGACATTTATTTGTGGGATTTTTCTGCCAAGACTGGTTCGTATCCAGAGGGTTGAGTTTTTTTATGGGCTCAGTTGGGAAGACTGAGGCTAAAATGTCGAGTTTCAACTTGTTAATGGATCCTGAACTCTGACGTCGGTCGATATATACAGAATCAGAGACAGGGTAAAGAATAAAGTTAGGAGAAGAGAGAGAGAAAAGAAGAAGAAGAAGAGAAGAAGAAGAAGAAGAAGAAGAAGAGAAGATGATGATGATGATGATGATGATGATGATGATGATGATGATGATGATGATGATGATGATGATGATGATGATGATGATGATGATGATGATGATGATGATGATGATGATGATGATGATGATGATGATGATGATGAAGAGGAGGAGGAGGAGGAGGAGGAGGAGGAGGAGGAGGAGGAGGAGGAGGAGGAGGAGGAGGAGGAGGAGGAGGAAGAAGAAAATCAAAGACGAAATTCAAATAATTTGATCTCTGATTGAGCTTTCTTTCTCTTCAAACTCCGCTTCATCTTCAATACAGTGGAAATAGACATTGTCTTTAAGGGGCAGAGATCAAAGCGGGAATATTTTCTACGTATGTTTCGCTGTTTCCTTCTTCTCCATGCACCAAATAAATGATATTGTCCTTTGATTGAGTGGAAATGCTCAGAATATTCACTCCCAAACTCACTCCTGGCCATCATTGCCCAGTGGTTCAGGATCACCATTATTCATGAATGAGCTTCCATTGTGAGGAGGATATCCAGACTGCTCGACGGCTGCTTTCTTCTTTTGTAATTTAAAGATTCTCAAGAATATGGTCTAAACTTCCTTTCGTTACATTTTCCTGGCTTCAATCAGGCCCGAGAGATGCAGACACATTTTAGTTAAATCTAGAAATCTGAGCAGCACTCGAAACTTTGTGAAATAGACGAGGCTGGATTGAGCAATCCCAGTCTTCCCCATAACCCCCTGGCACATTCAGGTCTGGGAAGAACCTGTCAGAGACCGTACACTTCCACAGATGTGGTGGTTCTCGTAGGGATACGAACATGCCACATGGCTGTTGCACCGCATATTACTAACCACTGGGTCAAAGTAAATCTTGTTTTACCACACCGCCAAAGGAATCGAACAAACCCATAACAATACAGAAATGCCAGAAGCGCCTGTTGTGGGGGAAAGGAAGGCTTGGTCACTCTACAACATCCTCATGCCAGCCAGTCTGCCCCCATCTCCAGTCCAGAAGGAAGAAGCGGGTATTTTTGCATGCGGCAGATGCATCACCTGCCGTGAGCACCTCGTGGAGGGCGCCACGTTCTCAAGCGCTCGTACAGGGGGAGTCCTTCACAGTGCGCCAGAGACTGACGTGTGACACCAAAAACGTCATATACCTGCTATTCTGCTCCAAATGCCAGTATAGTCAATATGTGGGAGAAACCAAAAACAACATCAAGATGAGGTTCTACCTTCACCGCAGTCACATCATGAACAATGCAGGGTCCCACGTGACGAGACATTTTCAATCAGGCAGGCCACTCGGTGTCCCACATGCGATGCCAGATCATTGAAATTGTCCCAGGGAAAGAGCCATGACGCCAGAAAACGCAGGGGAAGACTTCTGGACTGAGAAACTGGACACCATCCATCCCCACGGCCTGAACTCAGAATTGAACTTCTAACCCAACACGGGCTTGGTAGCAGAGCAAGACCTTAATGATACCGTTCAGCAGTAGTGCCCATGTGTACCCCGAGACCCCTGGGTGTGGTGGGGTGCTGTGAGTTGTGTGTGTGTGTGTGGGGGGGGGGGGGGGGGGGGTGCGGGGAGAGGGGAGACGGAACTGGTGGCAAGGGTTCCAGTGGTGTGACTCTGGGTCTTGTGGCAGGGGACTAGTAGCGTTGGGTTTTGATTATGTGGATGGGAAGATATAGACGGATAGAGATAGAGGAGAGAGAGTACAGTACAGTTCATCCCCCCCCCCCCTGAGAGAGAGAGAGAGAGAGAGAGAGAGAGAGAGAGGGAGAGAGAGAGAGAGAGAGAGAGAGAGAGAGAGAGAGAGAGAGAACTACAGAGAGAGGGGAGACGGAACTGGTGGCAGGGGTTCCAGTGGCGTGACTCTGGGTCTCGTGGCAGGGGACTGGTAGCGTTTGGTTTAGATTGTTGTGTGGATGTGGTGATGTAGACGGATAGAGGTAGAGAGAGAGGACTACCCCCCCCCCCCCCCCCCCCACCCCCACCCACCCCCAGAGAGAGAGAGAGAGAGAGAGAGAGAGAGAGAGAGAGAGAGAGAGAGAGAGGAGAGATGAGTACGGTTCATTCCCCCCTCGCCCCGTCCCCCCCCGCCCCCCCCCCCCCCCCCCCCCCCTCATGCCGCCCCAGCCTTGTTCCCTATTTTCAGGTCTTTCGTGCAGTTATCCGTTCTCAGTCAGGTAGAATGTGATTTTTTCTCATGGTTTGCAGTTTTGAGCCTTGATTGAGTTATAGTCAGGAAAACCTTGTGATTGAATGGAATAGAATTCCCCTTGAGGAAGGCCTCGTGGTCGAAATATTGGGGACTAATTTACAAACTTGTTGGTTTTTTCCATTCACATAGCTATATATATATATATATATTCGGTTTGCTTGGAAGCATCCTAGTTGAGAATGAAGTGTGAGTAAACGGAAAAAGCCCAGACAATAACACAGTGTATCTCGCCATAAGGAAGGACCTGTTCTCTTTCATTCTGGATGGAACCGAGGAATGCATTCGCCAGTGAAAGATTGCAGCATCTTCATGATGCGACCAGGCATACAGAACAGGTTATCACGTACTACCATAGGTTTTGCCTTCTTCTATGTAGAAATGGATAAACAGACTTAGGCAGCGATATTACATGTTTACAGTGCTCTCCACATTGAAATAATCCTTCCAGTCTACGCGCACTGATCTAAATTGACACGGCATAAATATCACACTTTTAAAGTCTTCACTAGGTTTGAACAGCCCTTCCACTCTGCATAAACTGCCCTAAATTGAATCAGGCATGGATACCATACCCTTGAAGTGTTAACAAAGTTTTGGAATAAATCCCCCCAGGCTGTGCATACTGATCCGCTTTCAGCAAGATTCGGGGGGGTCAAAGGGTAGAAGACACGGGGGCTTATTTCATCTGGAAGATGTCTGTATTGTCTACAATGGAAACAGCTCCCGATGAAGTTCGTGTTCCTTCGTAGAATCAACAATGGAAGATTTCTGGGGGTTCTAATCGAACAGCTCCACAACAATACAAGAGAGTTTATCTTAAAAACAAACATAGTGGTGCATGAAAAAAAAAGTTACATATCACTTGTAGCACAAAAATTTTTAACTGACAATAGCTAAGAGATGATGTTCTCCTCTGACCACGATTGGTGAGTTGAGGATGAACATTTTCGGATCACCAGCGATTGGTGAGTTGAGGGTGGAGATTTTCGGATCGCCAGCGATTGGTGAG
Organism: Conus betulinus; assembly: GCA_016801955.1. Classification (NCBI taxonomy): domain Eukaryota; kingdom Metazoa; phylum Mollusca; class Gastropoda; order Neogastropoda; family Conidae; genus Conus; species Conus betulinus. The sequence continues at coordinate 119,230 of JADBJO010002194.1, forward strand.
TTGATGATGGAGATTTTCGGATCACCAAGGATTGGTGAGTTGAGGATGGAATTTTCGGATCACCAGCGATTGATGAGATGAGGATGGAGATTTTCGGATCATCAGCGATTGGTGAGTTGAGGATGGAGATTTTCGGATCACCATCGATTGGTGAGATGAGGATGGAGATTTTCGGATCACCAGCGATTGGTGAGTTGATGATGGAGATTTTCGGATCACCATCGATTGGTGAGTTGATGATGCAGATTTTCGGATCACCAGCGATCGGTGAGATGAGGATGGAGATTTTCGGATCAGTATGCGCCATGTTTTGTGTTCACACTTGACTTGGAATACGCAAAGAAAAAAAAAAATGAACATCACAGTATCCAAAGAAAAAGAAATAACACCGAGAATATATCCAGGCTCCCTCCCAGCCCGATTATCCCCCCCCCCCCCTCACCCCCACCCTCCCGCCCTGACATTCTGTCCCCTCTGTGCTCCCTTCCATCTTAATCCAGCTGTTACCAATTCCAACACTGAATATCTGATCGTCCCGTCTTCCTCAGCAGTGCTGTCTTGCCATATTCCATCACGTTGTATTGTATTGTTTTCATCGTTTGTAGTACAGGGTACTTTCAGCGTGGAGTAGTACAGTGTCGTATAGGGTTGGTAACTCAGGTGAAGGGGACTGGAGTGAAGAGTGGGGGGGGGTGAACTAGAGTAGAGTAGAGTGGAGTGGAGTGGAGTGGAGTGGAGTGGAGTGGAGTGGAGTGGAGTGGAGTGGAGGGGAGGGGAGTGGAGTGGAGTGGGGTGGGGGGGTGGAGTGGGTGGGGTGGGGTGGGGTGGGGGTGGGAGTGGAGTGGGGTGGAGTGGGTGGGTGGGGTGGGGTGGGGTGGAGTGGAGTGGAGTGGAGCGGGAGTGGCGGGCGGGGCGGGGCGGGGCGGGGCGGGGCGGGGCGGGGGGGGGGGAGGGGTGGGGTGGGGTGGAGTGGAGTGGAGTGGTGGAGTGGAGTGGAGTGTGGGTGGGGTGGAGTGGAGTGGAGTGGAGTGGAGTGGAGTGGGAGTGGAGTGGAGTGGAGTGGAGTGGAGTGGAGTGGAGTGGAGGAGTGGAGTGGAGTGGAGTGGAGTGGAGTGGACAGGAGTGGGAGTGGAGTGGAGTGGAGTGGAGTGGTGGTGGAGTGGAGTGGGTGGAGTGGAGTGGAGTGGAGTGGAGTGGAGTGGAGTGGAGTGGAGTGGAGTGGAGTGGAGTGGAGTGGGAGTGGAGTGGAGTGGAGTGGAGTGGAGTGGAGTAGAGTGGGAGTGGGGGTGGAGTGGAGTGGAGTGGAGTGGAGTGGAGTGGAGTGGACAGGAGTGGAGTGGAGTGGAGTGGAGGAGAGTGGAGTGGAGTGGAGTGGAGTGGAGTGGGGAGGAATGGAGTAGAGTGGAGTGGAGTGGAGTGGTGGAGTGGAGTGGATGGAGTAGAGTGGAGTGGACAGGAGTGGAGTGGGAGTGGAGTGGAGTAGAGTGGAGTGGACAGGAGTGGAGTGGAGTGGAGTGGAGTAGAGAGTGGAGTGGGACAGGAGTGGAGTGGGGTGGGGTGTGAAGTGGAGTGTGGAGTGGAGTGGAGTGGAGTGGAGTGGAGTGGAGTGGAGTGGAGTGGAGTGGAGTGGGGAGGGGTGGAGTGGAGTGGAGTGGAGTGGAGTGGAGTGGAGTGGAGTGGAGTGGAGTGGAGTGGAGTGGAGTGGAGTGGTGTGGAGTGGAGTGGAGTGGAGTGGAGGAGTGGAGTGGAGTGGAGTGGGGTGGAGTGGAGTGGAGTGGAGTGGAGTGGAGTGGAGTGGAGTGGAGTGGAGTGGAGTGGGGTGGTGGGGAGTGGAGTGGAGTGGAGTGGAGTGGAGTGGAGTGGTGGAGTGGAGTGGGAGTGGAGTGGAGTGGAGTGGAGAGTGGAGTGGAGTGGAGTGGAGTGGAGTGGAGTGGAGTGGAGTGGAGTGGAGTGGAGAGGAGTGGGAGAGTGGAGTGGAGTGGAGTGGAGTGGAGTGGAGTGGAGTGGGGTGGGGTGGGGTGGGTGGGGTGGGGGTGGGGTGGAGTGGAGTGGAGTGGAGTGGAGTGGAGTGGAGTGGAGTGGAGTGGAGTGGAGGTGGAGTGGAGAGGGAGTGGGTGTGTGGAGTGGAGGGGGTGGGGTGGGGTGGAGTGGAGTGGAGTGGAGTGGTGGTGGAGGGAGTGGTGGTGGAGTGGAGTGGGTGGTGGGGTGGGGTGGGGAGTGGGTGTGGTGGAGGGGTGGAGTGGAGTGGAGTGGAGTGGAGAGTGGAGCGGAGTGGAGAGGAGTGGAGTGGAGTGGAGAGGAGTGGAGAATAATGGAGTGGAGTGGAGTGGAGTGGAGTGGAGTGGAGTGGAGTAGAGCGGGGAGAGGAGTAGAGAGGAGTGGAGAGGAGTGGAGAAGAGTGGGAATGGAGTGGAATGGAGTGGAGTGGAGTGGAGTGGAGTGGAGTGGAGTGGAGTAGAGTGGAGTGGAGCGGAATGGAGTGGGAGTGGAGTGGGATGGAGTGGAGAGGAGTGGAGAGGAGTGGAGTGGAGATGAATGGAGTGGAGTGGAGTGGAGAGGAGTGGAGTTGAGTGGAATGGAGTGGAGTGGAGTGGGTGGTAGTGAAGACGAATGGAGTAGAGTGGGAGTGGAATGAAGAGGAATGGAGTGGAGTGGAATGGAAGGGAGTGGTGTTGTGAGGAATGGAGTGGAGGAGTGGAGCGGAGTGAAGCGTGGAGTGGAGAGAAGAATGGAGTGGAGAGGAATGGAGTGGAGTTGGAGTTGAGAAGAGTGGAGTGGAGTGGAATGGAGAGTAGTGAAGAGGAATGGGAGTGGAGTGGAGTGGAGTGGAGTGAGTAGGAGAGGAGAGGAATGTTGAGAGTAGTGATGAGGAATGGAGTGGAGTGGAGTGGAAGGGAGTGGAGAGGAGTGGAGTGGAATGGAGTGGAGTGGAGTGGAGTGGAGTGGAGTGGAGTAGAGAGTGGAATGGAGTGGAGAGGAATGGAGTGGAGTTGGAGTTGAGAAGAATGGAGTGGAGTGGAATGGAGAGGAGTGAAGAGTGGATGGAGTGGAGTGGAGAGGAGTGGAGTGGAGTGGAGGTGGAGGAGAGGAAGTTGAGAGGAGTGGAGTGATGAGGAATTGAGTGGAGTGGAGCGGAGAGGAGTGGAGTGGAGAGGAGTGGAGTGGAGTGGAATGGAGTGGAGTGGAATGGAGAGGAGTGGAGTGGATAGGAATGGAGTGGAGTGGTGGAATGGAGAGGAGTGGAGTGGGATAGGAATGGAGTGGAGTGGAA
>JADBJO010002194.1:127500-137500 GCA_016801955.1 Conus betulinus
TGGTCCCATGTTGTTTCAGCTCTGCCTCAGTGTCTCGCCTTCAGCTGTTGCGAGGTCGGCCTCTCTCCCCTTCCCTGCGGGTTCCAGGTCAGGGCTTGGCGTGTGGTGCTGGACGCTGGCTTCCTGAGGGTGTGCCCGATCCAGCCCCACTTTCTTCGCAGCATCTGCTTGGCCACTGGTTCCTGTCCCTCACGCTCCCACAGGTCTTCGTTTCGGATCTTCTCCTGCCATCGGATTTTGTAGATGCGCCTCAGACAGGTATTGAAGAATGTCTGAATCTTTATTACCATCGTCTGTGTTGTCCGCCATGTCTCGCATCCGTAGAGCAGAATTGACTTCATTCCTTGGCATTAGGCCACGTGGATCAGGGTCTATTGGGCCTGTGGTCTGTTCGGAGTGGAGTCATCAGGGGCTTTAGTCCAGTTGGACCAGTGACCCCTTGGCCAATGGTCTACATGGACCGGTGGTTCATTTGGAGCATCGTTCGTTGGACTGATGGTTCATTTGGAGCATCGTCTCTTGGACCATAGGTTTATTTGGAGCATCGTCCGTTGGACCTATAGTTCATTTGAAGCATATTCCGTTGGACCTATGGTTCATTTGGAACATCGTCCGTTGGACCTATGGTTCATTTGAAGCGTCGTCCGTTGGACCTATGGTTCATTTGGGACATCGTCCGTTGAACCTATGGTTCATTTAAAGCATCGACTGTTGCACCTATGGTTCATTTGGGACATCGTCCGTTGGACCTATGGTTCATTTGAAACATCGACTGTTGGACCTATGGTTCATTTGAAGCATCGTTCGTTGGACCTGTGGTTCATTTGAAGCATCGTCCGTTGGACCTATGGTTCATTTGGAGCATCGTCCGTTGGACCCATGGTTCATTTGGAGCATTGTCTGTTGGACCTATGGTTCATTTGGAACATTGTCTGTTGGACCAATGGTTCATTTGGAGCATTGTCTGCTGGACCTGTGGGTCATTTGAAGCATTGTCTGCTGGACCTGTGGTTCATTTGGAGCACGGTCTGTTGGACCTGTGGTTCATTTGAAGCATCGTCCGTTGGACCTGTGGTTCATTTGAAGCATCGTCCGTTGGACCTATGGTTCATTTGGAGCATTGTCTGTTGGACCTATGGTTCATTTGGAGCATTGTCTGTTGGACCTATGGTTCATTCGGAGCATTGTCTACTGGACCTATGGTTCATTTGGAGCATCCTCTGTTGGACCTATGGTCATTTGGAGCATCGTCCGTTGGACCTATCGTTCATTTGGAGCATTGTCTGTTGAACCTATGGTTCATTTGGAGCATCCTCTGTTGGACCTATGGTTCATTTGGAGCATCCTCTGTTGGGCCTATGGTTCATTTGGAGCATTGTCTACTGGGCCTATGGTTCATTCGGAGCATTATCTGTTGGACCTATGGTTCATTCGGAGCATCGTCTGTTGGACCTGTGGTTCATTTGGAGCATCGTCTGTTGGACCAATGGTTCTTTTGGAGCATTGTCTGCTGGGCTTATGGTTCTATGAAACATCGTCTGTTGGACCAATGGTTCATTTGTGGTATCATTTGTTGAATGTATGGTTCATTTGGAGCATCGTCTATTGGATCTATGGTTCATTTGGAGTATCATCTGTAGGACCTATGGTTTATTTGGAGCATCGTCTGTTGGACCTATGGTTCATTTGGGACATCGTCTATTGGCTGAGAGAGTTTATTTTGAGCAATGACTCTTGGGCTAAATGTCCATTTGGGGCGGTGTCTTTTGAGCCAATGGTCTGTTTGGAGCAGTGTCCATTGGAACAATAGGCCATTTGAAGCATTGTCTACTGGGCCAGTGGGCCAGTGAAGTGGTGTCCTTTGGGCCAGTGACCCATTTGGAGCATTGTCTTTGGGCTAATAGTCCATTTTTTGGGCAGGGTCCATTGGGGCGATAGTCTTTCAGGATGATGATGTTTGGGTCTGGAGTCAGTGTTGTCTTGGGTCTTTCTCTCTCTCTCTCTCTCTCTCTCTCTCTCTCTCTCTCTCTGTCTGTCTGTCTGTCTGTCTGTCTCTCTCTCTCTCTCTCTGTCTGTCTGTCTGTCTGTCTGTCTGTCTGTCTGTCTGTCTGTCTGTCTCTCTCTCTCTCTCTCTCTCTCTCTCTCTCTCTCTCTCTCTCTCTAACTCTTTATTTCTTGTCTATCTGCTTGTCTCTCTTTGTATACGCACGAACACATGCACGCACGCATACACGCGCACACACGCGCGCGCGCGCACACACACACACACACACACACACACACACACACACACACACACACACACACACACACACACACACCCCAATCAGTGACAGAACCCCGTTTAATTACAAGAATCCATGCGAACAACATAAAAAAAGGCATGCGCGGCGCAATTAACCGACAAAATTCCCCCAATGTACACATCGAAACTGATGGACTCTTCCATTTGCGTTTGTACCACCATCCATCTCTGTCTGTCTAACCGGCCGCGCGCGCCCCACGTGCTCACAGCCACCTGTTGCAGCTGAGTCACAGGCACACGACGAAGGCTGCCTCGGTTACATGGGGTGTTGCAGAGGCAGTACATCTCTCTCTCTCTCTCTCTCTCTCTCTCTCTCTCTCTCTCTCTCTCTCTCTCTCTCTCTCTCTCTCTCTCTAGGTAGCTAGGTAACTACATATATATGTATATATATATATGTGTGTGTGGTGTGTGTGTGTGTGTGTGTGTGTGTGTGTGTGTGTGTGTGTGTGTGTGTGTGTGTGTGTGTGTGTGTGTGTGTGTGTTGTAGTAATAGTAGTAGTAGTAGTAGTAGATAGTAGTAGCAGTAGTAATAGTTGTTGTTGTTGTTTCTGTTGTTGTTGTCGTTGTAGCTGTAGTAGTAGCAATAGTAGTATAGCAGTAGAAGTAGTAGCGTCTAAAATCGGTAATAGCCCAGCTGTTTTTCTCAAGAAAAAAAAAACAGGTATGAGCCTAGAGTAAAGCAGCAAAGAGACGGAGAACAGTTATTTTTCCCGAGGACTGCAGCTGTTCTCCCTTAAGATCAATATTGTGTTCCCTTATTTCCGTGAGACGATAACTGTTATCCTTTTTGGTTTACTGCGGAAAAAAAAAAAAAAAAAAAAACAAAAAAAAAAAAAAAAAAACGGGTATTGTCGCGTAGAAAATGCCGTTAACAGGAAGGGAATTCAGCCAGGATCGCTGTTTACACATGACAAACATGCACGCACTGGTGTCATAGGTATACAGAAAAAAAAAAGATGAAAAAACAATGATGCTCCTAAGGATCACAAGCATTTTTCCTGGGGATCGCAAAACGTTTTCCGATATATTTTTTTTTTTTTGGTCGTTTTCCTAAAGAATAGAAACTGTTTCACTCGCGAACATACGGAAAATAGTTGATAGTTGTAATAACACTGATGATAACTGTCTTCCCCGTAAAAAACGAGAAAACACTTGCGTTTCCCTTGGAAAAACACAGGGATTTCATCCTAATGAAACCAGTTGTGATCTTCAGGGATAACAGCTTAACCCCGTCTTCCTGACGTACAACAGCTGTTTTCCCCTGGGAAAGCAGCTATTATCGGCCTATGAAGCCAGTGAAAAGCCATAGTTATGAAGCTTCAGCGATGCTGTAAGGGACACGTTCTGTGCTCTCTGTGACAGTCAAGGTTGTTTGGGATGGTTTGGAATGGACATAACTGCTCACGAGAAAGAAAAGGAGAAGACTTAAAGAATAAAAAAAAAACAATGTGTGAATGACAGAAAGAAAAAGAAAGAAGAAAGAATCAAGACGAAAGAAAGCATGAGAGCGAGGGAAAAATTAAAACACAAGGGAAAGAGAAAGGAATGTATTAACGAAGATGAGAAAAGCTTCATCCCCACCCCTCCACCCTAACCCCCTAAAAAAAAAAAAAGAAAGAATGCGTTTAGTGATAGACAGATCGGCGAAAGAAAGAATGAGAACGAGTTTTTAAAAATGGAATCGAAAGAACGAGAGAGAGAGAGAGAGAGAGAGAGAGAGAGAGAGAGAGAGAGAGAGAGAGAGAGAGAGGCGATAAGAGACAACAGCGATAACAACAAAAACAGCAACAACAACAACAACAACAACAAAGAAACAAGGGAAAGAAAGAGCAAAGAAACAGACAAAAAAAGATGGACAAACATACAAAGAACTATTAAAGAAGTCAAGAGTCATTCGTGACAAGACTGTACAGAGGAACTCGATTTGCTTAAGTACACACACACACGCGCGCGCGTGCGCGCGCGCGCACGCACGCAGCACGCACTCACGCATGCACGCACGCACGCACACAGAGTTATCTTTCTTTGAGAAATACATGATTATGCTTTCCTGTGTATGTACGAATGTGTGTGTGTGTGTGTGTGTGTGTGTGTGTGTGTGTGTGTGTGTGTGTGTGTGTGTGTGTGTGTGTGTGTGTGAAACTTTTTTTCCTTACTTTCTTTTTTAGTAATCAGTTAATCTATTCTTGATTGTTGTTTCAATGTCCCTTTTTCTCTAAGCTCACGTGTCAATACTGAAAGCAGTTCATGTATTCTTGATTGTTGTTTCAATGTCCCTTTTCCTCTAAGCTCATGTATTCGTTAATACTGAAGGAGGAAAAAAGCATAACCATGTTTTCATGTATTTTTACAGAAAATTATCATTGTTTGTATGATTTAGTAGCTAGTCATGTTTAGCTTAGTTGCTAGTCACTCTTAGTCCCTCGGCGGGGCAAAAAGCATATAATTATTTGCTTATCTGTTACCCTTGGAAATAAAGATTATCATCATCATCATTATGCTCTCTCTCTCTCTCTCTCTCTCTCTCTCTCTCTCTCTCTCTCTCTCTCTCTCTCTCTCTCTCTGGCATGTATAAGTCCACGGACTGCTACTCTCACTCTGCGAGTAGAGGCAAAGACGGAGAAAGAGGGACAGGCAGAGTAACTGACAGACAACGAACGAACAAACAAACGCAGAACAGAAATAACAACACCTTCAGTTCAAGCGCCTACTCTCTCTCTCTCTCTCTCTCCTCTCTCTCTCTCTCTATCTCTCTCTCTCTCTCTCTCTCTCTCTCTCTCTCTCTCTCTCTCTCTCTCTCTCTCCGTGCAACACCCCCCCCCCCCCACTCCCCTTACGGCCCCTTGATCCCCTCCGCCCAACCGGATTTCCCCCCCTCCCTCCCACACCTTTAACCTTTCTCTCCCCACCCCGCCCCCTTCCAGCTGCCGCCTGTCACAAAAAAAAAAAAGAAGAAAAAAAAAAAACGACTGTTGATAGAGCCGATCTAACGAACACACACACAGAGACATTTACTACAAGTGGCAAAGTCCCTGTACCTAGCGGGAACTTTGAGCAGTGTCGCCTGCATTCTACTCAACCGCTGGACACATTGCTGTGAATTTTCAATGGACACATGTCTGTGGACTCATCGCAGCATACTGCTGCATTTCCTCTCAGCTACTGAAAAGACGACAACAACAAAAAAGCGTACAACGCTGTCATAATGTGAGAAAAACTGGCAGTTGTTTTAGAAAAAAAAAAAATCGTCATCAAACTCTTACAGTTATGGAAGTGGTGTTTTTTTGGTGGTAGTGGTGGTGGTGGTGGTGGCGGGTAGGAAGTGTTGACATTCCGGTCGGTCGGTCGGTCGGTCGGTCGGTTGGAGCCTCTGTGTGTGAGTGTGCCTGTGTCTGTCTGTGTATGTGTGTTGGACGTGTGGCGCAGCCTGCAGGGAAGTGACGGTGACAACAGGTGAGAAGTGTGTTGAAGCAAGTGTGTGCGTTTGTTCTGTAGTTCTACGTGTGATCACTAAAAAAAAAAAAAAAAGTGAGTGATATTAGAAGAGACGACAGAGGAGTGGTGTGTGTGTGTGTGTGTGTGTGTGTGTGTGTGTGTACGCGCGTGTCATTGCGCACTGACGCGCACATGTGGGTCTGGATGCGTGCGTATGTGCGTGCGTGCGTCCGCGTATGTGTGTGTGTGTGTGTGTGTGTGTGTGTGTGTGTGTGAGAGAGAGAGAGAGAGAGAGAGAGAGAGTTGTTGTACAAGCCTACTGAAAAGCATTTTCAACTCTAAACAAAAAAAAACAAGAAGTAAGTAAAAAAAATGAAATGAGGAAACCTTTTTTGTGTGTGCACAAAGCGCACTCGCACGCGCGTGCGCGCATGTGTATGTGTGTGTGTGTGTGTGTGTGTGTGTGTGTGTGTGTGTGTGTGTGTGTGTGTGTGTGTGTGTGTGTGTGTGTGTGTGTGTGTGTGTGTGTATTGTGATATTATTTAAATTCAGATACAGCAGTCATTACCGATCAGAGTTTGAATATAATAATAATAATAATAATATGACCGAAACCATTCTAGTGCATTGTCTGTGATACCGAACAGCATGGACAGTCTTTTTAAAAAAAAAAAAATACTGTGGTCGATAGTGTCAAATGCGGCACTGAGATCTAGTAAAGTCAGGAGCGATGCTTTTTTGTTGTCAGCGGACCGAAGGAGACTGTCGGTCACACAAAGCAACGCTGTTTCAGTACTGTGATTCTGTCTGTATGCAGACTGGTTTGCATCATACAGGTTGGGCTGGGACAGATGGCGTTCAAGTTGCACAAAGAGAAACCTTTTCCAGGAGTTTGGAGAGAAAAGGAAGGTGTTGAAACAGGTCTAAAGTTTTTTTTTAAGTTCATCGGGACATAGGCCATTTTTTCTTCAGAAGAGGAACTACCAGAGCATGTTTAAAAAACATCCAGGAACAGAGCCAGTAGCCCAGAGAAGCATTCATAATTCTCGTGAGAAACTGGGACAAGATCGGCAAGATTCTGTTTGGTGAGGTTGGGGGGGGGGGGGGGGGGGGGATTTGGGTCAAAACACAGCACTTTGTAGCAGACTTGGAAATAAGGTCTGAGACGAACGATTCAGACACAGTGTCAAATAATAGCAATATTGTACGAGAATGGCACACTTGTAACTGTTAAATGGTGTGTTTAAGACAGGATTAGGATTATTTCAAATCATTTCAAGGAAGTACTTGAACCCAAAGGCACCCACATAGCACCCCTGTATAAAACAGGGGAACTGTTTCAACTCAAGCAACAGTATGAAAAAAAAAAAGAAAGTGCCATTTTTATGTTCATTTCTTTATGCAGTCACCAAATATTCGTTTAATGTAATTTGAAATCCTTACTGTTAATAAAACTCATAATTATAAAAAAAAATTGATCTGCCACCGTACGAAAAGATACACGACGCGTTTCGACCTCTTGGGTCTTCTTCAGGCAAGACGAACGACATTCGAGACAATGAAAACGAAGAATGAACAATCACTTATCTCCTCAAACTGGGCAAAAAATGGATGTGGAATTTTAAAACTGTACATTTTGCGCCCAATTTGAGGAGACAGTAATTGTTTGCTCTTCGTGTTCATTGTCTTGAATGTTGTTTGTCATACCTGAAGAGGACCAAAGAGGTCGAAACGCGATGTGTTTGTTGTGTAATTTGTTCGTTTCTTTCATTTCGGCAGCAGAGTAATTTTTCTTTTAAGTTTGTTTCAGTTTCCGCCCGCGGTCACCTTTCTTTGAAACTAATAATAAAAATTGTCAGCAAATCACCAACCGAGATTTTTTATTGTAGATGGGTTAAGATCGATTCTTGTTTTGTAACGCAAATTTCGTTATTTATCCTTCGTGCGCTGAATAAGATCAAAAGATAGTTCTTTTGTGTGTGTGTGTGTGTGTGTGTGTGTGTGTGTGTGTGTGTGTGTGTGTGTGTGTGTATTCATGTGTGTAGTATCCCTCTTCTGAGCTAACACAAAGGAACACTAGGTTCTTTCACCTTATTTAAAATCTGGCACCATTTCCAACACTTCGGATTCATATCCGAAAAGTCTAGAGTTGAACAGAATCCAACAAGGAAAAAACAATAAAGGAATTAAAGTACTTATCTTTTAAATCGTCCCTTCTTCTTTTCCTCTTTATTTGTTCTTGAACATTTCGTGTTTTTAGTAATCAAACCTGAAACAACATGAAGGGAAGTTTCAGTTTTAAAAAAAAAAACTGAATATTAGTCCGTCAGAACAGAAACGAGTTCAGATATGCAAAAAAAAAAAAAAAAAAAAAAGTATCTTCTCAAAAACAGCCGTTCTATAAACGTGGATGATTAGTGTAATTATCGGTGGGTATTAGATCTAACTCAACCAACCTTCGTCTTTCTTGCGGCCTGTATAATTGTTATCAAGGTCTCCTGAAGTTACCAGCCGCCGTGGCGAAGTGGTTAGCGTCGCGGACTCCCGGCTGGGAGGTCGTGGGTTCGAATCCCATCAGAAGTCATGTGGGTTTTTCTGCCCCGACCGGCTCCTACCCAGAGTTGAGTTGCTGCGGACTCAGTTGGAAGACTGGGACCACACAGTCGAGTTTCATCCACTAAATGGATGCGTTTCTGAGAGTGTTGCTCAAATTCCTGACCAACACTGCAGGTGTCTGTATCTCTCGGGCCTGGTTGACGCCGGGATATATTATGAAAGAAGCGTAGAGTACAGCCCTGTCATGTAGTCTCAGACCGAAATGGAAATCCGTAGCATCATCATAATCATCCTCATTCTCATCGATCAGCATAAAAAAAAAAGTCTCAAATTCTGTGGCCCTTCATGCCTGCTCTCATGGTGACCTCATTTTCGATGTCCTCTCCACGTCTGTGGCCTTTGTTTGGTTCCGTCGGGGTCACCGGTATCGGCGAGTCCATGGGGGGCTGTCGTTGGACGGACGTGTGGCGCCCCTCCGGAGGGAGAGCTCACTCACGCCGGCTCCGCGACTAAGCAATTATTGTCGTCAGTAGGGGGTTTAGTAGGTGGTGTCCTGCGTATGTTAGATCAGAACAGGCGCCACTGAACACCACTGAAGTGACTCGGCAGCAGTGCAGTGTCTCCTCCGGTGGGTTGCCTCTTGACGACTTGACATTGACTGCTCCCTGTGGATTGCCGGTGCCGGGGCTGCGGCGGGACCGACCGGGCCGTGGCTGTCTACGCGTCACAGTAGACTTTGATCATGACGCCATGTTTTTGTGAGACTCGAGAATATCATTTAAAGCATTTTTCTTCAGCGGCATCAGAGTATTTGTCATCATCATTGTCCCCTTTTTCCCTGTAATTACTGTCTCTGTCTGATGATTAGCGGTGTACGCAACAACATTTTGAGAACATTTCTGTAGAAAAAGGTTTTGCCATATTTAAGCGCAGGCAGTGGGCCTGGTTTCTATCATTTGCGGCAATGAAAGGAAGTCTGAAGTGAGAGGGGGGAAATGTAAACCGGAAGTAGAATTTTGAAAAGGAACTAACTTGGGGAGATGCTTTCTTGTTTATTCTGTATATCTCTGGTCTGCATTTGTACAAGGTGAATAGGCATAAAAAGAGGGAGAAGTATGACATATGCCTTTGAAATTATCATAAAGCAGATGTTGTTCTCTTGTTTATTTTATCTATAGGATAGTTGTAGAACATAGCCAAATATTAGGAGGGGGTTGTTGTTGTTGTTGTTGTTGTTGTTGTTGTTGTTGTTTTCATAAAGTTTCGGCCAACATACTCAAGATCTCTGTCATTTGAAACCTTCTTTTCTTTCAAAAATATTTGTTGACCATTTGTACGTGTGTGTTTCGTCCAGTACTGTTGTGTTTGTTTTTTTCGACTTACTCATTTCTGATTTACATATCATTTAAATATCTGATTTTTTATCTGTTTTGCTGCTGGACAAGGTTCATTTTATTATGAATTGCCGGAATGTTTATTTGCTTTCATTACTCCTCATTTTGAAACTGCAGAGTGAAAAAATACATATATCTAAAACACTGCTTCTACAATTTCAGTATTAGCTAGCTGTGTGTGCCCTGTCTGTCTTCTTGACTATTATTAAGATGATTTGAAGAGAGAATTCTGTTCAAATTCACCAAGTCCGCCATTTCCTAATTGTATTTTGGGACTATACTTTTGGGCAAATCTCACACACACACACAC
>JADBJO010002194.1:147500-152500 GCA_016801955.1 Conus betulinus
TGTGTGTGTGTGTGTGTTCTCTGTCCTCTGCCATGTTGCCCTTTCTTAACTTGTATTTGTAGTTTGTTTGTTATTCTTTTTGCCAAGTCAGCGCCAACTTTTTTTTTTCACTGTGTGGTGACACGCTTGGAAAGGCCTTCTGTAGTCGGGAGGGCGGTTCGAAAACTGAAACCGATTCTGTATTTATTATAAGTATAGCCAGGGCGACCACACGGGGTCTTGTTAGGGTTGCTACCAATAAGGGGACAGAAGTATCATGGTAAATAAATAAGTAAATAAGTGATCATGGTAAACAAATAAGTAAATTTGTCATCATCATAATAATAAAATGATAATGGTAATAATGTTAATAATAATGATAATAATGATATTTCTGGCGGCCATTCTTCACAGCACACCACCACATGGACATCAGATAAGTCTCTCTTCGTTCTTTGTTTGCACTGTCCTAAATGTTAAATGTGATCTATTTTTTTTTGCTTGAAGAAGACCCAAGAGGTCGAAACGCATCGTGTCTTGTCCTGTGCTTTGTTTGTCAATGTCCTTGGCGGCAACTAACCCCCACTCTTTCTAAATAATAATAATAATAGTTATAATAGTGACATTGATAATAATGATAATAATGATGATTAATGAAAAAAATAAACAAATACAGAAATGGCCACAATAAACAAATATCATGGATGTCAACCACTTTAGAGTCATGAAGCAGCCACAGATTTTTTTTATTCCACCACTAAGTCTGATAAAAATCGAACAATGATTTCCACGAACGCACGACATCGAGCAGCTTAGAAAACACTTGAAGCCAGACGCTTTGCATGCGTGATTCAAATTTACAACCAGCTAGGGCACAATGCCTCGGAAGTGACGTGTCATCGCCGGAAGTGACGTGTCATCGAAGGCCAGGTTGACTGTGATTATGTCAACCGCTGGCTAGTTCGGGAACAAGCTGGACATAAGTTTCCATCGTACGGTGTGTGAGAAAATTCCTGTCAGATTTTCACTTTACCTGTACAAACCTGGTTTTCCTGATATACAAACGACCGTAAAACTCTGAAAGATTGATTTCCCCTCACAGGTACATGAGGAAACCGTATTGGTAGTACACGGGCGCACCGTACTGGTGCACAAGTACACGGGCAAAGCGTATTCACTACTGGTACACAGGTACACGTGCAAAGAATATTGGTACACAAGTACACGGGCAAAGCGTATTGGTACACAGGTACACGGGCTAAGCGTATTGGCACACAGGTACACTGGCAAACCGTACTGGTTGACTCTTGAGTGTTTATTCGTCTATTTGCATAAAATTCATTGCACAGTAACTGACCTGTCGATATCCTTAAAGCTTATTACCAAAAATGAAAGAAAAAGACAAAAAGAAAAAAATGCAGGGGACGCTAGTCTCCGACCTGAAGTGTCCGCCCTCAGTTTATAACACCATAGAAAAAAGAAAACGGGAACTGCACATTTGAACACAACAATAATGACAACAAAGTGCACAACAAGAATAACAAACAACAATGACAACAACAGCAACAACAAAAACAAACAACAACAACAACCACAACAACAACAACAACCTCACATTAAAAAGGCCGTATGGGGCAAACAGACACGACAGAATGGACAGCTAGTGTCACAGCGCTGACCAGTGTGCACAGTCCCAGTGCAGTACAGACTCAGTACTTAGTGTGCACACAGTCTCAGTGCAGTACAGACTCAGTACTTAGTGTGCACACAGTCTCAGTGCAGTACAGACTCAGTACTAGTAGTGTGTACACAGTCTCAGTGCAGTACAGACTCAGTACTTAGTGTGTACACAGTCTCAGTGCAGTACAGACTCAGTACTTAGTGTGTACACAGTCTCAGTGCAGTACAGACTCAGTACTTAGTGTGTACACAGTCTCAGTGCAGTACAGACTCAGTACTTAGTGTGTACACAGTCTCAGTGCAGTACAGACTCAGTACTTAGTGTGTACAGTCTCAGTGCAGTACAGACTCAGTACTTAGTGTGTACACAGTCTCAGTGCAGTACAGACTCAGTACTTAGTGCGCACAGTCTCAATGCAGCACAGACTCAGTACTTAGTGTGTAAGTACTTAGCAGATGACATTCAAACACAAAGGCTTGGCACGCTGTGAACTTGTCTGCGAGATGAAGAACGATGCCAAGAGCTGCTACAACTCAGAGACAGGAGGCTGCGCCACAAAGACTCAGACAGTGGGCGACAGTCTAACCCAGCAAAAAAAGGTCAGTCACAGAGTGTGATAGAAGCCCGGGGAAAAAAAATTACTACCTTGTACTTAGTGACCACAGTCTGGTGAAAACAGACTCTAAGTACTTAGTGTGTAAATTGTCTCAGTGCAGCACAGAAATCAGTACCTTAGTGTGTCTACAGTCTCAGCTGCAGTACAGGACTCAGTACTTAGTAGGTACACAGGCTCAGTGCAGCAACAGGACTCAGTACTTAGTGTGTACAAGTCTCAGTGCAGGTACAGACTCAGTACTTAGTTGTGTAAATGGTCTCAGTGCAACAGAATCATACGTTCAAGTGGTACACAGTCTCAGTGTGGTCTCATCAGTTACAGAACTCAGTACTAGTGTACACAGTGCTGCAGTGCAGTACAGACTCAGTACTTAGTGTGCACAGTCTCAGGGGGGTTGGGTGGGGTACAAAGGGGGGGGTGGGGGGGGGATGGGGGTTGCGAGAGAGACGAAGGTTAAACCAACAAAGCTTGCCCTACCAAGCGGGCCTACAACAAGAGGCACCCCTCACACCCACAAAGGTAGGAAAGACAGTGGGGCGACAGAAAACCCCCAAAAAAAGCCAAGTCCCAGTAAAGACTAAAGGGTACGGAGTTCATGCTAGCCTTCCTCTTCGATGGAAAAGGACTCTTCTTACCCACGGTGACTTGATGAAGCCGCGCAGAAACATTTTTATCCCAGTGGAGGGGGGTAGCCAACTGGACGTACAGAAACAGATTGGAGGGGGACGGCGGGGGGCGGGGGGGAGCTCAGGGGGGGTTAGAGCAGTGTTGTTGTACCGACTGTATGAGAGAGTGTGCCATGGTTTGGAGGTGGAACAAAACAAAAGGATGTCTGGGGGTCCGCTTGCGATGGCTTCGATCGGGGATTGCAAGGGTGTTGTTAAGAGAGAAACGAACGTGTGGGAACAACAAAGCTTCCACCCCTCCAGCGCCCCCACCACCCTACCCCCCACCCAAAACCACGTCAAATCCCCTACCACAAATCACTCCCACCAAAATTACCAGCCCATACATGCTTTCTGTCTTCTTTCTGTCATTCTCTATTCATTTTTTTGTGAATCTCCTGAAGTTCGCAGAAACTTTTCGTTCCTCTCCAATGTAAGGGGTCCTCAGGGGGGAGGGGATTGGAGGGGCCGGTCGCGGTGGCGACTCAGGCGGTACTTAGAAGCACTGTGTTGTGGGTGTGATGTTGAATGGCTTAGCGTTTCTTTCCCTCCTCTGATTGGGGTTTCGGCTTGAGGGGGTCTTCTCGACTGCAAACCCGATCGGTCTAATCTATGGCTGATGCGCGCAGCGATTGCCTATCTCTGTCTCCTCTCTCTTCTCTGTCTAATTCTGTCTATGTCGGTCTGTCATGTCTGTCCTGTCTGTCGCTCTGATCTCTCTGCCTCTCTCTCCATCTCTACTCTCCTCTCTCTTCGATCGCTCTCGCTCTCCTCCTCTAGGTCCCGTTATCGTCTCTCTCTCTCTCCTCATGCGGTCGTAGATCACGTCGTCTCTCATGTCTTTCTGTAGGTTCTGTCTATGTGTCTAGTCTCTCTCTCTTTTCTATTCTTCTCTCTTATCTCTCTCTCTCTCTACTGTCTGCCTGTCTCGGATTCTAGGCGGCTGCCTCATCATTCTGTCTCTGTTCTGTCTGTCTGTCTGTCTGTCTGTCCTCGTCTCTCTGTCTCTCTTACTCTCTCTCTCTCTCTCTCCTCTCTCTCTCTATCTCCGTCTGTCTCTCTGTCCGTGTCCGGTCCCTCTCCCTGTCTCTCTTCTTCTCGTCTGTCTGTCACTCTCTCTCTCTCTCTCTCTTTCTGTCGTCATCTCTGTCTCTATCTCTTCGTCTGTCTGTCTCTCTATCCTTCTAGTCTGTCTGATTCCTGTCTGTCTGTCTCTGTCTGCCTCTCGGTCTACTCTGTCTGTTCTGTCTGTCTCTTCTGCTATCTCTGTCTCTCTTCCTATCACTCTCTGTCTATCGTCTGTCTCCTGTTCACTGTCCCGTCTCTCTCTCTGGAGTCTACCTGTAGGTATGTCCTGTCTGTTCGTCTCTCTATCTCTCTCCTCTCTCTCTCTCCTCTCTCTCTCTCTCTCGCTCTCTCTTACAAGACGTTTCAGTCTGCGTTGCGTCCTGCTGCAATCTCGGTAAAAGGTACTGTCTTTAACATTATAACCTCCTCTAGAAAGAAAACTCTGTTAAATCTGTCTATCTCATATCCCTTCATGAAGGGCAATCCCTCTCATGAAGAAAACTCTCTCTCTCTCCTCTCTCTCTCTCTCTCTCTCTGACTCTATCTCTCTCTGGCAGGACAATCCTCTCTTTCATCTATGCGTCTAGCTTGCAAATCTCTTAAAAATTTCGCTTAAAGTTCTATCTTTAAGATCTCCCTGATCTATAGAAAGGAAACAAAACTGTCTTCAATCCCAGTCTCTTCTCCTCCTTCATGAAGGGCAATGGCCTCTACATGAGAGAAAACATCTATCCTCTTCTCCCTCTCCCTGTCTCCTTGTCTCTATCGCCCTATAAACTCCCTTCCCTTCCTCTCTCTCTCCTCCTCTCTCTCTCCCTTTCTCTGTCCCTCTCCCTGTCTCTCTCTCTATCTCTCTTATCTCTCCCCTCTCTCCCTATGCTCTCTCTCTCCTCTCCTCTCTATCTTTCTCTCTCTCTCTCTCCCCTCCCTCCCTCTCTCTCTCTTCTCCCCTCCAACTCTCTCTCTCTCTCCTCCGTCCCTCTCTCCTCTC
>JADBJO010002194.1:170000-175000 GCA_016801955.1 Conus betulinus
GGTGTGTGTGTGTGTGTGTGTGTGTGTGTGTGTGTGTGTGTGTGTGTGTGACAGACAGAGAGAGAGAGAGAGAGAGGAGAGTATGTGTGTGTGTGTGTGTGTCTGTCTGTCTGTCTTGTCTGGTCTGTCTGTGTGTCTGTCGCTCTGTCTCTCTCTCTCTCTCTCCTCTCTCGGCTCTCTCCTCTCTCTCTCTCTCTCTCTCTCTCTCCTCCTCTCTCCCTCTCTCTCTATCTCTCTCTCTCTCCTCTCCTCTCTCCCTCTCTCTCTCTCTCTCTCTCAAAGCACATGCCCATCCAGAGTCTGTCCTTCCTGCAGCCCCACACTCCACCTGATGCTGCGGTGGGGACAAGGGAACCCACAGAGACTGCAGCAAGCAGGAGGGGGACCCAGCCAACGCCAGCACCACTCTCAGCTGTGACTCAACGAGGAGGAGCGGCAGCTCATCCTCGGCGTTCTACGACGGGATGAGGAACTCCGCAGTGGCCTGCAGAACAGGGCAAGGTAATGAAGAGAGGAAGGAGTGGAAGGGTGGAGGGGAGGGGGGGGGGGGTAGGGGGAGGACAAGAAAGAATAATGTATATCAAAGCTGGTGCACTTATGGTTGTTATGGTCGGGGGGGGGGGGGGGGGGGGGGGGGGGGGCGGAATAGCTCAGTTGGTAGAGCGCCAGACTCGTAAATTTGGTGATCCTGGGGTTACCAGTTCCAATCTCCGTTGGGCCGTTTCGGTCGGTACAGGGGGGATTTTCCTTTGGAATTAACATTGGTTCTGACTTCATTTCCTAAAATAGTCCGAATGAGACTATAAACCGAGGCTCCGTGTGTGAACGCACGTGTAACATCTTGCACACACGTAAAATCCCATCACCAGCGTTCTGAAGAGAGGCCAGTTTTGTCCGTTGGTATGGATGACAGTTACACATAGCAAGCACCCTTCGTGAGAAATGGAAAGAATGAAGGAAGTAAGGAAATGGAGTGAACGATTTTGACTGGATGACGCCGGAAATGACTAAATGAAGCTTCGGTAGGAAGCTCTTCAGTCGGCACTACCCAGGTAGACAGCCCGTTGTGTACACAAGAGTGTGGATTGTCAGCGCCTAGAACCTTCGGCAAGGCGCTATATAAATGCTACGTATTTATTATTGTTATCTATCATTAGTCCCAATCCTCCCTGACAAGGATATAAAGCATCTGCAAGTATTTTTGTATGGTTTGCTTATGACAAAAATCCTGACAGAATTAAGCTTAAGTATCCGATTCATGATATTGAAAATAGTAGTATAGGACTGATAGATATCCATGTTTTCACGCAAGCATGAAAATTGTCCTGCATAAGAACACTGATGAAAAAAAAAATTCAGAATGGAAAGACAATTTAAATAACATGATATCCAGCAGTGTTAAGTGTTTTGGGTCAAAGAAATTGCTATATTGTGCATGTTTATTGTTATAAACTCAAAGTAAATTATACTCATTTTTATTTCATTTTTGTTGCAAAGCATTAGAACAAGTAGACATATTTCAGGGGGGGGGGGGGGGGGGGGTGTGTGATGGTGTGATTGTTGCAATATTTTTTTTTCAGTTATGAAGCTTTTCAAGAAAATTAGGAGCACGTGAATTATCTCCATTTTTAGGGGATCCTCTTGTAGCAAAAAACACCATGCTAGAAAAAGAAACATAAGATCTGAAGATAATCCGAGGAACGAAAACAGCAAGGACGTTGAAAATTGTAACAAATGGTTGTAAAGAATCGTTTATTACTACAATTCACTCTTAGACAGAATGCATACATTTTGTATTGTATCTTTTTCTTAAAATGGGAATTCAAGTAATGTAGACTGAAAAGCTGCACTGAAAAATGTCAGAAAAAAAAAAAAACAAAGGAAATAAAATGTAAATGGTTTCATCCGAAAATTAGTCGGAGGATTGTTGTATTAAGCACGACATTATTTAAAAAGTGGATACGAAATAATTATAACAATGGACGCAATTTTTGACAAATTGAAAGGGATACAAACATTAAAAGGGATACTGTGCATCACTGTGTATGATACTGCCATATAGCGCAAGAATTTTAGAAGAATTTTTTTTTTTTTAAATACATGAAAGGGAACATTGAAAACTATGTCAGAATGTCGTTTAATGTCCATGTTTTTATTTGGAAGATACCACAAAAACAAAAGCAGATGAACCATTCGGTCTTGTATTATTATAGGCAAAGTTTTTTTTTTGTTAAGTCATGCGGAATTAATTCTGTTAGATTGAGATTGTCAATATTTCAATGTGAACTTGATTATAGATACAATATGTAAACGCATGTGCACATAAGGGAAATGCGATGTTACGATTTTTAGATGGCTACCTTATAGTGCACAAGGATGAATAAGATTGTGCGTTCATTTAATTGATATGATGTAACCAGTTTCTTTTGTTTCATACCCTGTCAAAATAATTGCCTGAAACGGCACCCAGCCTTCTACTGAAATGTCTTAATGCTTCTGTAGCTAAGCTTCAGTCAAAATTATTAAATTTAAAAGAAATGATAATGGTCAAACAAACAAGGGAAAGATTAATCAACGATTGGTGGCGATTTGTATTTTCTGTTCTTTATTACCCCACCCCATTTTTCTTGTTTTCGTGTTTTGATTATTTATTGTGCTCTACTTCGTCTTCTCAGCGACTGGTTTTTGTTTGCGATGCTTAAAAGCTTGCAGTCTCTTAGGACCGATTCTCTGTGTGATATTCAATGACGATTGATCCTTAAAATTAGCAAGCTCAGTTCTTCACACATTGTATACATGCGAATATTTCTGTATGATTTTGATGTCCCTTGCTAAACTCTTACATGTACCTTCATTGAATTTGTTATGGTGGTGTTGATGTGAAACGAGTTTGAAGTGGAAATAGAACCTTCTTTGCAAAGTGAGAACACTAAAAAAAAAAAAAAAATGGATCCATGGAGAGAAACAAAATACTGACAGGACAGGAGAATATGTCACTGTCATACGGGGGAGAGGAGGTACTGGGTGAAAAGGGGGGATAAGACGGGTAGGGGGAAGGGGGGGGGAGAGGGAAAGCTGTAAGGGTGACTTTTGTGTGTGTCTCTATGGGCGGGGCCCTAGTTGCCTGTGTTTGGGCGAGGCCTCATTTTCTGTGTCGTTTGGTGGAATCTCATTTTTCTCTGTCTCGGCGGGACCCTATTCTCAGTGTGTGTGTGTGTGTGTGTGTGTGTGTGTGTGTGTGTGTGTG
Organism: Conus betulinus; assembly: GCA_016801955.1. NCBI lineage: Eukaryota > Metazoa > Mollusca > Gastropoda > Neogastropoda > Conidae > Conus > Conus betulinus. The sequence goes on from JADBJO010002194.1 coordinate 173,248, forward strand.
TGTGTGTGTGTGTGTGTGTGTGTGTGTGTGTGTGTGTGTGTGTGTGAGCGCGCGCGTGACTTCATTTTTCGGTGTCTTTTCGTGTGATGCTTACTTTCCGTGTCTTTTGGTGCAATACTCATTTTCAGTTTCTTTGACATGTATATATGACCCCATTTCCGTGCCTTTTGGTGTGATTCCATTTTCCGTGTCTTTTGGTGTGATTCCGTTTTCCGTGTCTTTTGGTGTGATTCCATTTTCCGTGTCTTTTGGTGTGGTTCCATTTTTTCTGTGCCTTTTGGTGTGATTCCATTTTCCGTGCCTTCTGGTGTGATTGCATTTTCCGTGTCTTTTGGTGTGATTCCATTTTTCCGTGCCTTTTGGTGTGATTCCACTTTCCGTGCCTTTTGGTGTGATTCCATTTTCCGTGTCTTTTGGTGTGATTCCATTTTCCGTGTCTTTTGGTGTGATTCCATTTTCCGTGTCTTTTGATGTGATACCATTTTCCGTGCCTTTTGGTGTGATTCCATTTTTCCGTGCCTTTTGGTGTGATTCCATTTTCCGTGTCTGTTGGTGTAATTCCATTTTCCGTGTCTTTCGGTGTGATTCCCATTTTTCCGTGTCTTTTGGTGTGATTCCATTTTTCCGTGCCTTTTGGTGTGATTCCATGTTCTGTGTCTTTTGGTGTAATATCCTCTTTCAGTGGTTTGTGTGTGTGTGTGTGTGTGTGTGTGTGTGTTGTGAGTGTGTGTGTGTGTGTGTGTGTGTGTGTGTGTGTGTGTGTGTGTGTGTGTGTGTGTGTGTGTGTGACCGCATTTACAGTGTCTTTTGAAATTATTCCTTTCTCAGCCTCTTTGGATCGGATCCCAGTTACAATGTCTTGGCATTTTGTGAGGCGGAGAAAACTTCACTTTCATTGTACCAGTGGGAATCAGTGAGGATTTTCCCTGTAAACTGTAAAAGGATTTTTGCCTGTAAACTGTAAATGTAAGACAGGGCAGATCACTTCGTCTAAGGGAAGTGGGGGGGGGGGGGGGGTGCACTTGAGGTCTAGTGTCGCTACACGGTTGTTGAGCGGTGGGATGGAGCAGGGACAAGTTGGTCGCAAACGGTTTTTGTTATTATGGTTTTGTTTTGTTTTGCTTTGCTTTTTTTTTTTTTTTTTTTTTTTTTTTTTTTTTTTTTTTTTTCTGTCGCAACCTCTGCGCCACCTCAGAGACAGTGCACCCACGCCGCTCATTCCGACACCCTGTCCACAGCCACAGCCCGGTCAGCCCTGCCGCAGCCCCGGCACCGGCGATCCACAGGGAGCAGTCAATGTCAAGTCGTCAAGAGGCAACCCACCGGAGGAGACACTGCACTGCTGCCGAGTCACTTCAGTGGTGTTCAGTGGCGCCTGTTCTGATCTAACATACGCAGGACACCACCTACTAAGCCCCCTACTGACGACAATAATTGCTTAGTCGCGGAGCCGGCGTGAGTGAGCTCTCCCTCCGGAGGGCGCCACCACGTCCGTCCAACGACACAGCCCCCATGGACTCGCCGATACCGGTGACCCCGACGGAACCAAACCAAGGCCACAGACGTGGAGAGGACATCGAAACTGAGGTCACCATGAGAGCAGGGCACGAAGGGCCACAGAATTTGAGACTTTTTTTTTTATGCTGATCGATGAGAATGAGGATGATTATGATGATGCTACGGATTTCCATTTCGGTCTGAGACTACATGACAGGGCTGTACTCTACGCTTCCTTTCATAATATATCCCGGCG
>JADBJO010002194.1:177500-180000 GCA_016801955.1 Conus betulinus
CAAAAAGGGCAGCTGAGAGAATCTGAGAAGATAACAAGGTTTAATGTATCTCAGCTGGTTTGGTGATAAACCATTAAAAAGTGTAATTGCTGACAGACATTTTACATTCTTTTATTCAAATGAAACAATTGGTTTCCAAAAAAAAAAAAATCGGATTTCAGTCAGTCAAAAGTCTCTACTTTGTAGAGTACATTGCTTCACTGATTATTTTCCATCAAAGAAAAAAACGTCTGTACCGTTTATTTGTTGACCGTGAAACCATCTGATCATGTTTATAGGGCTTTTCGGTATGAAGATGTTTTGAATTCTGTGGTCACCGGGCAGCTTTCTTTTAATTCTTTATCAAAGAGCCTGCTCAACGCATCATTCTGATAGGGACAGAGCAAATCACATGTCGAGTTATGGAATCAGCGCTCTTCTTTTTTTATCGAAATTTTGGCAGCAGGGAAGTCTGTTACCTTTACACTTAGCTATGTCTTTTTAGGACCTACAGAAATGCACTGCTAATAAAACTGTGGTTAAAACTACGCTTGGCAGGGAAGCAAAAGAGGCTGAGAGGGAAGCGAAAGTGAAGGACTGTGAAATACAGAGAAAACAGTTGTTTGTGCTGATTCAGGAGATGACCCTGCTCAGAGTGTGAAACGCCCGTGTCAGAGTATTGTGAGAACTGGAGTGAACGGATCAGTGATCCCAAACTTTTCTTCTTCATTTTTTTTTTTTTTTTTTTTTTTGGGGGGGGGGGGGTTGTTGTTTGTTCTTTTTTATTTTTATTTTTTTAGTGATGTCAAACTAAACTACTGGTCTTAAATAAATGTTAGCGAACCGCAAAGAGAAGCGTGGACAAACTAGTCACACAAGACAAAACACGACGCGTTTCGACCTCTTAGGTCTTCTTCAGGCGAGACACACAAACAAGTAACACAAACGAAAATGAACGAATTTGGTACTCAGCTTCGATCTCTTCACTCTTCAGCGCAAGGTAGGCAGGCATTTATTCAACGGGGACCATGGGAGATAAAATAATAACGATGAGAATAATAATAATAGCAATAGCAAAAACATAATTTGAATCACCACCTTTTTGTGCAGATAGGTAGAATTCAGGATATAGGCTACGGCTTAATGAAAGACATTCCTTAAATGTAACACCTGAGACTCGAAAGCCAGTTTGATTGTGTATATATGTGTCTGATTTTTGTTCCTCATTAAAGTGAAATTAAACATCCGATTAAATACGCTCTACAGCACCTAAATATCTTATGACATCAGTCATTGGTTAAACAACAAAAAATAAACTCAAATTAACAACATAAGTAGAATGTCCGAAGACGACATTGAATACCTTATGAATTAACACAACTAATATTACTTCATCTGTGTTTTTTTTTTCTAAGTGTGTAAGTATTTCATGAAATCATGTCGATTAAATAGAATAATTTGTAATAAAAAAACACTACTGACTAAACCATTTTTCATGCACATCGTAAGTTTCTTTTCTTTCTTTCTTTTTTTTTTTTTTTTTTTTTTTTTTTTTGTTGACCACTGTCTTTCATCTTGTCGTGTCCTGTCCTGTTTAACATAGACTGGAAAACGTTGACACAAATTCGCCCCAAACCATGAACGTGGAGGGGCGATCAAAAGCTAAGGTCGCCGTTGGAGCACAGAAAGGTCACCGCATCTGAGGCAATGAGTCTCATTAGTCTCTCCATGATGATCGATGAGAAAGAGGATCGAGATGTTATGGTGATCCCACCTGGTTTCTGGCGGCATCCTAGGCTGTATTTTCTGCTTCTTTTCATGATTATTTACGAGGACTCAGCTGTGCCAGATTGATTGGCGCCACAAATAGTTACTACCGTTGTAGGTCGGCTAATCTCGACCACGGCCTTCGAGTGTGAAAAAAGAAAAATAGATGAGGTTTTTAGCTTGCGGTGCCTGTTTTCTCATTTGTGTCCACGATACGTTAACTTTGGTGTACGAGCGGGGAATAAAAACCCCGTATTGTATAGACACTTAATGGACTCCCACGATGTTCTATTCGTCTACTCCTGACGTCAAATCTGCGATCCAGTGCCTGGTATTTTGCTAGTTGTTATTATGATTACTTGCGGTTGTTGCTGTTGTCATTGTTCGGATTTTTTTTTTTTCGGGGGGGGGGGGGGGGGGGGGGGGGCAGGAGGAGAGGGGTGTTTGCTTGGTTTAGTGTTTTGTTTATTTGAGGGGTTGTTCGTTGTTTGTTGTTTGGTTTGGTTTTTGTTTGTTTTGCTTTAGGTTTATTGTTTGTCTGTTTATTTGTTTGGCTGTTTTTGCTGTTATTCGTGTAGTTGTTGATTTTTACCTCTCCTCATCTCCTCCTTTTCCACTAGTACCACCACTTCTTCGTTCTTCTTCTCTGTTTCTTTTTTCTTCTTCTCGTCCTTCTTTTTCTTCTTTACTTCTTTGTTTTTTTTTCTTCCTCCTCCTCCATTCTTCTTTTCCTTCCTCCTTCTTCTCCACCTCT
>JADBJO010002194.1:185000-190000 GCA_016801955.1 Conus betulinus
CAAATTTGTATTGGTAATTGGGATTTTAGGTGGTAAATGTCAAGCCTATCTGGAAGATGTATGTGGATTACTCGCTAGCCTAGTAAATAGTTATGAATTTGTTTCAAATGATTTAAAGTAAAGGACTATGCAGTAGAATACCTCGGTACCTGGTAACACCGTAAGAGTATTACGACATGGTCAATCTTTTTACGGATGTCGGTTGTTTGATACTTTGACCAAGTACAAGATACAAGATTCAAAGGCTTTCAAAAAAAAAACATTCAAGAGGTTTCGTTAGAATTTTTTTAAGGACTTGAATATAAAATTCAAAGACCGTGATGCAGAGGGAATGTTTTTTCTTTGGAGAAAGCCTCTTATGCATACTTTTGTTTGTTTAATGCAGTCACTTTCAGCAGGAATCCCGGTAATTGCAAACGATAGGGAAATGGACACTTTTCGAAAGTATCAGTGGTATGTACATTGAGAAAAAGAAAAGAAATACACTTGAAGTTAGCATTAAATTTCTAGACGCGTTTAGGGTATAAAAAAAAAAAAAATCCGAAATGGTAGTTTTTTTCTTTTTTTTCTTTGTTGGTCTACTCCTTCTCTATGGGGCATTTCAAAGAGTGGTAATTGTGATTCATGCGATGTAAAAAAAAACACAAACCTATAAAATAATTAAAACTCTGGCCAAAAGGTCAGAACAAAATGATCTGAGGGTGTTCAATTATATGGCACATTGAAAACAAAGATGTTAAAAAAAAAAAATCAAACAATCAAAATGTTCAAATGCATCAGCATCCATCATCATCAGCACCACCACCACCACCAACCACACACACACAACACCAACACCCAACAACCACCACCACCAACCAATCATCATTATAATCTTCATCATCATTATCATCGTTGTGCAGCACTACGTGGTCGAAGTGGGTAGTAGTAAACAGTAGTAATAGTGGTAGTAGCATTAGGTGGTAAATCGTAGCAGTAGTATACAAAACAATCACTTCTCGCCATTATCATTCATCAATCGTCATTTACCGTCATCCAGCAAAAACAAAGGACACAGAGACAACAAAGTTCTCGTGCGATTTTAATATTGATGGGGGCCGGCCCTGTTGGAAAAGGTGAGTTGCACGAAACGACTTGGTTCTTGTTTGAGTTCTCGTCTACAACAGTAAGAGGCCATTGCAACTTTCAAGATATCTTTTATTCACTTGTTTTTCATTCGTACATTTTCATTCCCATTAATCTCAACAACCAATTTTAGATGTAAAGTCGAGATCAAAAAGCAATTGCTGGTTTGTTTTTGTCGATTGACGGTTGTTGTTGTGTTGTTTGTGTGTTGTTTTTGGGATAGTAGATTCTTTTTCAAGTTTTTTCCGGGGGGGGGGTTTCTCGTGTTACAACAACAAAATCGGATCTCTCCTGTATTGTACATTTGTTGATTTTGCACTCGTCGTGGTGTATTTGTTTGTTTTTGTTGATTTGTGTTTATGCTATGGCAATTAATAACGTCATATGCCGCTTATGATTAAATATCACTGTGTATAATTTGTTTTTGGAAGGTTATTTTATTGTTTTGCATTCTGGCTTAGTCTGTGGGTGGCAATATGTAATGATCTACTGTTTTTGGAGTCCGGTGCTTCGGCTTTTTTTTTTTTTCGTCAAGGTGGTGATGATTTTGCTGGTGATGGTGAATAGACACTGTGATGATGATGTGAATTAGATAACGTCATTTTAAACAAGTTTTTTTAGTTCGTATCGTGAAAGCGGTGGCAGAGGTGAAATCGGATAGTGGTTGTGAAGACGATCCAACAGGAATGCCGATGATCCAGCTTGACGACAGTGATCCATGATGGTCAAGGGAGGGAAACTAAACCGGCCTTCCACAGGACACACAGGCTGAGGAGCAGCTGACTACAATTTCCCCATTTTCAAAAAATTCATCAGATTTCTAAAACGCTGGTATGCATACAGTCAAATCATTCTGCTCATGCCTCCTCTCCAGGGGACCCAGGATAGTGTGAACGTTGGACAACGATTTCTTCCCATTCGGAATTTGTCAAAGGACCTAGAAGTCCCGGACCACCTCTCCCTCCCTGTGATGGCGTAGATAGTCCCGTGTGTCAGGGAGGCCTCGATTCCAAGATACCTATGGACTGGGAGGTATTGTTTGTCTCCTCCGTGATTTTCTGTGCACTTTAAAACACCAAACCTGCTAGCACCAGCCCCCCCCCCTCACCCTTTACCAAACCTCCTCACCCCCACCCCCCCTCCCAACCCAACAACCCGCACCTCTCCTCCCCCACTAACATCAAATCTCTCCCCCCCCCCCCCCCCTCCCCCCCCCCCCCCCACCCTCCCCCCCCCCCCCCCCCCCACCCGCCCTCTCCCCCCCCCCCCCATACCCCCCCCTTTTGCCCCCTACTCCGGTCTTATTTGTGTTTTTCTGTTTGGTTGGGTTTTTGTTTTGTGTTGTTGTTTGTTGTTTTGTTTTGTTTTGTTTCAACTTTTCCTTTGGGGGCAGCTACAAAACGCAGTGGGGACAGTGTTCACATTTTATGTAAAAGTCATTCTTAAAATTCATCATCTCTTCCAGCTCAAAGTCGGCAAGCGAATCTCAATCGCGACGTGCCCAAGCCGACTTGTCGCCTCCTGCGATGGTTCTTGGCAACGTGGGGCGGAAGTCATTCTTAAAATTCATCATCTTCCAGAATCTCAATCGCGACGTGCCCAAGCCGACTTGTCGCCTCCTGCGATGGTCTTGGCAACGTGGGGCGAAGCAGCGGGTCGGCCATTGCGTTGCGAGCCTAATGGCGACGTGTGTGTGGAAAACCCCTCTGTTAAAGGTTGTTGAGGTACCACTGGTGACTTCCAGACAATGTCGTGCCATCTGTTTCGGCTCTCTACCACCGTCTGAAAGCTGGCGAAGGGTACGTCTGTCCCATTCACTGGTGTTCCCCTCCCACCACCTCTTCTCCCTGCCTTCTCTGGTGAGTTGTGAACACGGGACAGTAAACGCCTGTTGAAATGAAGAGACGACAACCAGCCCACGAGACCCACGTAATGTCTGCCGATCAGTGACCATGCTGTTTTGTGTTGTGGGCAGGGCGTGTGGACATCACACACAGCGGCATCAGGAGGGCAACAAAGCGAGCCAGAAACCGCATGGATCCATTTCCCCATCCCGCCGTCCTGAAAAACGTGGAGAGGAGCCAGACCACCACCGGTAATGCCAGAGCCAGAAAGGGCGTGAGGCAGACTGGGTTCTCTACCCCTGCTTCTCCTGCAGGACGACAGTTGAGCTCCGGTTTAGGACAAGAGGCAGTAGAGAACGGGGGAACAATCGGAAACCGTAGTCGCCCAAACCAAAAATGCGTCACCACCTCTACTTCTCTTATTAAAGGACAGAAAAAAATCTTTGCCAAACATCGAAGGCTATGTCAAAAACGTCTAACAAAACAAAAGCCAGTGATTCACCAAATGTTGTAGAAAAAAACAAGAATGAAAAGAAAAAGAACCTCGCGGCACCTTCACCGACCGCCTCAACTCTGCAACGCCAGAGTAGCGGTTGTTCCTTCACCAGTTCCGAGCCAGGAGACATGGCAGCTGAAGAAGTATTTGCAAGCTCAGGCACCGCCGCAAATGTGTCCTCACACAACAAGAAAGAGAGGAAGCAGACTCCATATTGGGTCAGAGTTCGGGATATGTATCCACGGATCTGGCAGAAATCTATACCAGTAAGCAGGCACGGACGCCTGAGTCACCCACTCCTTCAAAATCCGCTGCTGAGGAACCCGAAGAGAAAGCGCCCCAGGCTGACATGCCAGAGTCTAAGGACGCGGATCTGCGCCCTCCAAAACGGCAGACGTTCCCCACCAACACTGGCCTCCTCCCCTCTGCTCAGCGGAGTTCCCGTGCCGCGCCAGTCCTCGGAGGTTTCGGAGACGTTCAGCGCCTGCTCGGCCAAGACGGCGTCCCCAGGCACCAAGATCCGTCTGCTGGACCTGGCCAGCAACCGCGCGCTAGAGCGTGACGGGTCGGACAGCGTGCGGTCATGGTCCGGCGGCAGTGAGGACACCCTGAGTCTGGGCCTGTCCTGTTCGGGGTTCGCGGTCACTGCCCACGCTGCCGTCTCCCGCCAGACTGACCGCAGTGAGGGGCGAGGTGGTGGAGGGGGTAGGGAGTCCTGTGAGCCATGAGCACAGTGGTTGTGGCTGCATGTTTTCTGTTCTGTCCCCACGCTCTCTCCTTGGCTTCACGCTCGTTTCTCTCTTGCGTCACCATTTACGTCTCACAGTTCTTTTAGAAGTGCATGTTTTACGCTTGGTTCAAATCGTCCGTTGCGCCATTGCTTTCAAAGCTGATATTTTGTTTTGATTTTATCTTTCTACTTACTCAGTCTCATTTCTTTGTGTGTGTGTGTGTGTGTGTGTGTGTGTGTGTGTGTGTGTGTGTGTGTGTGTGTGTGTGTGTGTGTGTTTGTGCGTGCATGTGTGCGTGCATGCGTGTGTGCGTGCGTGCGTGCGTGCATGTGTGTGTGTGTGTGTGTGTGCGTGTATGTGTGTGCGTGTGTGTGTGTGTGTGTGTGTGTGTGTGTGTGTGTGTGTGTGTGTGTGAATCGCAAGCTTACCTAGCAATGATGAACCTCTAAAATCCCAAATAATAGAAACGTTGGTTGTGACTTAAAGCGCTGCGATATAGCTGTCTTACTGGATATCTCAAAAGAAACCACCTATATATACTCTGAAAGAGATTGGGGGTGCCCATAAATGTGCTACTTGAGCGTCAAACTACCGAGAGTAAAAGGTTGGGCCTTCTTTTCTTCTATTTTTTTTTCTTTTTACTTTTTTTTTTTGATACTCTCGTACTGTATTCCCTGGGAATCATTCACGTCCTCGAACTAATAAGTTGACATCCATTCTGTCATGAAAAAGAAATGGTGAAAAGAAACGAATGTCGAGGTTTTTTTTTTTTTTTTTTTAAGGAAATCAAAACGTCCAATAGAA
>JADBJO010002194.1:192500-202500 GCA_016801955.1 Conus betulinus
ATCATTGTTATACATAAAGCATCCCCACCCCCCCAACACCCACTCCTTTTCCAAAAGCAAAGAAACAGAGCAGACCAAGACAAACGATTTTTTTTTTGTACCACTCTCTGAACTGGGGTGCTGGTTCCACATCCGAACCGTAACAGCAACATTGACCATGGTCAGGATAATAACAGTGGTGGTAGTAGTAGTAGTGGTGGTGGTGGTGGTGGTTGAAGTAGAAGTAGCTGTAGTGCGAAGCATAAGGGAGTATGACAAAAAGTCAGCTGCCAAGCTTGATTTATATCCTATGAAAATCCGTTTAAGATGTACTGGGTTTTCTTTTTAAAGCAGGTCATAGCAAAGACGTAAGTACTGAACAAGTCTGGTTTGATTTCGGTGGGTCTGTGGCCTGTTGGCCTCGTAGATACCAATAGTATGGTTTATAACTTCATCAGCGTGGGTTTTTTGATTTATTGATTTATTTATCTTTCAAACCGATGCGTCTGAAATCCACTCTTTCTGTGTTTGTTGACTCGTTTATCATCAGATTCTAATTCATAAACCGACAATATTATTTTTCTTATTTTCATTCGGCTAAAGGTTTCTATTCCTTTTTATGTTCTTTCTTTCTTTCTTTTTTTGTTCTTTTTTTTTTCTGTCTTCCTGCTCTGTGTCTTTTGTACGGGCTGAATGGAAATGTGAAAAAATCATCATATTTGATCGATTTTAGTGACTTAGTTGATGGGTTGTGTTAATACATATATGGTTTTTGTGTGGTTATCATCTAGTTTTGTTTGTAATCTTGCTTGTCTGGGACGTTCCGTGGTTCGTTCGTACGCAGTATAGCTGGCTAGACGTTGGTTGGTAGACTAGTGGTTGGCTGATTAGTTGGTTGTTGGCGAACTGGCTGACCAGTGAACAAACTGGCTGGATGGTTGATTGGTTGGTTTATCTTTTTTGATTCATGGGTTGATTTATGGGTCGAAATGCTTGTTGCTTTTTTTCTGTCATTTCTTTACTTCTTCGTGTGTTGAACCGAGAACTCTGTGGAGCTGGCGTGTCCCGCCCAGGGGTCTTACAGTGATGACTTGCAGGATGTTTATGGGATACAGGTAACGGCAGCAACAGCCGTGAAGAACAGGACCCTGGGGGAGGAGGAGGAAGAGGAGGAGGACCAGGAGGGGGAGAGCGAGGTGAAAGAGAGGAACAGCCGTGGTGAGGAGGACGCGGGTGGAGGGGACAGCGCTTACAGCACATCGGGCAGTGCGGCCACCAGCGTGCGCAATGACCACGGCGTGAGCGACCCCGGTGCTGAAGCCGACGGCAGTGGTACCCGCCATGCGTGGCGACTGTGATCATGCCCAGCCTGACTCCCCGCATGGCCGGCCTTTCGTTGGTGCCATGGATTCCTTAGATGATGTGGAATCCATTTCAGACCCGGACGTTTCGACCGACTGTGAGAACGCTTCGGGGTCGGTCGACACTGCGACGGGAGGTGGCAGGGCTGGTCGGGAACATTCCAGTGATTCTCTGTACGAAGAGGATGAAGGCGATGATGAGACGGCCACTTCCAAAGACTCTTGCGCCGCTTCTTTCGGTAGCCAAATAGAAGACGATCACAGCAGTGAAATGGGTTTTCGTTTGAAAGTACTCAAGAGAACGACTCGAAAACGTCCTCATGCCCCATATCAATAGTCGAAGAGGAGAACGCTCCAGTCAACTCACCTGACAAGGCTGTCCCAACTGTGGAAGAGAGCAGATGGCCGTGGTGCAGAAAATGAGGACCAGACCACAGTATGTCCTACACCATGCAGCGCTTCTTTCAGTCTGACGACACCGGCTCCGATACCCTCAGCATCATCTCTGAAAGGACTGAACCCGAGGACTCGGAAAACAAGACCGAGAAAGAATACACGATGTACACTGATGTCGATGGTGATGGTGACAGCGACAGCGAAGGAACGGTGCACGACGACCTGGACGAACACTGGTCGGATGACCCTGACGACGTCGTAGAGGTTGGGGCCACGACGCCCAGGAGACTGAGCTTTGTGGATGTGAGTGAGGCAGTTCCAGCGACAGCGCGCAGACAGCGAAGGACATTCCGAACTTGATTCAGACGATCGTACACCACCAGTCTGTGATAGTGCACAAGATGTCCAGGTCGATGACAACCATATTGAAAGCAAGAGAGAATCAAGTCCTGAATCTGTGCAGTCATCAAGCCGGCCTGAAGACCCGCGATCCAAACGGACCTGGTCGTGATGTTGCAGGATACGACTCCAGAAGCACTAACAGACACTTCAAAGGAAAGTAGGCACTGCATCCCTTCAGAGGACACGTCAACCCAAACAGAGGAGGTTTTCCTCATCACCAAAGAGGAGTGGGGACTCTTTCATGAATTAATGATGCAGCAAGAAAGGGGAAGACTTAACCTTTGCAGAACTTCTCTGAAGCCTGGGCACAAACAGAGTCACCTCCCATGCACGAGGATCCCCCGAATTCCGATGATTTAGGTTTAGAAGATTTTTCCGACTGCCAGGAGAACTTAGTGAATGTCGCAGCTGAGACCGACTCCTTGGTCATCCACGATGCAAACGGAGGAGCAGGAAACAGGTAAACCTATTGTAAATTTACCCGATGTTTGCACACATGCCCCTTCACCTGTTAGTTCACTTGAGTACCATAGCGATGTCACTGTCATGTCTATGCACCCAGCTTCTCAACACGCATCATCGGATGTAGTCATGCTTAATACAGAGCCCACCTGTAGAAGATAACGTTGAAGCGGAAACGAGTGAGGTTGTGCAGTCAGAAGACACCCTGCTAAGTAATGAAGCTCTCTTACTGGAAAGGGACGAGCCCTGTCTTTTAAGAGTTGATGAGTCGGACGGTCAGAACATAGCTGATGAGGATGATGGTCACCATGAAGAGAACCTGGAGCACCAAGACAGCTCTGCCGAGGAACAGGGCAACCAGGGTGTTGAAGACCCTCGTCTGCCCCGTACCAACTATGTTGTCAGACCTGTGGGTGAATCAGCCAATTCAGAGGAGGAGAAGGACAGCCAGGGTGTACAAGACCCTCATCTTCACTCTACCAGTCCTGATGTCGAACCTGTTGCTGAACCTGAGAATTCAGAGGAGGAGGACAGCCATGCTGTTCAAGACCTTAATTTTCACCATACCAATCTTGATGTCGGACCTATGGGTAAATCAGAGAATTCAGAGGACAGCCAGGGTGTTAAAGACCTTAGTCTTCGCTGTACCAGTCCTGATGTCGGACCTGTGGGTGACCCCGAGAATTCAAAGGAAAAGGACCGTCAGGGTGTTCATCCTCATTGTACAAGTCCTGATGTCGAACCCGAGAATTCAGAGGAGGAGGGCCAGATCGCCATCACCTGATTACCCTCAGAGCTTCGCTCCTGGTCTGCAGTCTACTGGTCCACAATACTCCATACGAACACTATCTCCAGATTATTCTCGCGGAGCTAATGCAACAGCACATGAACATCCACCGTTCATCACGGACGAAAAAGTTCGAGGTCTATCAGTCAGTCGAGTACATACCCGAAGCCACCGAAGATCTGGATGTTTTTCACTATGTCCGCTGTACCCACTATCGCCTCTGACGCCCCGCTGGGCAGTCCCATCCGGCCGGAAGAGGCTGGTGAGCGGGAGAGGCCCAGTCAGATGGGTCAGAGCCTGAGGAGGTGGCCAGCCAAACGTCAGGCAGTCAGCTGTCCGCCACGGGATCCACAGGGGCCGGGTCCCTCAGCTCTGGAGGTACTCTGTTGGCCGTGGTTCTGCTGGGAGGTGACCGTTCAAACAGCTCATCTAGAGAGGGGAAATGGGGGTTGTCCTTAACCTTGACACAGTGGATTGTGGTGACCTTGACATCTGTATCCTGCTAGCAACCGGGCTGGAGGGTTGCCCTTTTCCTTCCTTTCCTGTTGTTTAGATCACACTGTGGTTCAGATCCACCTGCTGGCAGGCAGTGTGCTGATGTCTTAGTGCGCTGCTTGATGCAGCCGTGGGCAGAGTATTCACAGCGTGTTCTGAGTGACCTGGACTTAACTTCTTCTTTCTCCGGTCATGTAACTGTCTCTAAATCTTCGACGCCCCATTTAATCCCACATTTTAGGCCATTGTCGAAAACAGGTGAGCATGCCAGGCGCATACATTTGTTGTTTTTATTCACTGTAAGTCAACGATGGCGCAACAAGAGTGTGGTAACGTTAACTGACCAAAATGATACATATCTTTACATATCTTTAATAGGTTATGTAATAAATCCGCCAAGCATGAACAAACGAATCACAAGGCAAAACACGACGCGTTTCGACCTCCTAGGTTTTCTTCACGCGAGATAAACAACTCTCAGGAGAACGAAACTGAGAAAAAAAAGCAATCACTTATCTGGTCAAATTGGACGCAAGATGGGCGTTCAATATTTAAACAATGAAAAGAAGAGGTCGAAACGCGTCGTGTTTTGTCTTGTGATTCGTTTGTTCATGTTTGGTGGATTTATTACATAAACGTTCAAAGATCTGTTCAGATTTCCGCCTGCAACCGTCTCACTTTGCCACTAGCCGTAACCGTAACCTGGTAAAGCGGTAAACTGGGCCCAGATCATAATTTCAAAGGCACGGACAGCCAGAAAAATTGAATGAAAAGGGGGCGAAAGGAGGAACATAACTGAAGATTCAGTAAATGGTAAACATGATATATAAACAATGAAAAGAAGAAGTCAGACAACAGGGAGCAAATGAAGATGTTAATATGGTTTGACTTGTACCTCTACTTTAACCAAGCGGTTGCTCGTGTTTTCAGTTCCCGATGATGTATCTCATTTCTTTCAATGTATATGTGTACCTGCTTTTTTAAGTTAAAACCAACTTGTGCCTGCTTTTAGGCCTAGTGGCTTAATTTCTTTTCTTTGCTATGTATCGGAGCGAGGCTTAAATACCATGCTGCATCGTAGGCTATATCCCATACCCGTTCTGTGTAGTTACCTACGTGTGCACAATGATTGTAACTAAACATGCTGCTGCGCTTTGGTCCCTTCGTTTTGCCACCGTATTTTGCTTAACAAACTGAGTTCAGTAATGCTTGTATGGGGTGGTGAGGGGGGTGACCTCTTCACTGCACTGACAGATCAGAGGTATGCATGACTGAATGAACCCTGACTGACCAGAAACCTTCTTTCGTTGTGTTCAGTTTTTGTATTTGTCTTTCCCACCATACAGTTATTGTTGGGATTTTTTTTTTCTTTTTCCACATTTACTAACATTTATTTGTTTTGTCGGATTAACAAACTATATATACCTTCTTCCCTCCCCTGTCCCTCGCCATCCCAAATCCCCAAACCACAAAGTTCCTCCTCTCTCAGGCCTGGTTCTGTTGCAGATTTCCATTGTTTTCATTTTGAATGAATTTTGACTGGCAGACTCTCTCTCTCTCTCTCTCTCTCTCTCTCTCTCTCTCTCTCTCTCTCTCTCTCTCTCTCTCTCTCTCTCTCTCTCTCTCTCTCTCTCTCTCTCTCTGTCTTTGTCTTTGTCTCCCCCCCCCCCCTCTCCCCCACCCCCCAAGTTCAATTTTAAAATGTGTGTTATTTTCTTTAACGTAGGCCAACATCAACAAACAGAGATGTTTGTTTTTTTTCCTTTTTTTTTTTTTTTTTACCTTAGTCTGATAATGCTATCTAGTTTTATGTTTATAAATGGAAGATTGAAAAACGAGATTTTTTTTGTACCTTAGTCTGATAATGCTTGATTTTATGTTTATAAATGGAAGATGGGAAAAAACGCATGTCAACGTTGTAGTTGTTGAGAGTAAACTGTCAACAAGTTCGAAATGAAATTGCAGAATGACATATTCACCCACAAGGAAAAAAAAAAAAAAAACAACAGAAGCTACGTGCAACTGTTATCAGTAAATAAGTTGTCGTGCAGAGAAATATAACATCCCTAATTCATGTTTTTTTTTCTGTCATTCCCACACACACACACACACACACACACACACACACACACACACACACACACACATACACACACACACACACACACACACACACACACACACACACACACACACACACACACACGTCTTTGAAATGAACTACACTTTTTTTTTTTCGTGTCAAGATTAATATCAGGCTTCGTCGTCCCCACAAGCAATATACCATCATCCAACACAGTAGATAGCGGTCTTTTTATTTTACGTTATTTTTCATCCAATCGCCATATCAGTTATTGGCCAGTAGTAGCACACCACACACACACACACACACACACACACACACACACACACACACACACAGAAGAGAGAGAGAGAGAGTCTATCATAAAAAAAAAAAAAAAATACTGATTCGAGCAAACAAAAAAACATTTCCATTTACCGCGTCTTTTTTCTCCATTTTTTTTTTCCTTTTTGTGATAAATGTTTTTTTGTTGTTGTTGTTGTTTTTTTTTTTTTTTTTTCGTGTTTTGCTGGGATTGTGGGATGGCGATGAAGAGGTATGGTGAAGGAGGAGGAACAGGAGAGAGTGGCGGTGGGGAAGGGAAGAACGAACACGGAGAGTAGGAAATATACAGCAACAAGTTCGACTTGTTTTTCAGTTCAAAATCCTGTATCCACTCAAAGAGACCCCATCGTATTGTCATACTCCATTAAAACATTGGATTGCTCGACTGCTCTGAAAAAGCAATACATTCACATGAAGCAAATAATCAAAGCAGCAGCAACAAGAAGTAAAAATTATTGATTGAGCTCATGTTGCGCACAGTTTGCGGGGATCTGTACAGTATTTTAACAGAACAGCTGCTGCAGGATCGTGAAACGTACTTATTTGTTTCTGACCATCCGCTCAAGTTAAATAAACTGAAATAGTCCGTCTCACAATAAAGATTTTACCGAATTTGACTCCTGCTACTCACTGTTCATCACCTACCTAATTACCTCCCCTGCAAATTAGCA
This sequence comes from Conus betulinus, assembly GCA_016801955.1. NCBI lineage: Eukaryota > Metazoa > Mollusca > Gastropoda > Neogastropoda > Conidae > Conus > Conus betulinus. The sequence continues at coordinate 199,461 of JADBJO010002194.1, forward strand.
GTATGGAACGCATCTATTGTGTAAGTGTATGTGCAATGTGTACACATATGTGCAAATGATATTGGGTGTTTGCAGTATAGTGAACGTTGAGTGCGTTTGTTACAGCCTGTGCTGTCTCAGTTAATCAGCCGCCATCCCAGCATATTCTTCTCCCTGGTTTAAGAAAATGAAATCGGTCTGGTATGGTGATTTCTCGGAGTGTATTTCATCATCCCAGTTCATTCTTCATTGCTCAACCGACCGCAGGAGCGAGGAGGAGGGGCGGGGAAAAAAATATGTGGACGGTGACGATTGGTGAGGTGTTTGCGTGTAGGTCGGGGGGGAGGGAAGGGGGGGGGGGGGGGGATAAGGGAAGAAAGGAATAGATGAAAGGGAGGGTGGTGGAGGGCTTCACGTTATCGGACTCATTCTCAACCCTGTCATCATTTCCTAATACCCTCCGTCTTCCATGTTCTTAAATACATCATGACTGCTTTACACCGTCTTCAGCCACTGTCAGTTCTGGTGTGACTGACGATGAGTCGATGGTCAGACAGCAGAGCTTGACCACTCAGGCTGTTGGTACAGTTTGACCCTCCCTTGTGTCCAGTGTGGATCTTGGAGCACGGGGGGGGGGGGGGGGGGGGGGGGGGGGGGGGGGGAGGATTCCCAGACCCAGTGTGATCATTCTTCAGCTCTTTCAGGCAGCTCATTTCTGTGTGGTGCTTTCTCTCTTATCTTTCTATCTGTCCTTCGCTGGCTTCCTCAGAAGGTCCTCAGATTGGGATTGTCCCATGTGCAGTGGTTCAAATTCAAATTCAAATTCAAATTCAAACGATTTTTATCATCACAAAACGTGAAATTCGATGTGGCAACGTCTTTTGATTTTTAAAACATAACACAATAAACGAAAATATAATAATTGCATATCCAATAAAACAGCATTCTGTTTATGTCATTTTATGTTATGCACTTCAACACCACACTATGCGCGCCACACACACACACACACACACACACACACACACACACACACACGCACACACACACGCACGCACACACGCACACGCACACACACACACGCACACACACGCACGCACACACACACACACACACACACACACACACACACACACACACACGGAAGACTTGGGAATGTGATGTGGACAGAAACATTTAGTTCTGTGCAGAGAATTTGAGGGTTTCCTCATGCTTGGAAGGGTAGAATGTTTTCATTCTAACACCCTCATCCACATTGTTTTCTTTTATATTCTTTTTAATCAAATAGTTGGTAAGGTCTTGTAGGTAAGGTCTTGTCGTTTTATCTGCATTTGTTTTCCCCTGTTACTTCTTTGTTGGGCACGATATAATCAGTAGTTAAGTTGTCGTTGTTGAAATAATTTAGATCCTTGTTTGTGTGTCTATTATCAATTTGACACAGAGAGAGTGGGATAACACGGTCATTTGTTACACTGACATCTTCATTCGGGTGTTCTCTTCAAATGGTGACTGATTTAACCTATTCATAACATGACCTCCTGTTTTGTATCTTTTGGCTTTTTTTTTTCTTCCTTTCTTTTTTTTTTGTGTTTGTTTTGTGTTTGTATTTACTTTTCTGGCATCAATCCAGTGTGCTTGACATTTTCAAGTGGTGGTGGTGGTGTATGAAATAAAGAATGTACATGTGCATTGTATTTCTTCTGTTTTAACCATACCTTCTTGATGCTTTGTTATCCTGATTTTCATTCTCTTGCATGCTAAAGAATCATATCGTTTCAGGTAGGTCTGATTTGAATATGTGTTCGTGTGGATAATGAAATGCCATCTTGCTGAATGTTTTATATGCAGATTTGTTTTAGTGTTTTTTAAGCTGTAGCTTTATGGTTTTTAATTCAATTTGTTTGTAAAGTTTAATCGCCTCTATAGTTCTGAATTTAATTTTATTTTCAATCGATTGTTTTTTCATAAATATTCAGTCTATTCCTCAAAGACATCAGAATTATTCGAAGGCTTGATATTGATTTGGCATCTCTAGGAATTATTACAGTGCTCTATACGCCTGCGCTGTCAAATTTACTTACTTATTTCATAAACCGACCTGACTCCAGTGACGTTTTTATTCAGGTCTTAAGACCATCTGTTTTACAGGTTTTATGGATTGAAAAAAAAAAAAAAAACACTCACGATGAAGAAGGAGGAAGTACCTATGTCTACTGAATGAGATGGGTGGCTTGAAAATTGATTCTGCCCCAGCGTTTGTAACTAGCTGCTGTGAACATATATTGTCTGAAAAGGCTGCATTTGGATTTGGATTTGAAATTTTTTGTGAACAGCAAGATTCCAGATCATTTAGATTCAATACATCTTTGCAGTGAATATTTAAGCTGGCCATGACACACATAAATGACCTACTTTTGGAGAATGTTGTAAGCAAGAAAAAAAGCGCAAAAAAAATGCCTTCAAAAAATGTTCGAGGTTAGATTCATGTAAATATCCTAACAATGTTTAAATGAATGCATTTATGAATATCTTCGGAAAGCATATATACACACATCGTTTGCTTTAAAGAATAGGTAAATGAAAATGTTATCCACATCAAACAGCTAATGAATACTGAAGAAGAAAAAAAAAAAAAAGAAAAAGAAATAGCGCCCAGTAGCAAGAAGAAGTCCCAATCTGCAGAATAAAGTAGCATTCGAGACTAAAAGATGCTATCGACTTGACGATGTTTGCAGTAGAAGGTACAATTCGGTAGTGAAAAAAAGAATAGTACCATACGCTCAGTAGAAAGTAGGATTCTTTAGTTAAAAAGTAGCACCGAATGAACAACACATGTGGCAAAACAAAAAGTAGCATTCGGTTGTAAAAAGTAGAATTGACTGAAGACACATGTAATAAAAAGTAGCATTTTGTAGTAAAAAACAGTAATACTGACTGGGCGATAAAGCAGTCTTACTTCAACGATGTATGCAGCAAAAAAAAACAACAGAAAGAAGCATTTGGCAGCGAAAAAAAAAATGCTGACTGAAGATATGTAGTAGGAAGTGACATTCGGTTGTAA
>JADBJO010002194.1:215000-255000 GCA_016801955.1 Conus betulinus
TTTTTTTTCTCATGATTTCAAAAGAATTATGAACTTACAGTCTGTATTTTTACGGAAGCCAGTGACTCTAAATGCAAGCCGGGATGATTTAAGGACAGCAGGAGATTCAAATTGTAAAGTCTTTATGGACAATCTAAAACCATTCCTTGTTGGATTGCCTTTGGATGCATGTACATACGCAAGCTCCCCACTCACATCCCGAAAATCTACCTTCAGCTACCTGCTACCTGAGCGGAAGCGAGCCGGGAAGCAGAAGACTCCAGTGGTGAAGAACTCCCTCAACCCTATGTGGAACCACATCCTGGTGTTTGAGGGTATTGATGCCGCTGAACTGGAAGACCGCAGTCTGGAACTGACGGTCTGGGACCACGAGACGCTCGGCACCAATGAGTTCCTGGGAGGCACCCGCCTCAACCTGGGCACAGGTGAGTTCGAATCCTATGGTAGGGATCGATCAGAGTTCAATTTTAAGGTCAAATTGTTCTTGATCTTCTCTGAAGACACAAGGTTTGGGGAAATTCATACACAAGGTTTGGGGAAATTCATATCTCCTTCAGCCCAGGTGCCAATGAGACTGGATTGCGTGATAAGGATCAATGGGAACAGCCCGTGTTCGCCACTTTGTACAACTTTCCATCACATCTGTCAGTTCTGACGGTTTTTTTTCTTTGGTAGATAGAAAAATGGGAAGAAGCTCCAGGGACAACTTGACGGCCAAGTGTTCGGAAAAGAAAGCCCCTTCATTTAAATATTTCGGACATGCACTGTTTACACATGAAGGGAGCGGACCACAACCTGGCCCTGACTCCTGCGTGCCCTTCTGCTGTGATTCAACCCTGCAAGTCCTGCGTGTGAGACGCCTCAAGGCCAAGCCCACTGTGACGAATGTCTTAACCACATGACGCCTCGAGGCCAAGCTCCCTGTGACGAATGTCTTAACCACATAGCTGTTGAACATCTCTTCTGAGTTTGGACATTTGAGCGTTGTGACGTTCACGTTTGTTCCTTCTCGATCAGGTCTGCCATTGTTGAAGGCTCCCTACTTACCAGAAATCAAGAGCTGTTTGATGAGATAATGGGGAAATGAGCCTGCAGCCCCGTCTTGCTCCAACCCCTTTGGGGAAGATGTTTGCTTGGAAGCCAGATTCCCTCAAGCTTCTGTCTAAACTGGCATGCTTCGTGGTCTTGTAGATGTGAGCTTCGTCCAATCAGCTGTCATCTGGCACAGTGAGTTCAATCAGAAGAATTCGTGCTCATGAACATGCGTTGAATACAATGTCTGGTCCCATGCCTCTCTGTCTAATCATCTGTGGATGGTTTTACAATTTTAACGTTTTTAGATGAGGGGAGGGGGTGGAAGATACAAGAGTGTGATGAAGACGGGGTGATCAAAAAATCTGAAACTACCAGTAAATACATACTTTAAAAAAATTGAACACGACTTTCAATTTTTTCCTGTCCAGCTTGTATAAAACATTGAAAAATCAAGAGGCCGAAACCAGTCTCTGATTCACTATGACATTTTATCCAGATTGTCGCCATACAGTCACATTTCAGTCCCCTTACATGAATGGTCTCCCCCTGCTTCACCTCTCTCTCTGTCTCTGCACAGGTGCACAACAGATGGACACCAGGTGGAGTGGATGGACGGCAGAGGGGAGGAGTCAACAGCCTGGAAAAACATGATGGAACAGCCCGACACGTGGGTGGACGCGGTGCTGCCCCTCCGTGCCTCTATGAGCAAAGCCACCGGCAAAAAGAAATAGAAGAAACTCTGTGCAGTTTTTCTTATTTGGAGATCCCACGCCCACTACACGTCCCCAGAAAAGGGTAACAAAATACTTCTCTGCCTCTACGAGCAAAGCCACCTAAAAAAAAAAAAGAAAGAAAAAAAGAAAAATGAAAAAAAAAAAAGAATTGCAGTCACCAGTGGTTTCAGTGTGCATTTTGACTTGGTGACACCGTCAGCATTCACTTTTCCTGTTTCATCTTCTCTGCCATATCTGGCACTGCATCCACGCTGCTCATTCTGGCTCCACCCGGCCACAGCCACACCCTGGCTCGTTCTGCCACAGCCCCAGCACCGGCAGTCCACACGGAGCAGTACTCATGAGGCAACCCACCAACTGCACTGCTCCGGAGTCACTCCAGTGGTGTTCAGTGATGCCTGTTCTGATTCAGCACAGGCATGACACCACTGACTAACCCCCCTACTGACGATAACTGCTCAGTTACAGAGCCAACCTGAATGGGCTCCCCCTCTGTAAGGCGCCATGTCTGTCCAAGCACACTTCCATGCACTGATACCAGTGACCCTGACAGAATCTCACCAAGGACATACACGTGTGGAGGGGAAGTCAAAACTGAGGTCACCGTGAGAGCAGGGCATAAAGAGCCATAGACTTCGAGACTATCTTTTTATTACTGATCAATGAGGATGACAAAGGTGATGCTTTGGATTTCCATTCTGGTCTGAGGCTGCATGACAGGGCTGTACCCTATGCTTACTCTCATGATAGACCTCGGCATCAAGTGTCAGGGCTGAACTCTGTGCTTGCTTTCATAATGTATCTCGACATCAGTCAGGCCTGAGAGATACAGATACCTGTAGTGTTGGTCAGGAAATTTGAGCAACACCCTCAGAGGCAGGTCCAATATGTGGATGAAACTTGACGGTGTGGTCCTAGTCTTCCCAAATGAGCCCAAACCAAAGTTAACTCTGGGTAGTAGCTGGTAGCTGGTGAGGGTAGAAAACCCCCACAAATAAATGGCTGTGGTGAGAATCAAACTCACGACCTCCCAGACAGGAGTCCGTGGTGCTAACCATTTCACCACAGCAGCTGAAACTTTTCTTCTTCCCTACCATCCAAACGTTTTCTCTTCACTCTTTCTGGAGACAAAAATTGGCATTGAAGGAAAATTATCATGCCACTTATCTGTTTATTATTTCACATCATGTGTGTGTGTGTGTGTGTGTGTGTGTGCGTGCGTGCATGTGTCTGTGTGTTTGTGTGACACTGTGTGTGTGTGTGTGTGTGTGTGTGTGTGTGTGGTATTCTTTTTATTGATTACAATTTGTGCAGATTTCAGTGCAGCTTTGACTTAAAAATCCATGATTCCTACTTTCCTAACACATGCAAAAAAGAGAAAGCATGATTTTCACCTTGGTAATAATTTCAAGGTCAAAAACACAGTTTCAGTTCAATCTGTACTGAATGGCATGAAATACAATTCTAGGAAAACTAGAACGAGAATCATTACACCAAAAGCTGGGCTAACCACTAACCTTGAGGTCCTGTGCCCAATGTGTTCTTTGGGTGGACTTTTCTCCTTCCTTGGGGGGCTCCATATGCAGAATTGTCCTGCAGTCCTCCTAAATGATGTAGGACCTTATTTCTGTTGCTGCAAGGTTGTCGACCTGAACTAAAGCATCAATGGGTTTTTTTTCTTCTCAATAAGCTTCCTCAATGACCTTGAAAAAAGGTTGTGGTCAACATGTGGGTACCTAATTTGTTGCAAATTGATGTAATAAATTCTTGCATACATTTTAAATGGTTTTGAACTGATGCACAATGTCAAGAAAATTATTACTGACTAATAATCATTTGAACCTTGGTTCAAGATGACCGAGTCTGAAAAACAGTGTTCTCAATATGATCTAAAATGAGACAGAGAGGCAGAAAAGAAAAAAAAACATCCTCTTTCCTTCTGCTTTTCTTTAAAACAAGCAAACAATCAAAAAGTATATTCATGTTTTGCGAGCAAATTGACAAGACTGAAACACATTTTACTATCAGTTGACGTGAGAGTTTTTTTTTTTTTAATGTACTGTTTGGCTACTTTCTTTTCATGCTATGTTTATTTGATTTAAACTGAGACAAAAGATTTTAATCACGCTCTGCAGCCCGGGAGAAAAATGTGCAATGATGTCTCATGACATTTCATGTGTCTTACTTCCTTCATCGCATTTTCCAGTCTTTAAACTGGAATGTACCGCACTGAATACAGGTCATTGATTTGTTGATATTCCATACTTGTTAGCATTCTTCTTTTTTTTTTTTTACCCACTGATCATGCAGACTGGAGAAAAGTTTTTGATTTGTGTGTGTGTGTGTGTGTGTGTGTGTGTGTGTGTGTATGTTTGTGCCTTCATGCATGCATGCATGCATGTGTGTGTGTGTGTGTGTGTGTGTGTGTGTGTGTGTGTGTGTGTGTGTGTGTTTGCATCCATAGCTCAATGATTTGAAAAAGTTGTTTACCTTTCTGGATGTGTGCCTTTCATACTGTATGTTTCAGTCAGGCCGTTTTTTTTTTCTTTCTCATGCCCAAGTTAAGAAGTTTAATATCAAACACTCCATTCACAACGTTTAAAGTTTGTTTTCAATCTGAACTGCAGTGAAGCTAAATCGTCCATGCCTCCTGTCAGTAAATGGTTTGTTTTTAATCTGAACCTTCAAAGAATTAGTCATGGCTCTGTTGAGCAGAGGAGAGCGGGTCTTTCCATTTCTAGTGCTGGCATGTGTGTATTTTGGTTGTGATGCCTGTGATGTTCTGCTGATGAAAACTCTTTTTTGTTGTGTTGTAAACACGATGTATATTGACCGCATGCACTTATTGCTGGTGATTAATACATCACTTTCTTTTTTTCCTTTATTTTTTTAACATTTTATTTTAGTAATTATCTGCACAATATAATAAATAAGATTTTCTAGCTCAGTAATTTTTCTTTGAGCGCTTTTCCAACGCTGTAAACATAGGTGCACTTGGTGTCTTTTTCCTCTTCTTGTTATCTTCCTAACATGATTTTTATTTTTCAGTCAATCTGGAATTATTAAAAACTGCCACCCAAAGACAATGCATTTGGACAATTATTTTACAAACTCACGTAATTTGCCCTATGAATATACTTGTGCCTTTGCCTTTGTGCAAAATGCTGTTTATGCATCGTAGAATGGCAGTGATATGTGTGTGTGTCATGTGTGTGTGTGTGTGTGTGTGTGTGTATGTGTGTGTGTGTGTGTGTCTGTGTGCGTGTCTGTGTGTGTGTGTGTGTGTGTGTTTGAATATGTGTGTGCATGACAGACATATAAACATGGATTTGCAAACTTTTAACTCAAGTTCATATCCCACAAAGTGCCCTTGCACTTCTATATATTTGATGTTTTATATCTGCATGGTCATCTACTTCACTTTCCAAACACATAATTTCCTTCATTCCAAAGAACCGTTTTCAATTCGCTTACATGAACCTGACCAGCATTACATGAAACAGACAAATGAAAGTCAATCGATGTATTTTGTACTGTAATAATCACATTCTGATTAAGAAATCTACAGGAAAAAAATGATAAGCGATTCAACAGACACATACATGCATCAGTTGTAAGACGCTGTGCTATGATTATTATTGCTTAAATTAATTTTCTATAGTGGCTGTTGCTGTACACATGCTGCTATGCTTTGAGGAAAACGGTAGCCATTTTCATCTACCATCAAAGCAGATACCAACGTCTTTCGCTTATTCCGTACAACGTCTCTTGCTTGTTCCATCAATTCTTTTTTTTTTTTTTTCTTTTCTTTCGTTATACTGTTCAGTCTATGTTGTCTTTTGTTTCCAGCGCTAAATACAGTCTTAACAAAAGCTATAGCAATAGCTATTCATCGTATCTTCATTCATGTCCTGGATGTCTTCAAATTCTTTTGTAATGAGGAAGTTTTTACACACTATATAACCATAATTATATCTACTTCCCAAGTTTGTGAGATATGAAATGCTACATTTCAACATGAGAGGGTTTTTTTTTTTTTTTTATTTCCATGTAACAAGTTATCGTTTTATCTTCACAGTTACACAAATTATGATTTATCAATGTTTTTCATAAAGAGAGACATCGTTTTGTCAGCATTACTACTTTTTGCTTTCACAGTTAACGTGGCAATGCGACATGTGTTTTCATGTTTCCAAGTGTGTCAACACCTAATAAAACTAGTGGGAGGAAGAAACTCTATGGGACGATCAGAGAGTGGAGGGTCTTCAGAGAAGAACACCCCCCCCCCCCCCCCCCCCCCCCTTCAAGCGACTGTTTCAGCCCTGAACCCCTCACACTCAAAGGGGGCTGGGACCCATCCATGTCACGACTCCTAGATGCCCTTCTGCTGTCATTATTTTCCTGGCACTGCCAGGATTCAAACCAGCAACTTCTGGATGGAAGGTCGTCTCAAGGTGTCGTCTCAAGGTGTCGTCTCTTTCAGACAGATGTCTTACCCGCATTGTTATAGGATACCTGTTCGATGTTCAAGCCTTAAAGTTTACATGATCAACTGTGTACATATCGAGTCAATATCACCAATGGTGATAAAAGCATGCCATAGAACAAACTCTTCATCAGTCACCGTGTCATAAATTCTTGACCATTAATGTTCTGCAGTATCGGTAAAATGCCAATAATCCACATGCACCTGCACTCTTCTTCAGCCATACTGATGTTTTGAGCTTGTAATCATGCAGGGTCTTGTTTATTTCTGATTCTCAACAACCAACTTTTCTACTGTCACATACCTGATGGCCGTTTTGTATTAATGAATAATTTCAACTTGCTGCCGTTCACATTTTCGTCATTTCAACGGGCACTTACGGTAGCACAGCAGAGGAGATTGGGGACATGGGACAACAATAACTGCCTTTTTCCTCTCACTGCTTTTACTGATGTATTGACTTTGACTTTTGCCTGTTCTCTCTCATCAAACATCTTCATTTCAGGTATCACTTTTTGTTAAGCACAAGTTGTAAAAAGCACTGTGAACAAAAAGAACATTTTTAAATTGTTGAAAATAAACTTGTTCTGTCACCAGCTTTAAATGAGGTTCTCGTGTTATCATTGTATGAAAGATGGATAGCAATGCACACACACAGTTATGTTAAAAGCTCATGTTGGATAGCATGGCTAAAATCCTTTATTTCAAAACACTCCAGCATATTCATGCGCTCTTGTGTACTGATGCACCCACACATGCACGAGTGCACAAACACACACACACACACACACACACACACACACACACACACATGCACACACAAAGAGTATACTAAAAAAAAGAAAATAATTTGGAGCCTAACAATTTCAACAGCATAATTCCTTCAGGAGCTAAAATTTCATTATTTACTTACATACTTGACAAACACATGAAAAGTGCCATTCTCTCCCATACTTTCACTTCTCATCCACATGTATTCCATTCTACATTCAGCATTTACACTTGCCACTCATATTCCCTGATAAAGCCTGTACATTCAGACACAACTCCACACTGGTAGCAACTTAAAAATCACTAAGTTACAGACATTTCAATCACAACAGACAAACCCTCTCACCATCCCATTCTAAGGTTTGAACAGCAAACCTTACGCTTTCCTCAACTGCGCACCAACAGTCCCGACAATTCAGTGCACCATAACACTTGTTTCATATTCCACATGTCTTTCTTATTGCACCTTTTTCACGACAGTAACTTTGTAACTTACAACACAAAACAAAACAAAAAAGACAAGAAGAAAGACCAAATAATTCTGATCACCTTAATTGAAGACATCAAATGACTGATCTCCAGACAAGGAACAAAATTTTATTATTTGTAAGCTGTTTCTACGGAGATTCCAGCAGATCGACACTTTGTGAAACAGAAATGTATGAAAGGGGGGGGGGGGGGGGGGGGGGGGGGAGGGGGATGGAGAGGAATGTTGCATTTCAGGAATTCAATCATCATCAGTTTTTTGCTTTGTTTTTTTTTTTTCTATGTTTACCCAAGAGTTTTCACATGTCATCTGCAGACTATTCAAACATTTGGCACTGATGACATCAGATAAAAATCCTGAACATGACAAAAATGCCGAAGAGATCTAATCCATGATGTACTTGTGTGACACACCGTCGACAATAATCCGGATGTCCAGGCTGCGAGGATCTTCCTTGTTCTTGTTGACTTTTTATGCTGCACTCCAGGACTTGTCCTGCCAACCACAGCAAGATACACCACCTCAGTCACACAGTTCACAAGTACACACAGTTTCTTCACCGACTCGAAAGCCTGCCAGTATCATCTTAGTGGTGCCTGCCTCATGGCAAGATGCAGTTTATAATGTATTTGGGGGGAAGGGAGGAGGTAGTGATCATTATCATAGTACTCGCCCGTAATCAACAGGCAGGTAACGAGGAACACTGACAGTGACAGACACTGTTATCAATCCTATGCACAGGGATGCTGCAGATGTCTGGAACCCAATTTCAGGATTTCAGCAGGTACAGGGCTTAATGCTGTTCTGTGCCCATGTCATCTCAAAGCACTTCCTGGGCCTCTTTCATAACAAACCCACCAACCGCATGGACCATGAAATCTTCAATACACACTTCTGATTTTCTTCAAGCATGCACACAAGGAGGTTTTGGCATTGGTAGGTTCTTCACAGTCGTATTCATCTGGGAGAGGGGTCAAAAACCAGCTCCCACAGACTGGGAGATGGGAAGGACGGAGGAATGGATGGGGCTGAGGAGAGGGTGCAGCTCAGCTGGGGGTGTTGAAGGAAGAGGAGGAAGTATACAAAAACAACTACCCCAACTCCTTAAAAAAAAGTTAAACAAATAAAAAGGCAATATACAAAACATCTACCCCAATTCCTTAAACCTGAGTTGTAGAATAAAGTTGACATTTCTCTACGTTTCATCTTTTTTTTTTTGCTGCTGCGCACCTGTCCCTCCACTTTTCCTCCACCCCACCACCAGCAACATTAGAATAAAAGAGCCTGGAAAACACCCAAGTCCTTCATTACCTGTTTGAGAAAAAAAAAAAAAAAGCCTAGTAAACCTACCACAGAAGTTGTAGACAATAAATTTCCATTCTCTCACAGACCATTCGAAAATAGTTTTGACCAGAAATCATATATACCACTGACGCATGCTAAAAAACCAAACCGTTTAGCTCCGAGATTTCATAGGAGGCATGGTAAATTATTCAAATGCAGCGACCCCACAAAACAAAATAAAGAAGGCCCTGTCAAAACAGATGCTGTTGAATGGACAGCTAGGACAGTGTGTACCATCTTGCTACAAAATCACCGGACAGAGGGGAAAAAAAAAAGGCTAGCGTGTTATAAATTGTAAGAAGAGCAAAGTGTAAAAGTTCTCCTAGAACAGGCTTGCGTGAATGGATTGCGAAGGCACAAAAACAGTGAATGGGAAAAGTGATATTAGAAAAAGAAAAAATACGAAGAGGCAAAATCAACTGCAGCACCAGGAAAGGGGGCCAACAATTACCATTTCACACAACAATTCAGAAGATGGACATTTCACACTGACACACACCCCCCTTCCATCCCTCCACACACACACACACACACACACACACACACACACACACACACACACACACATACACACACACACACACACACACACACACACACACACACACGTACACACACACACACACACACACACACACACACACACACACCCTCACCAGGCGGGAGGGAAGGGAGAGAGAGGAAATGCCCATGTGCATTGATGATAAAGGTGCACAAATGCAGGTGAACATATCTGCCGCACACATTACTCACAGACCCTCACCTTTAGAGACGTTTACAGGATTTTTCACCAAGAAGAGGGTCTGCTTCCAGTGGGTGCTGGCGCTACCGGGTCCTGTGCTGAAATGAACCTGAAATCAGACATACTGTATTACTAGACTCCCTGACAAAACCTGGACAGATCCAGACAACAAACATGCAGTAGTATTCGTCCCTATTCAGCTAAAATAAAAACAACAACAACAGTGTAAACAGATTTACTAATCAGTGCTAAAGCAGTTTACAGAAAGAAAGATGAACAGATTCTTCGCTAGTTTCATGTCCATGAGTTGAATATCCACACGAGCCTTATCTTGAACACTGTGTCTGTTTGCTTATACTAACTTGTGTAACTTACAGTCACTGTCATCATACATATGTGTGTGTATGTGTAATACAGGAAGGGTGTGACACTAATATGTCCAAGTAAATAAAAGCAAGCACGAATGCAACTGCAAAGCTTCAATTTTTCTTCTTTCATCTTATTTTCCTTCCTTGTTTTCTTTTTCAGCGTTGTCATTCTGAAGACAGCGCATGTGAACCTATAAACCATGTGCTAACCATGTGAACCTATACTGGCATCGGCATCATAACAAACGCTAACCATGTGAACCTATACTGGCACCAGCACCATAACAAACGCTAACCATGTGAACCTATTCTGGCACCAGCATCTTGACAAAGGACAATAACCATTACAACAGTTAACAAACACTTCTACATTGTCAGCAGACCAACAACATTACAATAATAATAGAAGCAAGCACAGCCAAAAAAGGTTTTCAATAGTTTCTGAAACGTCAGCCTTCACAACCTCAACTTCTTCCACACCAACAAGTCTTCTTCCAAATGAGCCAACAAAAGGGACTGGCGAACAACACACACACACACACAAAACACACATAACATAAACCATGCTGACATGCACACCAAAAAAAACCTTTCCACCAGAACAGAGAAAGTAAAAATCAGGAACAAAATGCAATTTTTAATGATTTTTTTTTTTTTCAGAGCACACTAAATTCTTATGTACGTGATGTTGTGTAGATACACATGTATGCACGTTCATACACACAAATCATCCCAGCCCTTATGACTGATAAAGAGTCAGAGAACACACGCTTGCAGATCGTTCACTAATGAAAATTTTGCAGATCATTCACTACTGAAAGTCTTCTCCTTTCTCAGTCGTATTCATCTGTCCTTGTTGTAAACAGGGCTACTTTTCATCGTAGTATTTCCCGAAGGTCTGGTGTCATCAATTTCTTTTTCTTTTTTTTTTTTTCTGAGGGGGGATTCCCTTTCAAACTTCTTCATCAGTCTTGCACCTTCTGATTTGCTTGTCACAACAGTCTACCTGCTCATGCAACGCTTACTCTTAACCTTGGCTCCATTCAGGTCTTCGCACAAAGTGTTTTGAGTTACAGCTTCCTGTCTGCTGTCAACTTTGTCCACCTGTGAAAAAGGCGCTCCCGTTTTGTTTTCCTTTTTTTCAGTAACATGCAACCCACAACTGTAACACCCAGAATGGTTATCTTGTAACAAAATAATACAGCTGTTCCAGGACAGTCGGTATCACAATGGAGTTGTCCCTGGGGAAAAGCTGCAAAGCGAATCAACAAAAAAAAACACATGCACAACACAACAACAACAACAATAACAACAACAACAAAGATGTAGCACTGTACTATGACTACGCATTCTCTCTAACAAAAGGAACCCTAATTCACACGAATATAATATGGTGTGTGACAAATCAAACAATACCACCAAAAAAATGCAAAGCATCACTCCACAGTACCTGTGCTGAACATCCCGCCTCAAAGCCGATGTCAAAGTAGCCCACAAATCCATGGAGGACCCCGTCCTGGAGCATGTCATGGAGAAGGAGGACTTGAAATTCACCTCAGACAGCTGACAGCTGTTCACATCAAACTCCTGAGGGCAGAAACCACACACTGCGAATCATATTGACAGAGCATGTGTGTGTGTGTGTGTGTGTGTGTGTGTGTGTGTGTGTGTGTGTGTGTGTGTGTGTGAGTGTGTGAGTGAGAGAGAGAGAGAGAGAGAGAGAGAGTGTGTGTGTGTGTGTGTGTGTGTGTGTGTGTGTGTGTGTGTGTGTGTGTGTGTGTGTGTGTGTGAGAGAGAGAGAGTGTGTGTGTGTGTGGTGTGTGTGTGTGTGTGTGTGTGTGTGTGTGTGTGTGTGTGTGTGTGTGTGCGTGTCTGTCTGTCTGTCTGTGTAAAAGAGAGAAAGAGAGAGGCAACGACAATGACAAATGTTTTAGCGTCCCTTCAGCAATTAAACCCCTCAGACAACAGGGCATGTATGAACATAATTATCTCAGTAAACTCATTCACTCATGTCACCCCTCCTCACTCTCTTTCCCTGCCCCTAGCCTGACAGACAGAGTCAGAGAAAGAGAGAAAATGTATGCATGCACATGCATGAACGCATACTTTCACAATATTGTTTGTTTGAATGCTCAGGGCCTCTGTGAAAATATAAACAAATAAATGCTCTCTCTCTCTCTCTCTCTCTCTCATGAGGTAGGAAGGGATTCTAGACTTTTGTATTTTTGAGATGCGACTGAAAAGAGAGAAAACAGTAATCATACACACACATAACGGTAAAAATAGCGAAGTTCATCTCCTGTTTTCTTGCTTCATCATCTTTTGTTTGTCTGGTCAAGATGAAATTGGATAGAAAGCGCAGTAAAACCAGCCGCCGTGGCGAAGTGGTTAGCGTCGCGGACTCCCGGCTGGGAGGTCGTGGGTTCGAATCCCATCAGAAATCATGTGGGTTTTTCTGCCCGACCGGCTCCTACCCACAGTTGAGTTTGCTGCGGGCTCAGTTGGGAAGACTGGGACCACACAGTCGAGTTTCATCCACTTAATGGATGTGTTTCTGAGAGTGTTGCTCAAATTTCCTGACCAACACTGCAGGTGTCTGTATCTCTCGGGCCTGGTTGATGCCGGGATATATTATGAAAGGAAGCGTAGAGTACAGCCCTGTCATGTAGTCTCAGACCGAAATGGAAATCCGTAGCATCATCTTAATCATCCTCATTCTCATCGATCAGCATAAAAAAAAAAAAAATTTTTTTAAAGCGTAGTAAACCCTTTCTTTGCAAGAAGCATAAGAACACTACAGCCAGGCTTAGGATCATGCTGCATTTCTGCATAAAAACTCACGTGACACCACTGTTACAACTGACAGCTCTTTATTGTGGATAGAAGAAAAAAACAAATCTGCAATAGGTTTTTAAACTCATTTTCCTTATTTTCTTTACAGAAACAAGCAAGACAGAGGTTAATAAATGATAAAGGTGACCTACATTTAAAAAGCATAACTGTAAAATGAGAGAATTACAGTCAATAGAGCTGGCTACAAGACAAACATACAATTAAAGAGCTTAACTGCAAAATGTGAGATTCCTGAACAGCCAGCCTAAAAAGGCTAAACATCCGAATAAATCTCCTGCTGATTGTTTTTAGACCTTAAACAGTGCACCTGTGCAGCAGCGTTTCATTTGAGTAAAATAAGAGGTCATTGTATTTTTTTTATCCTGACATCAGCGCTCTGCTTCAATATAGGTAATAGACATTTTTAACTGTAAGTGTCACAAAAATGCTAACCTTTCCTTACATATTTCAAATAATTTCCAGGGTATATGCACTCTTCCCATCAATGTGCACCATTTTCTTCCGAATCTGTGCACGGGGGGGGGGGGGGGGGGGGGTATTTAATGACATGCTTCTATTCCTAAATCAATCTGACCCTGTAACATACAATTTCATAGAAAGAACGTGTGTTCATTGCAAAGTGAGGCGACTGCAGGCAGAAAATCTAAACCAATCTTGAAAAGTATATGTAAGAGCTCCACCAAAGTGGACAAACGAATCACAACACAAAATTCTTTTCGTCTCGTGATTCGTTTGTCCACTTTGTTTGGCAGAGTTCTTTCATATACTTTTTAAGATTTGTTCAATAACGTGTATCTATACGATCACACAAATGTGATGAGGAAATCCGTAAGTCAGATAACAAAACTGCCTCCAAAATCCCTAGGCAATAGACAACCATAAGCACATGCCATTGCAGCATCACAGACACACTGACCTTGATCACACACGGCACCGTCACCATCTTATCATCGCCTATGACTTCCACGGCCGTCTGAGTCATCACATCAGCCTTCAGGCACGACATCTTAAACCCGTAGACATTGTCCCAAAAATCCACGGCTCGGCCTCGCAAAACGTCATCACAGAATCCAGCTAGCCACATGGAACACTTGTCTGGGTACACTGCAAAGATGGCATCAGCATTACGTTGTTTAGAGTTCAAATCTGGACTAACAGACAAGATGATATTTAAGGCAGATGAAGAACTGCAAATTTCAGTCCTGCTGCAGAGAGGATTCAGGACGCATCCTTCATGACAGCAAAGAGTGTGGTCAGAAGATCTGACACCCATAATTATTAACTGAAGTATTTATATCCTACAGAAATGGAACAATCTCCATGTCTTAATAATATTCATGTCACACGCATGTACCAGGATCAAACCACCACCAAGGGTTTTTCATTTTCTTTGTGATTCTCTACTTTACTAAATTTGTTTTGGGCTTGTTTATTAAAAAAAAAAAGCCATACTTTAGTTTTTATACTAATAAAGATCATTATAGGTTGGCAATTATTAGAATTTACACAAGGGACTATCAACGAGGGTGTGAAAGAGATTGGGGGGGAGCATTACTGTGGGCAGGGTTCAGGGGCCATGAGGGTTCACTCCCTTCACTGATGACAAAATATAGTCTAGACAGAGCTGTCAAAGCTGGCCAACCAAAACAAGGCTTTAAAAAAGAAAGAAAAAAAAACAGCCAAGGGTGCACTGCATATGAACAGCTCCCCCTTCAAACTCGGACATGGTCAATGTCGATGTTGACACAAACCAGATTCAGGGTGAGGGGAAGGGGGATTTTTTTTTTCAGGCATGCCAACTTCCTGAAGATTTTTAATAAAAAGAAAAAAAAAATTCCAACTGCAGAGGACAGGAGTGGAAGGGGGTAGGGGGTGTGGAACAGACAGTGCTCACAAGCGCCAGTTTCGCGTCACTAAATACTATATTGCTGCTTTTCCAATGTATTTCCACAATTTTTCACATTATCAGTAAAAAGAAAAATCAGGGAATGGGAGTGAGTCTGCAAAGATTTTCGGCCACAGAAGAAATCGGCTGAAAAAAACAGAAAATCAGCTGAGGAGGAAAAAAAGGAAGAAATCATCCGGAGAAAAAGTACAACCTGACATGCCAGAATTTTAATGAACACGCATATTTACACACAGTTTTTACATCCCTGAATGTAGTATTTTAATTCATTTGGACTCAAATGTACAAGCATACTTATAGTTTCTACATCCCCAAATTTAGTATTTTAATTCATTTAGACACAAATGAACAAGCATATTTATAATCCACGAATTTTGTATTTTAATTCATTCGGACTCCCACAGATATCTCTTTACAAAATGGCTGCTGCACCAGCCGACTTATGAAATAACTCTGAACAGCAAGTGTTGGTCCAAATCCTTCAACAAGTACAATTATTTTCAGCTGAGACTATGTTTTCATGCTTACTTCCCTTGTACAAAGTCCTTCAGGGCACTGAATGTGTATCCTCACTGCTCCGGAGTTTGGGCATCACTATTTGTTTTACAGTGCACACGGTTTGTTTTTGTTTTTTTTCCTGCATTTCCTTCAAGGCATTTCAGGCCACAGTGTTGACTGTTTTGGCAACTGAGTCAATGGGGTTAAATTACAAATTAGAACAACTTGCCACACAGTACTAAGTGGTTATGAAAATAGCAGTTGCATACTCAAGTTTGTTCGAGGCCAAAATAAAAACAGGCTTGTCACGGAAAACCTTGGTGGGGGGGGGGGGGGGATAAACAAAGTGGTGTTTCTGATCTTTGATACAAGACAGTATTGTTCAAGCACGCGCAGAATGCCTTTTTCCTTCCATAGGGCTGGTTGGCCGTTTGTGGCCTCATCTAAACCACTCCCTACACAGAGAAAACTCCTTTTGAGAGAGCAAGATGACATCATTGAAATAAGGTTTGGCAACCCAATAGGACTACAAAAGGCATCCCATGAAACATGAGCAGACTTCATTTGCATTCTTCTTGCAGTTTATGCAGTACTAAAAGCAGCAGTTTGTTTGTCTCCATGTTGCATTCGTTTCCAAACATCATCCAGTACATTACTTCCCAGACAATTTAAACCTATCTGCAAATTTTCTTCCTTTCTTTGCGTTTTTTTTTTTTTTGTTTTGTTTTCCTGCAATCTTCAAAATTATGTAACGAGTAAATCAAGGCCTTTCAAAATATCTGGGCAAATGTTCAGGAAGTCTGTCCAACCACTTTGAATTCACATCAGGTTGCAAAACAGCTGACTAGAAAAATCTCTGAAAAAAGGGCCAGCGTCCAGAACTCGTCTGCTTCAGATGAACTGGAAGGGCATACATCATTCCAGAAATACTTTTTTTTTTTCTTCCATTATTTCATAATTCCATAGCGGAAATACCAGAAATTACTGGTAAAACATGAATATCAAACAAAATTTTAAGTGAGGCAGGGAACAGTAAACAGTACATAATAAACAAGTAGGGTAACTCTTGTTCCCGTGATGAAATGTATACCGCCCCCCTGAAAAGGATGTTCCAAGCTGATGTCTCCCTTGTCTGCTCTGTGTGCTCTGTGTTGTCATTTTGCTGCTAAGCGATTTGGTGTGGTAAGCAGTGTGTACATATTTTATCATGGGAGCAAGAGTTACCCTACTTGTTTACTGCGTACTGTTTGCTGTTCCCTGCCTCATTTGAGAATCCTTTCATACCAATCAAACTGAGTTCACCTGTATCTGTTACCGTTCATCTGTGTGTTTGTTTGACTATTCAAAATTAAAAGGGCTGTGCCAGTCTTGAAAAAAAATGTTGATTTGTGTTTGTTCGTTCGTTTCTCTAATCTGCTGTTGGTGTGTAGATGTGTCTGGTCTAATCTGCTGTTGGCATGTAGATGTGTCAGGTACAAAGTATATGCCCAAGCTTGGAAGTGGAACATTCTTCTCTGGGGGATGTCTCCTTGTTTGTTTCGTGTACTGCCATTTCTGTTCAGCAATCTGCTGTCATAAGCAGTATTCCTCTGGAGTTATGGGCTGTGTATATATTTCATCGTAGGAGAGCGAGAGTTACCCTCTCGTTCATCATGAATATCAAACTTTAAAAAACCTGACAGCAGGAAAGAAATCAGGCACACACATGAAGACAGGCTTACCCCTGCCACCCTCTGCCAGAAATTTGTTCCGCGCGCCAATGACAGTGTCCAGCATGGACTCGAACAGCAAGAAGTATCCCATCCATTCTGATATTATTACATCCACCTGTGGAGAGAAGGAAACAAGAAACTTTCATCAACCGAACTTACTGTTTTAATCTTGTAGTTCATCATAACTGACCAAACCGTGAGCTTTTCGTTTCCATGCAGTTTTCGCACACATACACAAACACATGACCACAAATCCTGAAGTTAATCATAAAAGGTTTTGGTTTACTTCTAAGTTTATATTCCCATGCATGTCCCTGAAATGATGAATGCACGCACGCACACACACACAATCACACTCACACACACACACATATACAGTCACACACACACACACACACGCACACACACACACACACACACACACACACACACACACATGCGCGCGCGCATGCACACACACACGCACATTCCAAAGTAAACATACATGACAGATATTTCACTTACCTACACACACACACTCACACGCATAGCACTCTCCTTCTCCTCACTCTTCCCTCCTCCCCCCCCCCCTCCACCCCATTTTCTCCCCACATAAAAATGTCACAGAGGATCACCGTTGATATGATATGATATGATATGAATACTTTATTATCTCAAAAGATGAGAAATTAAGATAGGTGCATAATTTACCTTTTCACATGGCAGCTGAACCAGGTCCATCCTTCCCTTGATAAAGGTGATGTTCTGGTCCAGTCCATTTTCTCTTTAAAAACAAATATAGACAAATGGACATGAATATACAAATATATAGATTTCACAATTACCCAACAGACTAGATGAACCTCTGTTGTTCTTTTTTTTTTTTTCATATCAAGATGAGTGACTATAAGTATGGTTATTCCCTTGTCCCAAGAACCTACTTGTATTGGGGAGAAGAAAAAAAGGTTACGTCTAATGTACTCAAGAGGAGAGGAACTAATGTATGGCAGAAAAAAAGACAACTGATTTCTAATGGTCTAAAAAGGACTGGAGAGGGAGGCTGGGGGCATCGAGATGGGGACAGGAATGTTACAAGGGGACATGGAGAAGGGAACTGAGGAGTGAGGTGTGTGTGTGTGGGGAGCGAAGGGAGGGGGTGGGGGAGTACCCACCAGCTATCAACAAATCTCTTTAGAATAAATGATGCCTGAATGGGTGGAGAGTGTTCACGGGGTGTGAGTGGGAGGGGGGTCACAGCAACATGAGAAGGTGATCGAAAAAAAAAAAATCACCTGATTCGACCCACTTTTCCCCTAACCATGTTTTTTTTTTTTTCCGTCACGATTCCTCATAATTATTCACAGAAAGAAAGTACTTCCACTTCCTTTCATTCAGCACATTTCATGATAAGACCATTCTGGAATATCTCTTTACATAGTCAAATAAAAACGCAGCAGCGTTACTGAAAAACAAGGCAAAATACTCATGAACACACAGAACAGTTTGCAAAGCAACACATTTCAGGTCCTTTCTACTAAAATGCCTACATTTTTTAAAATTTGGCCCAGACATTATTAAATGGATAATGACTTTTTATAACCAAATCTCTACCTGTATCTTGGTCAACGGCCAATACACTCCTTGGTTTTCGATAGAAAGAGGAGTCAGACAGGGGGATCCTGCCTCCCCTTATTTGTATTTAATCTGTGCGGAAATATTGTCTCTCATGATCCGCCGTAATGTGGACATTAAAGGAATTAAAATTAAAAATAAAGTAAATTTACTATCCCAATTTGCTGATGATACAACATTGTGCCTTGATGGATCAGAAAAGTCATTTATTGAAGCAGTACATACCCTTACAAGATTTGCACATATTTCTGGTCTAAAAATAAATTTTGACAAAACCCAAGTTGTTTGGATAGGTAGCAGAAAAAATTCTGGCATGCAATATATGCGTGATAAGAATTTTGTTTGGGACCAAGGCACTTTTAAGGTTTTAGGTATTACATTTTCCACCAACACTGACATTATTATACAACTAAACTACAATGACAAACTTTTTTCAATTAGACGCGTCTTAACATTTTAGAAAAAAAGACAAATTACTCCTTATGGAAAAATAACTGTTATTAAAACCTTAGTGTGTTTTCAAAAATTATTCATTTATTAATTAATTTGCCTGACCCCACGGACTATTTTTTGAAATCCTTAGAAAAAGAACTGTACATGTTTTTGTGGAATGGCAAACAAGGCAAAATCAAAAAGGTCTGTGGTTGAAAAAACAGTACTTTGAAGGTGGATTGAAGATGCTGAATGTTAGAAACTTTTTGTCTTCTATGAAGATATCTTGGTTGAGGAGACTGAATTTTGATTCTGAGTGGAAGAATTTTACCCTTAATATGTTCCCTAGGTTAGGACATTTAAAACATTTTGGAGCCGAATATGCTAATATTATTATTGAAAATGCTGAAAACCAATTCTGGAAGGATGTTGTAAAACATTACAAAAAACTGTGTACAGATGTTGTGTATCTTCTGTGCATGAATTCATGTCTGAATGTATTCATTATAACACTAATATTATACGGGGACGAAAGGTAGTTTATGTGCGAGAACGGTGTGACTACGACATTTTCTATGTAAAAATATAATTAATGATAATGGTCAGTTTATGACATATAACCAATTTCTGCTTAAATACCCAGGTATTAGAACTAATTTTATATTGTATGAAGGTATTGTAGATGCAATCCGAACATATTGTCAAAAGTTGAATGTAGCTCTAACCAACAGGTACAAAACTTTAGACTCGATGGCATGGTCCTTTATTTATAAGGGCAATAAGCATGAACAGACCATTTTAAATGGAAATGATGCTACTCCAACAGCAGTCAGTAAATGGAACAATTTCTTTGAAAAAATCTGAGCTGGAAACATATTTTTTTCACACTATTATAAAACTACTAAAGATGTATAGCTCAGATGGTTTCAAACCAGACTATTACATAGACTACTCCAACTCAGAGATATTTGTTCAGGATTAGAATTACTGATTCCCCTATTTGCAACTTTTGTAATATGGATGAGCAATGCATTTCACATATGTTGTATGATTGTGCTATTGTCAACAGATTTTGGACCAGTTTTGAACATTTGCTTAAAGAAAAATGTCCACATTGTGATTATCTTCAAATTGATAAGGAATTGGTTTTTTGTTTGGAGTAAAACAAAATAATACAACAGACAAGCCTTTAGATTTTATTCTGCTTCTGGCTAAATTTTATATATGGACAAAATTGCAAAATGTACACCCAAATGTCCAGTTGTTCATAACATTTCTTAGAAACAGATTGGAATCAGAAAAATATATGTATCTTTTTTTAACAACACATACAGAGAATTTGAAGAAAGTTGGCTGCCTTATTCCACACTTTTTCTTGAACTCTGAAATACTGTTTCTCTTTATTAACAAAACTCGTTTGAGCTCTATGGCTGCTGTCAAAGAATTTCATTTTATTAGGTTTTTTTTTTTGCTTTTTTTTTTAAAATTCCTTTTTATTTCTCTGTTAGGGTTATTATCAATCATGCGATCTGTTTTCAATATTTATACTATGTTACAGTACTCAGTCGATTCCTATCAGTATCACAAAAGCTGTGTGTGTGCATGCCGTGAAAGAAAGAAAGAAGAGAAAAGAGGAAGTTGTAGAAACCTACCTTGAACATCACGAAGAGGTCTCGTCATGCTGTAACTTGTTTCACTCCACATAACTTACTGGGATAAAAACTACACTATGTCTAGATCAACTTTAACTGATACTAGTGATAAGAGTATCATGTATATGTATGCTGTATCGACTATGATTATTAACTAATAACTCTCTCCTGTATCTTACACCTGTGTGCATGTGTGTGTATGTGTGTATGTGTGTGTGTGTGTGTGTGTGTGTGTGTGTCCTTTCGCCTCCCTTGTTGTAGTTGTGTATTTGTATATGCAGTTATTTATATGTACTGGTGTGTGTATTTGTATTTACATGTATGTGTGTATATGTATGTACGTGTGCATATGTGTGTATGTGTACGTATATGTGTGTATATGTATGTGTATGTATGTATGTGTCTATATGTGTGTATGTATATATGTATGTACATATATATGTGTGCATATACACGTATATATTGTGTATGTGCGCATGTTACTTTCTCCAAACTCATAGTACCAGGTATTACTGTATTGTCATTATTATTATTGATTATAAATGTTCTGTGTCCGTCTTGCTTATTTCTTTGTTTGTAACGGAAAATGAAAAATAAACGTCCTTGTAACTACTTTTTTTTTTTTTTTTTTTTTTTTTTTCACTCACTCGTTCAATCTGAGTAATGCATAAAGATAAACTACCAGATTGTAACGACTGTATTTATTGTTCATAACTGCACATTATATATTAGTACATGTACTGGACATGTTCATGTCAAATTGCTTGTTAAATCCATGTCAAAGGATGAGTGCGTGAGGAAAGAAAGAGTGAAGGAACTGTGGAGTGGAGGGTAGAGAGAGGAGGAATAAAACATATTAAAAAAAAAAAAAAACACACTTATTTCATGCACAACACAAAAAAAAAAAAAAAAAAAAAAAAAAAAGGGGGGGGGGCAGAAAATGTGCTAGACAATACTCTCCAGATTACAGCCAGCATGAGAATGACATTCAATAAAAGGAGTCCCGAAATGAAACAGTTCAGAAACTAAGAGCGGGAGAAGGGAAGAAAAAGAGAGATGGAAGGGGGTGGATGGGAAGGGGGGGGAGGGAGGGAGATGTGATCTGGAACTGATCAACCTCGAGAGATGTGGTCAGAGGAGAAAGGAGGTAGGGGGAGGAAGGAGGGCAGAGGAGGGGAGGGAGGGAAGGTGGGCGGGCGGGAGAAAGGAAGCATGTGGACATGTGGAGGAAATGTATCTGGGAACACAGTGTCAGAATGTCTGTTCAAACAAGTAATGTGAAACCAAACTTCTTCACAAAGCTATCAATCAAACCCTTTTCAGTGTGCATGTGTGCATGAGTGTGTGTGTGTGAGTGTGTGTGTGTGTCTGTGTGTGCGTGTGTGTGTGTGTGTGTGTGTGTGTGTGTGTGTGTGTGTGTGTGTCTGCGTCTGTGTGTATGTGTGTATATATGTATGTGTGTGTTCTTGTTGTTGTCGTGGTTGTTATCACTGTTGTTGTTGTTTTTTTGTTGTTTACTGTTGTTTTTTTTCTTCAATGAAAATGGCAGGTTATAAAAAAAAATGTCGAAATGAAACAAAAATCAACAAGTCTGTTATCTGATATTGGAAAGCACGCTAGTGAAACAATCATTATTCCCTGAATATAAATATATTAAAACGAAGTCTTGGCTTTATCTACCTTACCTAGCGATATCCATGGCACTGTAGATGATGTCAGACTGGTCAACACCTATCACACGGCCTGCTCCCGCTTTAGCGGCAAACATGGACAGAATGCCAGTCCCACACCCGATGTCCAGGACCGTCTTGCCTTGGAAGACCTCTGGGTTGCCCAGGATAAAGTCACGGTAGCTCTCTGTGCGAACTTTGTCCTGCGGAGGGAACACTTCAGACCTGAAAACTTATGCTGATCATCATTCTGCTTCTGATTTCTATCAGCCATGACAATCACAACTTCTATACTTGCAAAACACAAAACTCTAGACAAGAGTCATGGGCAGCTTGTGCGCTTTGTTTTATACAACCTGGACAAACTCAAGATTGTGTCTCATATAGCACATGTCCTCTCATAAATCATGCTCTCTCTCTCTCTCTCTCTCTCTCTCTCTCTCTCTCTCTCTTTTTTTTTTTCTCACACACACATTTACCAAACCTGTTAAGACTAAATCATACAAAAATAAAACAGACCTATGATGACAAGAAACATCATGGAGAAAACACACACCCTGCATTATTTTTCTTATTTCCACTGGTATTTCTAATGTCAGGGGACAACAACTTTTTTTTCTGAACTTAAATTTATGTAAATTTGCACTATGACTTCATGGGAGAGAAAAATGATAATGATCATCCTTCCTTGATAAAGACACCTTTCAGAAAAGCTGTAAGATGCAAAAGGAATGATAGTGATTTTGCATGCCAGAACCGTCAGCAAGATCATGGGAACTGCCTTTAGAAATATATGGTGGCACACTCTGAAGGGGACCCACACATACACAGGCTCTGTGACTAGACGGTCATTATCACCAGGAGGGGGATTAGGTGGTGGTGACCTGTGAATTTGTATCAGAACAGACACCACTGAACAATGCAGTTTCAGTTTCATCAAGGGAGGCGTCACTGCGTGCGGACAAGTCCATATATGCTACATCACATTGCTAGGTTTTGAGGCCACACTGCACATGATGTAAAACTGATGGATAAATGAATTAATAACTAAGATGAGAGAATTTAAGAAGAGGGTCTCTTGGCTACGACTTTGCAGATGTCTGACCTATGCATTAGCCCACACGCTGGTCAGACCTTGAGTGCCTACCTAACATTAGCTGTGCCTTGTTTTGTACTCCCAGTTCTTACAGAACACACACATACAGTGATACTGCTCTGCTGTACACTACACACACATACAGTGATACTGCTCTGCTGTACACTACACACACATACAGTGATACTGCTCTGCTGTACACACTACACACACATACAGTGATACTGCTCTGCTGTACACTACACACACATACAGTGATACTGCTCTGCTGTTCAACATAAACAAATAAAAAAAAACTGAACCATCACGTCATCTGTTTTAGAATTTATTTTCTTTTCTAAGTACTCTTCAAACACGTTAACGCCTGTGTAATGTTTCCAAGATTATTTTGCATACCATTTTCCTCTTTAAAAAGAATCTTTCTTTTCATAATCATGATCACTACTGCTGTTTGTATGTATTCATGAAACAGAATGGGCATTTTGTTTTCTTTAGATTTCAAACAACTGATCTCTACATAGCTTTCTAGAAGATATCATAAGTTACTGTGTACCTGAAGCATTTCAGCATGGATGTCCACGTTGCCGTAACCAGAAAAATAACTTTCGTCTTCTTCCAAAGACAGTCGCTCCACAGAGTTAACAGCCACCGCAGCCACCCCATCAGCGTCCTTTCCATCACCTGCTATACCATTATGTCTCTGTCGGCCAGGCCCCTCAGCCTGGCAATCAGCCCCCAAGCCTATAAGGTCCTGAGCTCTCTTCCTGTGACAGTCACAACCAAAGCATTTGAATTTGCATGTTATACGCTGAACTGTGGTGGCACTGCGCTGATAATATACCAGACAAAACATGCTACGGGCATGTAATTCACAGTCAAATACAATTAATCTGAAACTGAATATGTCAAATCACTGACCAACATGAAATGAAATGATTGGTACCAACAGCTTTATTTGGTAAACCCAAAATTTGGCCAACCCAGAAAGAATATTTCTGTCCCCTTCAACTGCATAAAAACTGGAAAAAATGGCAGGGACAAGGGAGATGCCAGAAGAACATGAGAAAAAGGGATGATGAAAAGAGGGAAAAAAAAAGTATATGGAATAACAGGATTTCATAATGAAAGTAAATTAATGCATTTCAGGGGTGGGGGGGGGGGGGGGGAAGGGGAGCAAACTGTGTTTCATTCTTTACCTGACAACATTCAAATCGCCAACTGCCCTTTCCAGGTCAGCCTCTAATGCCGATGCTTTCGCTTCAGCCTCGCTGACCCGTCTGATCAGCGCCTGCAACTCGCTGGCCTTGATGGCAATAGTTTCATCAGCTGTTTCTGTCCCTGGACCAGCGCCAGGAGCGCAGGTAGTTCCTACTGCCATCTCTGGTACCTCACCAGGGCAACAGTCTTCGGACTCGATGTCTGCAACAGCGTCCAATGTAAAGCCCCGTTACATTCCAATGGGCAAATCTTACCTCCCTGAAGACAGTCTTCAGAGTCAATATCTGCAAGAATGACAGATGTACATATAATCAATCATCATTGCAGTATACTGTGATCACTTGTTGCGGATCTCACACAAACACAAGAGCGGACTGGAGGCAATATTGCTGCCTAAACTCCAACTATTCATACTATCTACTCAAACTCTATAAGAAACATATATATATATATAGCATACAATCATGGAGAGCAGAAAATTGCGAGGACTGTGTGTTACAAAGAGAGAGAGACCAAGAGAGAGATTGGAGTCATAATTAACAGTGCGGTGTGTAACCACTGCAGGCACATACACACTGCGTTTGAAGTACACAAGATGGTGGGCCATTGCCACAAGCATTCAAGTCTTTAAGTAGTCTATAAATGATCACTCAAATATGCAGTTTAAGTATACCTCAAATGAACAGACAACTAGGGTAGAACCAACAACAAAATGTAGGAAAATACTTTTCATTACTACATCACTTCATTCTCCATAGATCAATCATACAATACCACTATATGGAGACTCACAAGTGTGTGAGTGTAAATGAATGTGTGTGTGTGTGTGTGTGTGTGTGTGTGTGTGTGTGTGTGTGTGTGTGTGTGTGTGTGTGTGTGCACGCACGCGTGCGCGTGCATGTGTGTGTTTTATCTTTAACAACTGATTCCCTTCCACAAAAATTTTCTGGGAACAATTCAAATCAGTTATCATGTCATCTATACCTCATGTGATTACTGATTAATAATCACTTCATATTCATCAATTCCGTAAAATCAGAAACAAAAATTAGACATGAACACAAGATCAACAAGTTTGGGGTCTTGAATGTGCGTGCAGGGGGAGGGAGAGGGGTGGAAGGATATTTCGTTTTTTTGCAATCTGACTTCTTACTTTTGGTCTACACTGTTCCATGGTCTACACTGCTCCACGTTCTACCAAGTAATAAGTAAAATAACACTCTCTCCTAACCTGTGGCTCAGTTCCTCCTTTGTCCATACTTTCATCCGCCCTTTTCTTTCTTCAACAGAGCGCAAGAAAACAGAAAAAAATATTGGATCTGAATTTGCAGAGGACCGTGGTGGGGATAGTATTAAGGTAGACCTACTATTAACAGCTACAAAAATTGTTTTATTTCTTACAGGGAGAAGCATTCATTGGTCATTTCACTGAATTCAGCATACTGGTTTATACTCAAGATCACACTTTCGCTTTTGTCATTAGTGATCTTATGTTTTAAGATTATAAAATAGATGACAATGTTTAATTCTACACAAAGGCAGTTAAAACCTCCAAAACATAGGGCTTCTAAAATAGAATTCCATTTTGTTTAAAGACCCTCGGAGGGGGGGGAGGGGTCTTTTTTTTTCAATCTGAAATATTTTTTTTCTTTCTCTCTTACATTACATTACAGGAACAGACATAAAAAATAAAAAATTGCCTTGCTTTTAAGACTCTCTCCCATTAAAAACCCAATGTTTCAAGGGTTTTGAATTCAGTACAGTTACCTCTTGTTGCTTATAGTCTTAAAGCCCAACTGACCACGCAGCTCATATCAAGGCTGTAAAATACAGTTAAAATGAAAAAAAAAAAAAAGACTATACACAATCCAGATTAATGGTCATGCTGTTTACAGTCCAGCCGACCACACAGGTGATATCCAGGCAACAGAGTAAATCAAAATGGAACTACAAACTAGAAATGCCAAAAACTAAGTATCAAACAAAGTCAAGAGCTGAGACTGACAGACTGTTCTAAAACAATGCGTTATCATCAATCACATGCAACCCTTTCAGTGCCATTAATCCCCAAGCTGCAAGCAGTTCTGAAAAACGGCTGCACAGCAAAGCTACTGAAGGGTATTAGCTTTCGAAGGCTATCAACTTTTGGACCACTACACCAACTGGTAGCAATCATGTAAATACCGAAACAAAGTATGACACAACCAAGTCTATTCCATGTTGCATTCAAATATAAGAGGAAACCTGAACAGAAATGCACACACAAACAAAACACAAAGACACAGCATTCCTGTGGTACCAAACAGCTTCTGTGGCACTCCAACAGCGAATGGCTATGAAAGGGTTGTCAGATCAAATGGAACATACTTGATTCACTTTAAAAAAATGTTCAAACCTCACCTGGTGGAACTTCTCTGAACAATTCTTCATTGAATCCACAGTAAAAATGTTCATGTCTTTAATAGAACATATTTCAAGACTTAATAAAGAAAGAAATGTAACGCTGAGCAGTTTATTGCACGATACATACCACGCAACCTCCTGGCTCTTTGAAAAGTGAAAATCTGTAAACAGGTGTGACCAGAAGGTCATCTGCACAACACCATTTCCCTTTATGTTTTTACAGACAAATGGAAGGAATTCCTTTTAGACCGGGTGGTTCTGAGAGAGTTCACCGTTAGTCTGTGTATTCTATTCTTCTTGCCAGAGGTCTTTGACATATCGTAGTGTTTGTGATTGAAGTCCGTGAAGGGAATACACATCATTAACAGTTCATCATTTGGTGTATTCTTAACTGTTAACAAGCTGGTCAGCTGCTTCATTGCCATAAGTGCCAGCATCACCAAGGATCCAAGCAAAAGAAATATTGCCATCGTTTCTACGAGAAGAAAAAAAAATTTCTTTTGGCGTTGTTACTGACAGGTTCCACTTCTGCCATTCTGCTTGCTCATAATCACAACAAAAGGAACATTGACAGAAAGATCAAAGTTTGTGTGCTTTTTTTTCTTCTTTTACCTCCAGCATGCCTGAAACTAAAATCTATCAAAAAAATTTCAAACTGCTGTCTACTCAGAAAACAACGCATGCAGAGATAGTCACAAAGCACATCAGTGAGTCTCTCTTCTCAATGGCTGGTGCTAACAGAGTCAAACCTCCCAATACACACATCTCCCTTCACCGCTCTTTCCCGTCCACCCTATCCCCGATCATTCCACCATTCCTAACCCCACTCCCACCCTACCCCCATTCCCCAAATAAAGACTGGCTTCCTTAAATTAAAGGCTTGTTTTTTTCTGGCACATTTTTTTGTCTGTTTGCCTAGATACAAGAGTAGTCACCAAGTGATCAAAGACCAAGACTTGAAGGGCCATAACTGAAGTGCCAGCGTACTATAGTTCACCACATATGCAAAAGTGACCAACCAAACTGAAGCAAGAGGTCCTCAGGATCGGCAGGTTTCATGAAGCAGTCCTCGTTCCATGGGCACGATGCTAAGCCCGGTTCAGGCTGCATCTGTTTCAGGGCATCTGGTGTAGGGTGCTAAGGCAGCAGAAACAATACTGATGTAACTAACCCAGGAAATACAAAATGAAAGATTAATCATTTAGTGAAGTGACCTGTCTCTAACAGATCCTTTTTTTTTTTTTTTTCTAAGCAATTTTTTGTTCACATTTATACATAAATGAATACATAAATGAACACCCAAATACATAAACCTGTACAGATCAATATACACATAATGGTATCTATCCAGAGAGCATAGATGTATGTGCCTATGTACACAAGTGAATATACTATATATACACTTACATCCAAGTGTACCAACTTCCATGAGTGTTACGAATTTAGTATGAAAGAAAAAAAAGTTTTTTAAAAAACATATACATTTAAAATTGAAAAAAGCAAATCAATAAAAAAAAAGTAATGATAAAGTAAATTAACAACAGAGACAAAAACTATTAATAATCAAAAGAAAAAAAAAAGGGGGGGGGGGGGAATCCCCTTCTCCGTACAGAAAAATATGAGCAGCATCTAACCAGTTATTTAAAAAAAAGTGTACACATCACTGACAAGATGAACCGTCAGAACGACACAAAACCTACTCCCAGGCAACAATAAATCATGAACATTCCTCTGACAGCTGGAGTTCACTTCCTCACCTGTAACCTGATGAAGTTGATCAGCTTGATGTAGCCAATACAATCCAGAGACCACCTTCTGCAGAACGACACCAAGCTAAAACTGTGATAGCTGGTGCAATGGGAGAACACTTCTAGCGCCGAGTTCAAGACGCTGTCACAAAACAAACACTTGACAGGCCCCTGAAGCAGGTCTTCATTTCCCTCGCCAACATCGTCGTCGCCGTCGTCCCATCTGATATCGTCATCATCATCATCCTGCTCCATGTTATCCTCAACCAGAGGGGGAATATCCATGTCATCTGCAGCAGGGACAAACATTAACTCAAATCATTTTGCAAGTTCTCTCATCACAGAGATCCATTTGTGTCTGAATGGATTAATATAATACAATGTTAAAATGAAAACAAAGAATGCAGGGTTTGTTTTTTTTTTTTTATACATTTTGTATGGTTTTTATTAGAAAGTTATTGATGTTAAATGAATGTACAAGTCCAATGCTAAAGTGTCATGGACATTACTCACACATGAATCACCTACTTTTCAGAGACCAGAGTCGGTCTTCTTAATTATATGTTGGCATGAGATCAGGAGTACCTTGACACTCAATACCAGGATCATTGTTGTTCCTGACACACATTAGTGATCTGCCAGACGGCCTAAGCTCAACAGTAACTTATTAAGATTGTTTGCAGATAATATGATTCCATCTACCTTGATCAACTCCAGCTACATCAAGACTGCCACTGATTAGCTCACTGGGAGAAGAGCTGGAACATGGAGTTTCATCCCAGGTGATAAATGTCAAACTCTGACAATCACCAGAAGCTGTGCAGGCCTATGAATACACATAACACACCAAATGTGTGAAGAGCACAAGTCTGACTAACACACTGAGCAACCTCTTCTATCCTCCTTTCCACTTCCTGAACTCCCCAACCCATCACACTGGTCTGCAAGAAAAGCAAAGGACAAAACTCTGGACTTTTTCTAAAGTGTTTTCCCTACATTTTGGAGAAGTTCGTTTTTATACTTGAGCAATTGCACATTCACACACACGCACTCTACCTTACCTGGTCAGTCCAGACTCTGGCTTGGGGGGTTCGTCAGGATTTCTTCCCCAAGCCCTTCAAAGGCACCAACTACCAAGTCGAGTCTGCCACAGTCACTGTCTTTCTGTCAGTGTCAGTCTCCGTGCCCAGCAGTGATCCTGTCAAAGCCGTCCTTGCCATTGTAACCGTCTACGACAGTTCTCTTGCAGTGCTAGGGTAGAACCGTCTCCTATTAACTGGACGCCCTAGCACTGGTCTTTCACTAGTGTTACTTTCAGCACGACAAAGCTCCTTAACTAACTACAAGTTAGCCGGTCCGCTCTCTTCAACTAGTTCAAGCCCCGAGTTTCCTACTACTGGAGTTCGTCTGCTTGTTTACCTGTCAGTGAACTTCTCATGCGAGGTGCACTTCCACTGAGCTCGCCTATGTGCACAACAACCATGCTTTAACTACACATTCTTATTTGTTTAAGTATAACACGATATCTAAGTTTAAGTGCCAAAACGACTGATAATGGGCCCTTAACTGAAGAAGATAAAACATCAGTGCCGTCACCAATCAGCAATATCAACATTTACATCTGTGTATTCTTTTGTTTGTAGAACAACTTTCTCCAACCTGCATACCTATCATCAGCATGCTATTCCTATCGTTATGCTACTTTGGGAAAGTTGCTTTTGCGTACTTCACCCAGATGAGCACAGGGAGTAAATGTGGATGTTGCCTACCAATCACGTCTGTTCTAGTCGTCTTG
The DNA here is from genome assembly GCA_016801955.1 of Conus betulinus. Taxonomy (NCBI): domain Eukaryota; kingdom Metazoa; phylum Mollusca; class Gastropoda; order Neogastropoda; family Conidae; genus Conus; species Conus betulinus. Next base: position 245,562 of record JADBJO010002194.1, read on the forward strand.
TGTTTTGTAATTTGTTATTTGTTTGTTTTGTTTCGTAGTCGCTTAGTTGTCGTTTGTTTGTTGTCATTTCATTTCCATACTATGTCCATAAATCATCATCTATGGTCTACTGACGATCATGGTTATCACCATGGTAAAATGCAAATCATCATTCATTCGTTACACGCGACTGACGTTAGAACTGCACAACGCACCTCTGGAGTATTTTCACTATGGTAAAAAACCAAATCATCATTCATTTGTTACACGCGACTGACGTTAGAACTGCACAACGTACCTCTGGAGTATCACACAGATGGGGGAAAGTAGCCCATTTGTCAACACCACACCTCTATTTTGCCATTTACCTCACTATGTTCGTCGATTATATAGACTCTTCCATTAAACTTTCCTGTTCATTTTTTTTCCCCGTACACACGTGCTTACCTTGAGAATCCATTTTGGGTCAAAATACTTTAACTACTTCCGGGTTAACAAAATGGGTTATCAGCCATCGACTCTTCTTGGAGTCTTCTGCAACAGAGGTAGCTGACTGCGTTGTGAATTATTTATAGGAGTAACTGGTGCCAATCGGTCCACTGTCTTTGTTTTGTTTGCATTTAACCATTTTCGGGTAATTGTCAACCAGCTTCGGGTTATGTCTTTTTACCAAATTCTTCAGAAAGAAACCCGATTGACACAGAAATCGAGGTGGCCACACCGCCACCTACGAATTGACTGGTCTGAAAAGCTTGGACAGAAAAACCAGCTGGGACAAGAGCTACATTACACGCGCCTTAGCATTCTAACAGGCCAACTTGAGGAATGAGCATTGATTTTTGTTGGACTGCTTCACATGGTGGGATTATTTACAATGAACTTGCTGATCGTTCTGCAAAACGGGGAAGTGTCAGTAAGTTGTTGAACTGTTATGTGCGTCATGCAAACTGAGATTTGGAATCATGGTTAGGCTCTTGTAAGACATTGTCAGCCTTTTCCTCATCCTGACATAAGTGATCTTTCTTATTAGATGTAAAAGGTCCTGCATAATCTATCAAAGGTTTATCGTTCAGATTACACTGGAATTTTCCATCCTCGAAGTACTGCAATGAAATCAGTTGCATATGTAATGTTACATTGATAGCTGAACACATTTTACTTCATAGTGAACAAATAGGACATATTTTTCACACAGAAGTCGTTGAGGATGTGTTGCAGGTTTCAGACGTTGGCAAGTTTGGGAGAGAGAAAAAATGTTTCCAGATGTTCTTAAATTGGCCACTCATCTATCTGGCCGATTCTTGTGAACTCTTTCATTTTATCCCTGATCAATTGCCAACAACCACCCTATCCCATCCGCTATCCCCCACCCCCACCCTCATCCACCACCACCACACCCTCCCACCCCCTTCATCACCACTCTGCCTCCCCTTTCCTTACGTTTTGTTCTACCTTGGCTTTGGTTTATTCTACCGAAATCATTGCTCCAATGACAAACTTTATTCATAGTCTAGAAACAACAGATGAACAGAATAGTAAGTGAACCAACAAACCAACCAACCAACCGACCATTAGCCTCGAACAGCAATCGAGACTGACACGCAGACCGATAACCCACCGAGCTCCGACGGAAATCTACTGGCCTCAAGCTGCAACAAAGGCTGGAACTGACGCGGATGAAAAGGCAGTTCAGGATACAGAATTCTCAGAATTGCAAAACAGTCTTTAAGTGAGTTGCGCAAGCTCATAGAGACAAGAGGTCTGGATTCTAGATACCCAGGAGCAGATGAATCTGCCCTGTGAGACACAAAGGGAAGCAGATAAGAATGAAGGCAGTTGCCAAGACACTTAACTTCCTAAAGAGACCCTCATACAGATAGAAAAATTTGTCAAATGCGCGAAAGATATAGGGCAGTGGGTCTGTTAATCCTGCTGGCAATGATTCCAGAGTGTGCTACAGGTGAGTACCAGATCGAAAAATAAGAGGCAAGTCAGCTTGCATGCAAGCCTGACAACCCAGAAGATGTATGGCCTGCGGAATGTGCTTCATTGAAGCAGCCGCCGTGGTGAAGTGGTTAGAGTTGAGGACTCCCGGCTGGGAAGTCGTGGGTTCAAGTCCCATCAGAGCCATTTATTTGTGGGATTTGTCTCCCCGACCGGCTCCTAACCACGGTTGAGTTTGCCGTAAGCTAATTTGGGAAAACTCAGACCACACACTTGAGTTTCATTCACTTAAAGGATGCGTCTTTGAGAGTATTGGTCAAATTTCCTGACAAACACTGCAGGTCTAGTTGCAAGGTGAAACGACTGCAGGCGGAAATCTAAACAAATCTTACATAAATGTCAGCGAACCGCCCAGAGAAACGTGGACAAACGAGTCACAAGACAAACCACAACGCGTTTCGACCTCGTAGGTCTTCTTCAGGTGCAACAAAAATGAAACAAATAACGAAAATGCACTTAGCTTTGATCGCTTCTGTGTTCAGCGCAAGAAAGAAGGCGTTGAAGGCGTTCTTTCCTGCGCTGAACACAGAAGCGATCAAAGCTAAGTGCATTTTCGTTATTTGTTTCATTTTTGTTGCACCTGAAGAAGACCTACGAGGTCGAAACGCGTTGTGGTTTGTCTTGTGACTCGTTTGTCCACGTTTCTCTGGGCGGTTCGCTGACATTTATGTAAAAAAAAAAAAAAAATAAAAAAAATAAAACACTGCAGGTGTTTGTATCTCTCAGATCGGGTTGACGCGGGATATTTTATGAAAGTGAATTTTACATATTAGTGTTAGCGCACCTCAAAAAAAAAAAAAGTGGACAAAAGAATCAAAACAAAACACGACGCGTTTCGACCTCTTAGGTCTTCTTCAGGCAAGATATAGAACAATCAGGACAACAACGAAATGAGCGAGCAATCACTTATCTTCATCCACTTCAGCGCAAGATAGGAACGCCTATCTTGCGCTGAAGTGGATGAAGATAAGAGAGAGAGAGAGAGAGGGGGGGGGGGGGGGGGGAGTCCTGGCAGGCCTGCAATATCTAACTGTAGGGCGGGGATGAGACGATTGTTCTGCGACCTTTGTCTCATTACACTATGGTTTTTGTATTCAACAATGGGGAAGAGGGAAGAGGAGGAGTGGCAGAAAACTTCTGCACGCCCGGCCATGCTGTATAGTGTTGTAAGCGAGTCCGCTGTCGCCGATCCCAGCACCTTCTCCTTACTCTGGGCCACGTACGTTTCCTGTCTTAGGATGACTGATTGCCGTTGTTGCCACATTTGTATCTGCCAATCTTTTCACTTCAAAGTCGTTGTAAATGATGAAACCCTTTGAGGCTGGGCATCCAGTGCTGTCACCACCTGCAGTTCAGTCGCAGGACGAGCACCGTGCTGTCATATTTCCTTCTGCATGGCAATAGCTGGTGAGTTGCTTGTATGTCCGGTTCTCTCCTTTGGGATGGCGTCAGGGAAAAGGAGGTCTAGTACACGCTGCCCTCAGCCGACATGATCAATCTTCACTGGGTAGTTCATTCATCTTATTTGACAAAAAAACTGCGTTATGGATTAGTAAGTGTCAAGATATGTCCATTTTCCGATGGATCTGAACACAACGCCTTCTAGATGAGGATGAAGTGGAGGTGGGGGGGGGGGGGGGGGGGGGGGCATAGCCTTTCTCCTTTTTTTTCCCGAGGTTTACCCCTCTAGATCCATGTTTAGTCGCCCAGTTTCTAGGCCAACTCAAAGAGGATGTGGCTCCTCGTCACGCCACACATTGTCTTGGGTTGGAAGAGACTATGCAGGATCAAGAAGACTTCCGCTGCAGTGCCCCCATCTCCCCCTCCCTTTCATCAAAGAGCCGGAAGGGATGTGCTTTCATGTCAGAGTCTTAAGACCAAAGGCAGCAATTCGCTGCAGTGTCCTCCATCGCCTTCCTCCCCTACCTCTGATCTGTAAGTTGGGAAAAGGAGCTTTCTTGTCTCTTCGAGTTTGGAGGCAGAGCATCCGCAATCCGCCTGCTTGGCAAGAAGGCATGCAAGCATAACACCCAAGTCAAGTGAGACAGCACAACTACGACCCTCATCATCACAAGCGATGATAGTATATCCAGGAAGATGCTAGGGAGGGGGAGGGGCGGGAAGCCTAGTTGACTCAAGACTGTTCCCACCATCAGCATATCACCATCTCTGAACATTCCTTCACATCAACAGAAACAGAGTGCCCTTGGTCACACTGTGAGTCATCCCACGGTGTCGGGTCGGGTCGGAACCGGTTGAAGGATGGAAATATTCAGACAGAAGTTCCCGCAGTAGTTTACCGAAGTCCGCATTGCAGTTAACAACGCCGAGGTAGCGAGATGAATAGGGACGACGGCTGACTCCGGAACTAGAAGCAACAGAAACGATGACAGCGATGATGACGACAACAGGATGCACGGACGATGCGAGGATCAGCTGAAGACTCAGTAGTGGTATAATGACAGTGAGATTAACGAATATTATGTCAACCAGTTTTGTTCCTTAGATCGGAGTCCAGCCGGGGTCGAGATGGTGAGGGACAATTGTTATACTGATTTGATGTTCGCATGATCGAGTCGAATTTATTAAAAATCAAAACGAGAGTTGTTGGTTCTGAATTATCGTTTGTACGATTGCAAGTCTTTCTTTTTTTTTTTTTTTTTTTTTTTTTTTTTTTTTTTTTCTTTTTTTTTTAAACTTTTTTGTGTTAAGTATTGAGACCCGTTGAAACATGTCGTTGCCCAGACCAAGATTTTACACAGCTGTTTCGTCTGCTATTAATGGAGGAGGAGACAGATGGTGGGCCTCTTTGTTTTGGAGGTTAGGTTTCCACGGCAGTTGTTCTGGACACATCTGGGGTGCAGCTGAGAACATCATTAATGACAGCACTGGGTATCCACGGTTGATGAAACTCATACATTTTGGTTTCTTGCAGTACAAAACAGTCTTCGTCAGAGCAGATTCTGTATGGATGGAGGAATTCAGAGTATTGAATGCTGTGTTTTGTGGACGGTTTGTAGGAAGATGAATAAATCAAATGTGAATCGGTAGGTTAAGTTTTGAGTAGTCCACCTGTACGTATGTTTCTGCCAAGGAAAGTAGGTAGTTTGACATCGTGTTAATGAAAGGAAAAAGGGAAAGAAAAATGGTGCGAAAGCGTCTGTGATACAACGTACACACAAATTCGTAGGTATGGCAAAATACTTATGCAAAGGTGGTAATCATTCTTTCTAGCGATCAATAATTATCAAGCTAGCTTTGCTTAGAGAGCAGTTTTTATCACAGGATGTGACAGATAATGCTGTCCCACTCTAATCATTATTAACGCTCACACAATTATAGTTGTTATGCAAGGATGATAACATGCTGTCCCGCAAAATTTCAGCCTTTCGCCCAAAATTTGACTAAGGGGTTCGCGCCATGTATGTATTTGAGTAAGAAGATGTTCTTATAAAGCTCAACCAACTGTCCACGTTTTAAAGGTATATTTTTTTCCATGAGCGTACTTGAGAATCATCATAAATGTAAATAGCACTTATATCATGACAAACTCCATGTCTGGATTGCTTGAAACATTAAAAGTAAATTAGGCTATGAAGAAGTACACAAATAGCTATGACGTCAGCTGTTAACCATCAACAATAACAGCACTTCCTCAGAACAGCAGACGATCGTAATTTTCTGTTGATTAACATTCTTCTGCTGGTTAAAGAGACCCGTGAGTAATACCTAGATGCATTTATATATTTCATATTGTACAACATATATTAGTCTGTGGAGAAATTTTCACAGTTATAGCATGAAAAGAAGTTGCCTACATAAAACCTCGATTGACAGGCGTGTCGAAAGATTTTTTACAGACGAGATCGCCATCACCGTGTACTTCTCTCTGTCGCATGAAGATTACTCATAAGTCATAATTAGTGAAATGTTTCTCATGATCCAGTAACATATAACCAGTGTAGTATAACACCACCATCTCAGCACAGGCCACCGGTTGCTGACAGAATCGATTTGATAAGGTGTTATTTTTTTTGTTCTCATTTGACGCTCATATCGACAATAACAAGTGCAATTAAAGCAAATCAAGTTATTGGTTGTATGAATAGAATGTGCTCATAACTAGATAAACCTGTATGTTTTATAAAGAACACTCTCATGTCTGGATAAACTTTATTTTTTTTTAATTATAAAAAAATACGATTATATCTCATGTGGAATTTTCATGTATGGCATCCTCATCATGAAAGTCAATCCGTGTCAATTGAAAGGGGTTCAAATAAGACTGAGAGCTAGCTACAAGTCTACAGGAAGAATCCTCAGCTTATGTAGCTTAACCTACACTCATTGAAAGACCATTTGAAATTTTCAATGGTCAGGATATAAGTATAGTATAGTACAGTATTGCGAGTGATTGAGGCTCAACTTTTAAAGAGCCTATTCGTCTGTCTAATGCTAACTTTGCTTTTTAGCATTGCTTGCAAGCTCAGTTTTTCAGAAGTTATTCTTGGCAAGTAGGGTTATACAATGATGGTAGATTCTTCAATGTTCATCAAGTCGTCTCTTGAAACCATCAACTGATGGTGCAGAAACCACTGACTCTGTGAGATTGTTCCAAGTATTATTGATCCTGTTTGAGAAAAAAATTTGCTCTAACTACTAATTTGCTGCAACACTTCTTCAGCTTCACTGAATTTCCTTGTAACTGGCTTTTCATGTCCTTTTTCAAACATAGTTTTCTGGGTGTTCTACATTCCATTGAGGTACCTATAGGTTTCGATCATATCACCCCAAAGACGGTGGTGCTCAACACACAGAAGCTTAATAAACAAGAATTTTGAATAACAACTTCCTATAAAACAAGAAAATCTGATGGGAAAATGTTAATGTGCCACAGTAATGCCAGCTGAAGAAAAAACAATCATTTGCAAATAAACTGCACAGATATGGAATACTCCCTCTGTTCAGCTTAGATGTGCACCAAATTTTGATACATTGGAAAAAAAAAAAATCTGGATAGTGATCAATTGTGTAATGAGTTAATTTTCTTTAATTTGATAGTTAACTCACATTACCATGTGCAAGTATAATCGCATGGGCGTATTTGTGAAAATATTGGAGGGAGCTTTAGAAAGGCTGCAATAACAGTAAGCCATGATGACTATAGGTTGCTATACAACTTAAGAGGTGACAATAGTCATTTCTAAAAAAGCAAATTTGAGATAGCCAATGATTTTGAAAGAAGATGGAAGGGCTCATAGCAACTGGTGAAAGTCAAGTGCTTTGAATGCAACAGTCCAGTTTCTCACTGCTAACATCAAGTCAAACAAAAATTTGATTAATATGCTATATTAGTGGTTGACAATTGTGTTGGTATTCAGTCAACTAAACTGGTGAAATAGCAGTATTAACAGGCTACCCCCCCCCCCCCCCCCCTAATATTCCTTCAACTAAACTGGTTAATTAGCACTAATTATAGGTTTACCCCCCCCCCCCCCCCCCCCCACCCCACACACACACACACACACACACACACACACACACACACACACACACACACACACACTCCCCTCTCACCTGAACTTGGATGTATGAGAACACTGGATACTGTTTAAAAAAAAAAAAAAAAAAAAAAAAATCATTTGCAAGCATTTGAGGATGTGAAAAAAAGAGACTGAAAATGTGTGTGTTTGGATGGAGGGCCTGTGATGACTGATCAGAATGGATCATTTTGAGTCGAGGAGATCTGGGCTGTATGGCAGAGATGTTGGTTCCCTTGTTTCAGGATGGCATTTTTTTTGAGGCTGTTAAAGTGGACTGACTGGTATTTGTGGAGAGTGCTGCCTTTTTCGCATTGATTATATCTCATTCTCCACTGGTTTGCCCACTTTTCAAGGTTTTTGAGTCTTTACTACCTGACCACAAGGTCCTAGATGTGTCGAAACTCTCCATACAGCAAGCTGTCAGCTGATAAGAGGGCATACTGTTAGCTTTACTGATTTTGAGAGGATATTGATGTGTCAAAGAAAGAACAATGGGGCAAGCAGTGAACCAGAAAAGATCAAAATACAAAAAAAACAATTCAGTCAAATGCTACTAACAGACATGCTTTAAATCCTTCTTTCTTCTCCCCACTTTTTTGTTGTTGTTGTTGTCTCGATCTACGTGATTGATTGAAGTATAGTTTTAAGGACACCAGCTTCATGACACATTATAATTGTCATGTATGTCTTTCCGCTGGTAAGTTATAATTTTGAAAATGTTTCTTGTTAATATTATATTTATGTTGTTTTGATGTCATCAGTTATTTTGTTTGAAAAACTGATAAAAGATGAAACATTTCTGGTGTAAGTTGACAACTTTTATTAATCAAATACTATATCTGCCCTGTTTCTTTCTCTTTTTTTTTTGATAATGATAAGGATGCCTATTTCTAGAGCATTATTCAAGTGGTCTGCTGTATGAGCTTTACTACAGAAAAGAAAAATCAAGTCTTTCAAGTAAACTTTTGCAGCTTGTCTATTCCTTCCCCACACTCGCTCATATTAGTTGAATGCATGCACACACACACACACACACACACACACACACACACACACACACACACACACACACACACAGTACATAATGGCAAATATGAATATTAACAGCATCAATACAATCTCTAGGAATTCATGTTTATAGAATTTTCATCCCCATGGATATTCCTCTCTCTTCCTTTATACCAACCACCTGCTTTGAACAGACCATGGTAGTGCTTTGAGTACTGACCCATGAAAATGTACGTTTTTGTCACCTGCAGACTGGCCATCATGCCGCTGGAATTTCTATTTGGCCGCAAAAACCCCCCAGAGGAAATGCTGCGGCAAAACCAGAGGGCATTGAACAAAGCCATGCGCGACCTTGACCGTGAGCGTCAAAAGATGGAGCAACAAGAGAAGAAAGTCATTGCAGACATTAAGAAGATGGCCAAACAAGGACAGATGGTATGGCTTGTAAAATACATTCATGTGGAGTGTGAATAACAATGCCTGTAGCAGTGTAAGAACACGCAGGGCATGTAGGCCTGCACATACATATATGAATAGGTAAAATGCTTGTTTCCTCTCTCTCTCTCTCTCTCTCTCTGAAGCACAAACACACATGCATGCTCTCACGCACTTACGCACGCTCATGCATTCACTGTTAAATACACTCAGTACGTAAAATTGTGTGCACAGACACCTGTGCAAGCATGCACATATGCAGAGTGCACACACATACACACACATACACACTGTGTATTGCAAGAGAAAGTAAAGGTATTTATATAAATATTACATAGTTTAAACTGTGGTTACTTGTAAGTTGTTCTTTCAGCAATAATCAGCATGCATGCATTTTATTTTTATGTCTGCCAGCCATTCTGTGAGACAAATGTTTTTTTCTCTTATCATTCTAATGGTTTGACTGATCA
>JADBJO010002194.1:260000-334513 GCA_016801955.1 Conus betulinus
AGAAAAGATTACGTTTCTTTCTGTCATCTTGTGTTGAAAATTTTATATTAATCTTTTGATTAACAAGAGTTACTTCTTTTGTGTAACACAACATGGAGCAAATTATCAGTTCATCTTCTGGTTTTCCATACTCCGCAAAGTTGTTATTTTACAAGAAAATTACCAGAATAATCCTGTCAGCCAAAAATGCGCCAAATTTTGTGTTACAATCTAACAGTGGTTGTAATCTCATGTGATTGGTTGTAAGTAATTGATGTTTTTCACTGACCATTGTAGTCACTCACATTTGGGGTGAAGATCTGAACATTGATCCAAGCATCACTGCCAGCTGTCCACAACTAAGACCTTGCCGCATATGCTTATCGATTTCAAACAATATTTGTAATTGTATAATCTGGATTGATGTCTTAGCATTAATTTAGTGGGTCCTGAGTTGCCAGATCTTCCACAGTCATATTAAACATATATTCCCATATGTCATTCACACCTGATACAACATGGAAAAGAATGTTCTACAGCTTTTGGGTGTGTCTTGGCAAGTATATGGCAAGAACTACGCCAGCTGGTTCGAGATGCTGTGTTTTTATGCTCAACCCTTCAGAAATGATTTGTGTGGAAATGAAATGTACAGTCACCTAAGGAGGATAGATTGTAATCAAAGAGCAATGATAGATTGGTGGATCGGAGAGATCTCTAGTCCAAGAGCAATGGTAGATGGGTGGATTGGAGAGATCTCTATCAAGAGCAACAGTAGATGGGTTAAAGAACAATGGCAGATGGGTGGATTGGAGAGATCTGTAATCAAAGAACAGTGGTAGATGGGTGGATTGGAGAGACCTGTAATCAAAGAACAATGGCAGATGGGTGGATTGGAGAGATCTGTAGTCAAAGGGCAATGGCAGATAGGTGGATTGGAGAGATCTGTAAGCAAAGAACATGGTAGATGGGTGGACTGATAAGTTTAGGAACTGAAAGTTCCCATATTTATACTGAAATCTTCCCTCTCTTCCTTTTTTTTTATATCTTGTTTTTTTAATGCAGCATGTGAAAATGGTATACTTATACATGTTTTTGTTTGTACAGCTGAAGTTGCCCCAGATCCAGAAAATCATGATGGAGTTTGAGAAACAATCAGAAATGATGGACATGAAGGAAGAAATGATGAGTGATGCCATTGATGATGCTCTTGGTGATGAAGAGGACGAAGAAGAAAGGTGTGCATAAAATAGATGTTTTGTATCCATTCAGAGTTTTATGTTTAAGATTATGTAGGTATTTTGTTATACCACAGACCTCTGAAATGGTGTAAATCTCAGTAAGAAGGGTTTTTTTTTTTTTTCCCACTAAGCTGAATTTTCTCCTGAGAGAGAGAGAGAGAGAGAGAGAGAGTGTGTGTGTGTGTGTGTGTGTGTGTGTGTTTTGTGCATGCATGCATGTATATGTGTGTATTTGATTCTTGGCTTTAGGTTAAGAATCTTAACTTTCTTTCTGTAAAAGAAAGATCAACAGGTAACTCTAAAAAAAAATGTTTTTGGTAAAACTCTTGCAGTTTTCAGCATTTTTTTTTTTTTTCAAGGCTAAATTTACTGCAAGGGCAGTACTTTGTTCTGATGAATAAAATGAGACTGGAGCCTTTCATTCAATCATGGCAATAAAACTTTCCAGTGTCATCATGCTAAATTGCAGTATACATTCACAATTTGTTATCTTCAAGAATTGTGTGCACAGTTTGTTTGTGCTTTTATAAAAACTGTGCTACCAACTGGATGAATTCATTTTGAAGTGAGTGTGTCCAACATGAATATTTGGAAGTATTTGTGGAAAAGCAGTAGGTGAGCAAACATTTGAAGTCTTGAACCAAGCTACTTGCTTAGATGAAAAATTCAAAATGAAGAAAACCAACAACAACAACAAAAAAGTCAACAAAGAATTCTGATTGTCTGCTTTATTATAAGCTGTTTTTTTTTAAATCAGTGAATAAGTCAAAAAAAATTTTTTTTTTTTTTTTTCATTTCAGTTGCTAGTTCAGAAGGGTGGACAAGACCTTTTTCTTCTCTACTCACTTTCTTTACCTATCTTGAATTACAAGATGAATGTCTCCCTTCCCTTGTGTATGAAAGATGTGGAGGTGTGTTAAAATGATCATGGGGCTTAAAGAAAATTGATGTGCTTAGAAAAAAAAAACCTTGAGCGTAACCCTTGCAAAAGTTCCTGGTGGCTGCATTTAAACTGTTTTTGCAAATCATGACTATCTTAGCTTTTGGCTCAACCGTGATAAGAAAATTGTTTGTTGAGTGTTAAAAGTCATAACAAGAAACTTGATTTTTTTTTTTTTTTTCCAGTGAAGCTGTTGTTGCCCAGGTGTTGGATGAATTGGGATTGCAAATGGCAGATGAACTCTCAGGTTTGTACATTGCTTTTCTTACACATACCTAAGGGCTCAGGGGGTGGGGCTGGCTTGTGGGAAGAGGGGAGGCACTGCCTAACTTTTGAACATTGCGTACTGCATAGAATGCAGTGCATGGCATGAGAGTATTCAGACCTGTTTACCCAAATGACTTAGCCATACTTTGTACACATGTTTGGCAAAATTATGATGAAGACGATGAACCACAAAAGCAATGCTGAAAAGAAAAAAAGAAATCTCGAGATGGAAGTTCTTTTGAGAGGTAGTCGCACTTGTGGTGTATAACCATTGTGTTTGAGTGCTGTAATCAAACAGTGACAACTTGTGCAACATAGTGCGTCCGAAACCTGCATCTGGATGATGTTGGAACAATAGCAGGGACCCCTGCTTTTATTTTAAAAAAAATTCAAAAATTTAGATGTGCACACACTTTTATAGGAAATTATGCTCATTTTCTTTGAGAAATACACAGTGGCAGCTTTAGGGTAAACAGGTCTGAGCATTGCTCAGTTTACAGGACCCAAACCAGGGGATCGACAGCAGGACAAGTCAGACCAAAAAAAAAATGTACTTCATTGTCGAAACTTAGTAAGTTATAGCTGGAGAGGGGAACACCAAGCAAGAAATGCATGTCGGGTATTTGAACATGGACATTCCATTTCAGCACCAGCTGCATATGCAGGGGTTGGTACTGGTTGAACTCAAGCTCCTTGACAGAGCAGGAGGTGCCGTGGTGTAAAATTGCACGGATACAGCACTGGCCACAGGGAGCCATGCTTGTGGCAAAGCTTTGGGGCACAATGGAGGATCTGAAGACAACAGCAGCCTTCATCCATCAAACTGGTCTGGAAATATGAGTCATGATTCTGGAACGCGGAAGAAGGTGTAAAATGGGGTTGTAGCCGACATTTAACTTGATCATATTTTCAACAATTTCAAGTGAAATGCTGCCCTGAGCAGGTAAAGTAGATGATTGAACATCTGATATAAAAGCAACCTCAGAGGGTCACTGGAGAGGTTCTGTAATGAGCGAAGGCAAAAAGTAGGAAAATGAGACCCAGGGAAAAGAGTATGTTCATTCGCCAGTGAAAGAAAGGGATCTGAAGAAGGGTTCACTTTCAGAAGTGGAAAGTAATTGACAAAAAAGCACACTGGGAGTACAAGCTCTGTTGAGGCCATGAGTGATGGATTTGTCTCCCTTTTCTTTCAGCATTTATTTGAAGGGTATTCTGATTGCTGGGAATTGTTTGAACTGGTATTTTTCTAAAAACTGTTTATAATAGGAGAAATCCTTTTCGTGCACATTCGTGGGTATCTGTGGGGACCAAAACTCCCTAAAGATTTTTTGGTGCTACTGTCAAATACCAAATACCTATTACATCTACTGATCTATCAGCAGCATATATGCTAATGAAAACAAACTCTGGCATCACACAAACACACACACATACTCAAACACACACACACACACACACGCATAGAGTGACAAACTTACACACTAACAGACATACATCAGTTCCAGGCTTAACATGGCCCTGCTGGCCAATCTCGGCCCTTTAAGGGCTTCGGCACGTGAAATACAAGTCTAGGCTGTAAGACTGGAATGGAGCTACTGAGCTGCTTCAAACATTAAGTTCAATTATTGATTATGATGATTATTACAGTTATTCCTTTGACTTGCATGGACAGGAAAGTGCACTGACAGAAAGTGCACTGGAGACTGCCTCCAGAGATAAAAATGGAGACAGTGATGGTGAAGAAAGGAGATGTTTATGGAGAGATGCAAAGAAGAATGAACAGCAGCTGATACAGACTTCAACAAAAATGCCCTTCTTCAGTTTATGATGAAAGATTGACTGACAAGTGTTTTTCTTAACACAGTACCGTCAGATACTGGCAGGCTTGCAGTTAAGTGTTGATGAATGCTTTGCCCAGACCTGTTTATATGTACAATTTGACATATTCTGTACTTGAATTTTGTGAAGGTGTGCCAGATATGCTGAATATAAATCAGAATACCTTAAATAAAAAAAATCAAGGCACAAAGTTCTGTAGTTGTAACTGCACTTTTGAAGTGTATTGTTATCTTGGTATGCCAATTTCAACGCTTAGACCAATCAATGAGAATTCTAGCAAGACATACAAACAAGTGTGGGGCTAAAGGCCGTGAAATTTAATGCCAGTTTTCCATTTTCTTTGTACAACATGCTGTATGGAAATTTGTACATTTGGAACTTTACATTATCAGTTGTTATTTGTTTACAGGTCTGCCAGGCACAGGCCAGTCACTGTCAGCAAAAGGAGCAGCTGCTGCCAAAGCACCAGCCGCAGCAGCAGCTGAAGGAGATGCTGATGCTGATCTGGAGGCACGACTTGATAATCTGAGAAGGCAATAAATAAACTTACTGGCACCAGAGCTGCGTTTAGAAAGTGATAGCAAGTGGTGAGCTAAAGGACCTTTTCAAAAAAAAATATATTGTGGCATGACTTTGGCCAAAAAAATCATTAAATCGTCTTCTGATTACTGATGACAGAACACAAAAGAAAATGTTGTACAACACATGAAAAAAACATTGTACTGTCAGCTCAAGTCATTTGATTCATCATGATACTGCGAATCATGCTGGATGCATGTTGCACTGTGCTTGAAAAATGAAGTGTGCGGCAAGAGAGATCTGCCCAGCACATATACACTCAAAAGTAAATGTGTAAAGCCAAGTAAATATGTGGAGCCACACATACACACCACCATTCTTACACATGTGCTTGCAGGCATGCATGCACACCCAAACTTCTTACGTAAAACTTTGCATGCATGCAGACATACTTTCTAGGCACATGCATACATAAATCAAAAGAACAAATAAAATTCTTGATAGCAAAGGCTTGGATTGTATAGTCACAGGAAGGAATCTTCAGATAGAAATACTTTTTGTTGACAACAGATTTGTATGAATTTGTTTTGTCTTTTATTAACTGTTAATTTTATGCTTTGTTATTTGTGTAGTGTTCTCCTTTCGTTCTGTTGTCAGTTTTACAAGACTGTTTGCTTTAAGTGTCTCTCATTTCATGAGGTTACCATCGTTTGTGATGAAGGGTCATCTTGAAAAAGAAATTAATATTATACTGATAATTAACTTTCCAGGAAAAATTGATAAGAATGATGTATGTCTGGTGGGATTGCTGTCCCAAAAGAAAGCTCTGCTGTATTAACAATGATAATTTAGTGAGCAGCAGAATAATTGGAGAATGGGATCAGGATACAGACATTACATTTTCAGTTACACAAAGAATATGATTTTAAAAGTTAAAAAAATGATAATGGTATGAATTTGGAGGGACCGCAGTCCAGTTTTGGACTGTGTGAAAAGTTAGATTGTTGAGACAGTGCAAACAGTACTTACATACACATATTATGTGATTTAACTTTATTCTTGTCTCCAAGATACAATATATAATTGTGTTACAGAGAGGTATAAACAAATTGTGCTTTGTAATTTTTTTTTTTATTCAAGACTGATTTGCAATAGTACAAAAGCTTCTGAAGGGCACACATAGTGTACCAATGCCTTTGGTTGTTCCTTGTTACCTGGTTTTCAGCAAGTTCAGAAAAACTGAAGATGCCTTGCTGGTACAAATTCTGAAAATGGGATCTTTAACACAACAATGAGTTAAGGACAGCAGTGTATGTCAGTAGGCATTGATTTGAATAACATATATGTAACAGCCTTTTCTTCAACTTGTCTTTGGGAAATGGGTCTTGTGAATATAGTTCTTAAAGATTCTTTGTTGTGAGGTCAGCAGCATCCATTTGGTGGCGTTTCTTTTCTTTTTATAATGTTAAATTTGGCAACACCACATCTTTGCTGTTTCAAAAGATTTTGGAGTTTGAAAAGTGACTTGATCCTGTGTTCAGGCTTGTAAATGATAGCTGCCCTAGTAGCATTCTTGACAGAGATCCGATCTGTGTGTTTGTTACCAGTGTAGTGGTTTTGGTTTCAGTCTGTACTTGGTGGTTTGATTCTGATTCTGTAAATATTTGCCTGGCAATCTCTCTTGATTGATGTAGAGACTTGTATGTCAGCTGTGAATGCAGGGATTTGGGTTTCTAAGTTGATTTAGTTTGCCGATTTGGTCTCTGTACATTGCATTGGCAAATATTTTCATGTGATGTTTATCTTTAGGTACACTTGGCTTGTGTAAATGATTACCCTTTGAATGGTCAGCAAAATGCTACCAATGTGCACAGTATATACATCAGGAAGCGTGAAAAGAATTCTCTGTCATGGACACCAGTGTCTTTCACACTTTTTGAAAAGGGTATTTTTCTTGACACAGATATCAGGCATACAACCAAAATTACTTTACAGCTGGTGGATTTCGATATTATTTGTACATTACTTGACCTATTAGATTTTTGACATAATTCATTTGTCAACTGACCAGTGAGAAGGAAAAAAAGAAGTGCAAAAACTGCTGCGTTATCGTCAGAGTCAGATTATTAACAACAGATAGAACAAAACAGAAAGAAACCAAAGAAACAGTGCATTCATACTTCTGCACCAGCTTCAGAAACTGTAACTTGTGCATCATCAAGTCGATTCTACTTTCCTACATTCACAAATGAAGCAGAGCAAGCCAGTTCCATACAAGCTATAAAGTTGGTTTAAATGGACTCACATGAATTTGTTTATTCGATTGAATGCCTTTGGCAGTGTCAAGAGTATACCTTTGACAGAACTGTTTGGTAAAGCGTAACAATTCTTGCGTATCTAAGTGTCCATTTAGAAGCTTATGTATTTGTCGTTGTAATGCTTGGTTGGTTGCATCTGATAGGAGAAAACTCCTGCAACGTTCAGTGTGAGCGAGTGTTGAACAGCACAAGTCATAAATAGTAAAAAAGCATGAATTTTAGTGTCAGAAAGAGAGAATGCTCCATGATCCATTACTTTCTTTTTTTTTTCTGTGAAGCTGAGCTTGTGAGTGTGCTACCTGTTGCATTTGAAGTATCAAGTGTGTGTGGTATGTTGTGTTCCATTAAATGTCAAGGATGGTTTCTTTGCAAAAAATCGGAAAATGCTGTAGCCAGACAAGAGGTCATCATTAGATTTTATTTGATCAGCTTCAACATTTTTACAGAAAGAAGCTACAGATGGGAGTTGCGAAAGGAAATCTTTCCACGTCAGCATTTACAGAATAGAGTCAGGTTTGCGTATGAAGTGAAAAGCCATGTTTACACTTTGCAATTGAATGTTCGTGCTTTTTGACATTCATCATCATTCGCGCCTTTCAACACTTGAACTTATGCTTTTGGGCTTGCGTTTTTGAGCTCATTTTGCTGTTAGGTGTCTCCAGCTTGGTTACACCTGTTCATCAGGAGCGACATGTAATATCCAAGGTAATACTTGCTAGGGATCAGACAGGAAACACCATCTTGTGATCATGAATTTTTATTGATTTCAGATCAAACTGCATTCTGTATTTTACTGGTGTCTTGTCAGAAAGATTCATGGTGTACACACAGGTACTACATCCTATGCTTCCATTTACAGCAGGGCATTGTGCTAACATACAGTGTGTGTTTTGGGGTTTTTTTTTTTTTTTGTTTTTTTTCAAAATTAAACGTGATCCTTGTGAATGTGACTGTGAGTAAGCTCGTGTAACTGAAACATTTCTTTGGAGCCTCAGAGAATGGGACTGGAGAAAGGGATGGATTAGTTCAATTTCTACACTTCTGTTCAGTGCCTGTTCAGTGGTTCCTGAGCTCATATCTACTCTCACCATTGCATCATCATTGTCATGATCATGGTAAACAGTCTGTTCTTAAATGTGTCATATACTTGCTGATGTATAAAGGTTTGTACATGTGTATGTCTTTTCGGTCACATGCAGAATTTTACTAACACTAATAAACGTGAAAAAAAAAAAAATCCACTGACTTTGTCAACCTGCTCACCGCAGCAGTGCTCTCTATCATTTTACAGTGGTTGTTTCCTTTCTTTCTTTTTTCAAGTGTTTTGTGAATTGTAAATCTAAGCCATATTGTGTAATTTCTTTCTGTGTTTCCTGATGATGTCCTTGAAATTTTCTGAACTGATATTTTCAGTTTTTGTATTCTACTGAAGTAGGAGTTCATCACAAAAAAGAGGAGACAGGACATACTCATTTTCTGTATCAATGAACTGTGAAAAAAGCAGAGGATTCACTGAAATTTGAACACTACTTGTGATCAAGTAGCAGCATTTTCATTTCAATAGAAATAAGTAGCAGTGTTTTTAAGGTCTGGATAAAAAAAATAGTATTCCAGGCGTTTTGTTATCAGATATGTCCAAACTTAAAAACAATAAAACAAAGTAATGTTTCTGTTTGGAAAAGTTCTTCAGATTTTGAATGTGCTGGAAATAATAACACACACCAAGGCACTGTGCCATACATGAACATAATGTGATTGTTCTGAATGGCTGGCCATTCAGTTTAGATCAGAAAGCATAGGTCTATGCCCCTGAAAACCTAATGTATTGAAAGGCAAAGCTTGTGCAAACCTGAAATGATTATGCTGGTAATCAAGGTTTGGACAGTCTCCATTCAAAAGCACAGACTTTAAACCTAAAGGTTAAAACTTTATACTAAGAACCTTGATTAAATCCTAGCACTTTTTTTGTATGCATGATTGACTCGCTGGAAGATGCAATTACTCTTGTTGAATCATAAAACCACCCTACACCATCACATCTTCCAGAAAATGCAATGAAACCCACAATATGTTCTATTTAAATTTCTCGCCATTGACATAGTTTTTACTCTTTAAGATATTTTTCTTTGTTTATACTCGATTTACATCCGGGGACAGTAATAAGCAACCCAACCTACCTTGTAGATAAAACTCTTATCACATTTCCGACCCACCTGATATTAAACTTCAGCAGACAGTTTCCAAAGATTCTGTTGCCCCCCCCCCCCCCCCCCTCCCACCCCCTACTACTCCACTCTCAAACTCTGCCATCTGTTTTCATGAATTTTACACATGTTTATTGATAAGTTCAAGTACATTTCGTGAATACACCTCTTTGGTGATGTCGTCATCACTTCATTTACATTATTGTTCATTTAGTCCCCCTTTTTCTGGTCTGCATTTTTAAAAGCTACAGGTTTTCTTAAAAAACCAGCATGAAGTCTTGTACCGCAGTTTTTTTTTTTTTTTTTTTTTTTTTTTTTAGTTCATGTTGGTAGATGGAGATGAGAAATGATTGCAAATCCAAACAGCTTCTACACTTAGAAATGTATTATATTGTACAAAACATTTGTTTTCATTTGTTTGCTTTTAGGTGTACAGTGTGTGGTTTATTACTCTTTTAATCTAATAAAACTCATGATTATGTACACAGACTCTGTCCTTTCTCTGTTTGGTTGGGCAATTCATTCAATATGAAAACATGCAAAGGTCAATTTATTAATGGAAATCAAGTGGTAAAAAACAACAAACAAATAAGAAAAGCAGGTTCTGAGCAGAAATGGAAGCAAGAAGATGTATGAAAGAATGGAAAGTCAATTAAAGTAGAAACTTTGGTAAAGACAAATGCTGGCCTCTTTTCAGTGCTATTATGACTCCTAGCCCCTCCCCCCCCCCCCCCCCACCCCAAATCCCCTTATAGAATCTTGTGTGCATGTACAAATTTAACACATATCTTTTTTTCCTTTCATAAATCAATTTCATTCATAAACATCAATGACCATCAAGGTGATATAAAGAACACAAATAACACATATCTTTTTTTTCCTTTCATAAATCAATTTTATTCATAAACATCAATGACCATCAAGGTGACATAAAGAACACAAACACATTAAGATCAATGTTAAAATCATATCACACTGGATATTTCATAATGATGTCTTTCCCTTATTCTTTGATGCCTTTTACCACATGAGCTGACATGACATGTTCAAATACAAGTTTTCTTTATCAACTGAAGACCTCCACAATTAGGTGTGTTACAAAAATGTACAACAGTTCAACACGTACGTGAAATAGCAGCAACGCTGTTTTGCTGGACCCATTACGAAAAAAAAAAAAAAAAGTATTTCAAAAAAGTATGTAAAAGAAAAAAAAAAATCAACAAATTCCTATACAGTCAGCAAAGTACATAATTGACAGAGGAGAAAGACTTAAAAACCCTCATGCTCTTCATGTCCTGGTCCCATGGTGACCTCAGTATTGAGTATCAACAGAGGAGAAAGACTTAAAAACCCTCATGTTCTTCATGCCCTGGTCCCATGGTGACCTCAGTATTGAGTATCAACAGAGGAGAAAGACTTAAAAAACCTCAGTCGTGTTCTTCATGCCCTGGTCCCATGGTGACCTCAGTATTGAGTATCAACAGAGGAGAAAGACTTAAAAACCCTCGTGTTCTTCATGTCCTGGTCCCATGGTGACCTCAGTATTGTTTCCCTCCACATCCAGGCCCATGTTAAGTTAATCTCCATCTGCAGTCTGAAGACTCGTGTAGACTTGCCGGACAAATAAGTTAGTAGTCTCCACTAGACAGGGGAGAGAGGGTCACAAGAAAGGGAAGGGAGGAGGAGGGTGGGGGTGTTTTTTTTTTTTTTTTTTTTTTTCCTTTTTTTTAATGCCTTCCACAACTTAACTGTCACTGCTGTTAAGAAGGGTCTTTGTGTATAGTGGACTCGAGAAGTTGCTCATACCAGGCACCACTGAACACCAATGAAGTTTTCCATAGTAATGCAGGTCTTCTGTGATGGAATGGCCTCATGATAATCTGACAGTGGCAGCTCCTTGTAGACTGCTGGCACTGGGGTTGCCACCGGACAACACTGGATGTGGCACTGGAGTAATGCTACAGTGAAGGTGCAGGAAATGAGGCAGCAAGAGCAAAAACAAAAAAACAAAAACGGAAAACAAACACCCGTGAACATGAGACTCCAGCCAACTGCACCAACTAATGAGGTCTAAGAACACTGTACCCATAAGCACAACATAATCACCTGATAACACTCATTCACATAACAAGACAAACACATCACTGTTAATGCCTACATCTGGGATTCCCTAAACCGTTCCTCTGAACGTCAGAACTGTTGTCATGACACGGAACTGGAAGAAGCAGAGGCAGATGAAAAGGTTGTCGAAGACGTCGAGGTGAAATGTGTGGTGTTTTTGGCCTTGCTAATGGCTTCTCGTAACAACATCGCAACGTCTGTCTGAGTCTCGTCAGACTCCTCTGTGGGCATAAATCAAAGAACATAAATTTTAGAAAAACCTGACAAATCTCTGAATATGCACAACTGAATAGTAAAGAAAACAAGAGTAAACAACAAGTTCTTTATGAAGATTTAACAAAGTTAGCACAAAACAAGAGAGAAGTAACAAACATCTCTCTGTCATTAAAAGAATCAAACAAACAATAACAAAACAACCTTTTTTGAAAATGAACCCCCTAAACTGCAACAGTCATAAAACAAAGACAGTGTCCATGACTGTTCAGTCAGAATACAAGTTTATTTCATTTCATTTCTGGGATTTTGTTTGTTCTGTTCTGTATACACTTCCTTTCCAAACAAAAGTAAAATGAAATCTTTCTCCTGTCCTTGATTGTGATCTTGTTAATGTGAGTTCTTTTTTAGCCTTTCGTTGTTCAGCATATGAACAAATTCCCTGATTCTCGCCAAAATTATATCTATTGTTTTCCATGACTTTTGCACTTTCCCTGACCCAAACAGACCCTGCTCTTCCGTTCTACCTGAAAAAGTTGATTGAAACCAGATCATTTAACAATATCACAAGGAGAAGCTATGAGACTAATTAGTCAACTGCTGAAACAGGATCATTTTACAATATCACAATAAAGAGCTATGAGACTAATCCTTCAATACTCAGTGACTGAAAAGATGTGGTTTTGTTTAAAAATATCCTTCTGTTAATTCATCAACCAACAAGCTTCACCTTTACTATCAGGTTCTTTTACATTAACTGTTTCAAGACTGAGGGGGATCGTAATTGGCATACCCTTTCATGTCGGACCAATTACATTCTAACATATCATCTCGTTAAGTTCCTCCTTCATTTTCTGTGGACATATAATCGATGTCCTATAAGACTTTTTGTCCTCATTCTAGCTCAAAAATTGATCTTGCAGAAAATACTTAGGGGGAAAAAAAAAAGCTACCATCTTGAAAAGTTCCATATTAACAGAGTTCCCACAGATCTTTCTAAGAAAAATTCAAGGACTTTTCCAGGGCTATGCAGTAAATTTCAAGGCCTAAAGTAACGCATCTAACACAGGAAATTACAGTAAGAAGTATGCTAATGTTAAACCAGAGCCCAAAAGTGCTTTGTGTTTCTGGTCTTGGCAATGGCTTTTCAATGAACATTCGTCCATGTTCACGATATCGAAGGTTTTTTTTTTTTTTTTTTTTTTTTTGCATACTGTGCAGTTCGCTCGACATCTGTATGGACCCATCTGTCGAAGGAGCCAACCAGTTCTGGTTGTCTTTCTTTCCTAACCAGCCGTCATTAAAAACAGTCGCATTTCCCCATCTTCGTTCACGTCTTCTGAACGTTACTCGAAACTGGACATCTCGCAAAGGAAAATAAATCCTGAGGCAGACAACCAGCAGAACTGTCATCTGCTGCTGTGATCGTAATGTCAAGGTGGTCAACAAATCTAAATTTTTGATTCAAAATTATTATCTTCCAGTGTATACTAACAATTTTCAATTTTGCTTGTTTGAGAATAAGAATATGGTCAGCAGGTTTAGAAAATTCCAGGATTTTTCCAAGAGTTTGAGGGCCTACACTGTTTTTACAGCACTTTTCAAGCCCTTAAAAAAAAAAGGCCTTGCCAAATTTCAAGGCCTTTTCAAGATTTCCAGGCCCTGTACGAACCCTGCATATAGACCTGCAAAATCAGCAACACAGAATTCTTATGATGTCCGGTATGCCTCATGCTTCACTACTGGAAGTCAACAGATTGAACTAACAGCTTCTTCACACAGACAATGAACCAGCCATCTTCTCTTACCATTGGCTGTGGTGACGTCCTGCTCCAGACGCAGTTTGGCCTTGGCGCATCTCAGCATGCCTTCTTCCACTGTGTTCTCAGAAATGAGTCGAATGATCTTCACTGTTCTGGTCACACAACAGTCAACACATCCAAGGCTAAACACTGTGCCATAAGTGGAACCCAAGGTTCCAACTTTCAATTCTTCAGTCCTATTCACATCATTTTTGTTTCACAAGCATTCTGCAGTACTACACACAGTAATTACACTGTCTCCACACGAACGAAAACAAACGAAACAAGAACCCAAGCACATACAAAAAGATAACTTTCACAGTACATGTTCTTTCATTAATACATATCAAAAACCTTTTACTAAAACATAAATGTCAACTGTGAAAATCCACATGTATTTCCCATGTCTGCACATCATGTGAATGCATTGATGCTGACGCAAGGGAGGTAAACACATGCACGTCCCTTGCACCTGTGAAGTGTTCCACCCACCTCTTCTGGCCCATGCGATGGCACCTGTCCTCAGCCTGTTTGTCGTTGTAGGGGTTGAAGTCGATGTCATGCAGAATGATTGTGTTTGCTGACGTCAGGTTGATTCCCAGGCCTCCAGCTCGTGTCGACAGCAGAAAGATGAAGATTTCTGGGTCCTTGTTGAACTCGTCAATCAACCGTTGTCTGCCCATGCCATTAGGGGATGATGTTCATTTCGAGCATAAAGCCTAGATATGCCAGCTACTTTTTTTGTTTTAGGGAGGGTTCACTCAGTTATGACTTCTGACAGTGTTAAAAAAAACAGGATATATTCAATTTCTTGTGCACCCAATCCTCCAGAAAGCACTCATTACATTCTGATAATTGTTTCATATAACCTCTATTCCTTTATCTCTCTTGCACACTTGCCTAGCAGTTCCAGAATTCAACATATTGACAAAAACATATTTCACAGTCTGGCATCTGACCTGTTGACAAAAAATGAAACAGAAGCTTCAAAATCAGACAGAAATATTCATAGAACTGAAACATTAAAAAATATCCTACAGGTGAAAATGAAACATTTTTTCAATTCTGTACTACTTCTAATTCATTTTGAAACAGATGGCAGTTGCCGTTTCAGATGGACATCATACTTATGCAGATGAATTACAAAGATTTGAAATGACTTCTTTAAAAAAAAAAAATCACAAGTTGTTCTCTTTGCCATGTTACTGATAATTGCCATTGTAAAGAGCTTCTGGGCAATTTTTTTTTCTTTTGGTTATCATTCAAACTGGTTACCTGTAACCCAATACATCTGACTAGAACATTACACTTCAACAGGTCAATGCTGCTTACCTATCTGTGACAGGTGTGCTGCCGTCCAGACGTAGGTAGTGAATGTTCTTCTGTTTGAGGAAAACCTCCACAATGTCCAGCATCATGGTGAACTGGCTGAAGAGCAGCACTCTGTCCTTCTGCACAAGTCAAGCCCACACACACATAGCACATGCATGTACACACACCTGTACATTTTCATTCAGATAATCATGCCGATTTTCTCATTCTCATGCTCACATGTCAAGATGAACAAACAACTACACTGGTACACTACATTACTTTGAGTTGAATTTTCTTGCCACCTTTTGTGCTTACTGCAACTGCAACCAGCTAGATAGAAACCTTGGAAATTCCTTTTGCCACCTATACACAACAAACACATGTGCAGATGCAGATGAATACATAGAAGTAAACACGACCTTCTCTCTGCTCTGTGCATTGCTAAGTCAAGTGCCTATGAGTTCACCTTTCTTAAAAATTCCAACATTAACTCTGGCTGTAGCCTTTAAGGAGATTCAGAAAAAGTAACATACAGCCTACTACATGTGATTAAAGTAAAAGAAAAGACAAAATCAAATTGAAAAAACTCAACCAGAATCTAAATAACATTTACAGATGCAGTAAGTAAAGACAAGTGCAGAAGCATGCATATCCCTACTTACTGTCCTTCTCTCTCTCTCCCATTTAAAAACAAATAAATAATTCTATCAACCTGTCCAGATTTCCTACATTTGTCACTTCCATTCTCCCGCATTTATTTTTCTGAAAACATCCCACCTGTTGTTTCAAGGTTTGAAAAAGAGTGTCCAGAACATGGAATTTTCCGGATTCTCCGATCCACCGTGGGTCCAGCTCATACTTGCCTAAATGTTTTCTGCATAAGTCAAAGACACTTTAGTATTAACAATCAACAGCACAATGCAGTTGAGCACCTCGCTCAGTGATGCTCCGTGGAGTCTGACTCATTCATGCTGTGTGTGCATGAACAAATCTGGGATATCAGACTGATATTGACACTCTGCTGACACAAGTTATTCCCACATCTTTCTCAACAGAATTTCCTTGGATTAAAGGCAGAACCTGAACATTAACAGCCAATGAATCCTGGATTTCTTTTTTTTTTCCCCGTAAGTCTTTAAAAAAAAAAAAAAAAAAAAAAAAAAAGATGTCTGTCAATGTGGAGTCACATAAATTTTTCTAAGAGAAAGTTTCAGTTATGTAGATAAATCTGACAAAATCATGAACACAATCCCAGGACATGAACATTTCTCTCTTGCTTAAAAATATACACATATACAGAGAGGGGAAAAAAAACCTTAACACACACGGATATGCACAGACACCATATATATCTTTTTTTATGTAATTCCATCCTTTAGATTTAACGTTTTTCTAAAACTCATTGGGAACATACTATGCAAAAAAAAAAACAAACAAAAAACAGACTCAACTTCTGACTTTGTAACACTTTGGACATAATTAAAAAATTCAACAATTAAAAAATTCAACATATTTGCACTAAATGATATATGAACAGAATCTACACAAGATTTGAAGTTATATTTACTTTAAGAATACTCGCATACAAATTTCATGAGAGCAATTTGTATATCCTGCTATCTTTCAAATACTGCAATTTTAAAAATGTCACCTAATTCTTTTTTTTTTTTTTTTTTTCAAACTGTGAAAGGTGTATCAAATCATGGCCAGGGTAAGTTTCGCTGTACTGAAGCATGGATATCCATTAACAAAAACTCTGCATCCTGCTAAAATCACAACTTTGGCACATCTCAGTTTGTTGGCGAAGTGCCGAAAGAACACCTTCAGCAAATCGTTATGGACTTTAAGGGCAAGTTGCATACCCCGAGATGTCTGCTTGAGTCATCCGGTGTTTGGGCAACAGTAAAACACACATACACAATTAGAAACTAGCTTCTCATAAAGGGACGCAATCCATGTGAAGAATAACACAAAAAAAGCAGAAACGAAAACTGAGAATTTTTTCAATGATTTCATCAGCTCTGCACCAAAACATATAAATAAGTGATAGTAAGCTGTCAAAACAATCCCATACACAAAGCAACCTAGAACATGCCTTGACCAGTGTAATGAACAAACAGCTAAAATCCGAGAGCAATTCATGAAAGCCATGGAGACAAACAAGAAGTGTACAAACTGCCGTACCTTGTATTCCTTACACAGGCCAATGAGGTCAAAGTCATTCATCACGGCCATGTCCTCCATGATCAGTTCGGGGAGAGCTCCCCGTTCCCTGTGGGAGTGCTCCTGACACAGCAATGCACACACGTTCAGTCAACACCCCATCGCATTCAACTGTCAGAGGTTTCATTAGGGGGATTTGTTTCACCCTTTACTGAGCGCTGCCTCTTTCTCAGCATATATCACATCCAACAACAATAAAAAAAAAAAAAAAAAAGAACGATGTTGTTCAGTGACACGAAGTTGAACATCATATTTGAACCATTCACTCTGCTTTTCCTTCCCCACTGATATTACTTGAAAATACCACATCTTTCAGACAACACACAGACCCTACTAAACAATCCCAGCTAAAGAGCAACGTAATTATTCTCCAATCCTGTTAATAAAATGACCTGGTCCTCCATACCGATCCTACTGCACTATCCTCACACAAGATGACTGACCTTTCACTAAAATCCTACTGAACTATTCCTGTCACAAAAACCACCAGATCTTCCACAACCATCCACTGAAACATCCTCATAACAATGAAAACCTTGTTCAGAGATGTCCTACCTGATGTGATCTTTGAATTTTTTTAAAGAGATCAACATTTTTTCATCTGATCTAAGAATTTACAGAAGAAAGATCTTGGGTGTGTTTCAATGGGTTTGTGTGAGCAAGTTTTTTTTTTTTTTTTTTTTTTTTTTTTTTAGCGACTTGCGAGTTGACTTCAGTGTGGTGACAGCCCTGGTAAGGCCCTTTGCGGTCAGCTGGGCTATAAGCAACATTACCTTACCTAAACAACCTGGTCCTTCACTCTGACGCTACTGAGCAACCCTTATTGCAGAGTGACCTGATCAGCAACACAGACACTAGCAAAGTATCTCCCTACAGAACAACATGACCTTTCACGCAGGCCCTACTGAACAATCCCTGATACGAAACAACCAGGTCCTTCACACAGACCCTCATGAACAATCCTCTCCACAAAAACACACAATTCTACAAACATACAAACCGTACTGGACACTTCTTTCTGAACCGTTCTGAACAAACTGATCTTTCACAATAAAAATCACACACACACACACACACACACACACACACACACACACATCCTACAAGTAAACCTGAAATCTGTACAAAACAATCCTCACCACACAAACCACCACCCGATTTTTCAAAACACCACACACAAACAGCACTGTACCATAATCCTGAACTACCTGACCTCCTAGATCACACCTCACAGATCCTGCCGACATGCAGCACACCGATCCTGGGCACCACCCACCTTGGCCAGGGCTTGGGCCATGAGGTGCAGCTTCTTGTCGGTGTAGTGATTGCGCAGCAGCAGAGGGTGATTGGCGGCCTTCCTCAGCTGCATGAACATGGCCATGCCCCCACCCAGGTCGGCCCCTTGCCCCTCCTCCACCTCTGAGAGAACTTCTGCAGCAGGCTGGTGTACAGGGCCTGCTGGTCCGGCAGCAGGGGACATCGCCTCACCTCCTCCTCCTTCTTGGGCAGCTGGGTCAGCACCTGTGCAGGCAGATGGGAAGGGGGGGGGGGGGGGGGGGGGGGGAGAGTAGGAAAGAGAGGGGATGGAGGAGGTGGGATGTGAGGAAGGGGGGGGGGGGAGTGGAGGGTAGAAAGAGAGGGGAATGGGAGGAGGTGGGATGTGAGGAAGGGGGGGGGGGGGGGGGGGAGGGGCAGGGGCAGCACGAGATGAGACAAAGCAGAGACAGTGAGAAGAGAAGGTAATGACCACAGACATTCAATCGTATCAAGCAAGAAAGTAGGGAAACTGAACCTGACTGATGCAGTTCCCCCAACGACACACATCAGGCCGAACCAACAAGCTAGAAAAATTCTCTTACTGTGATCTTACCATGAGTCCTATTAGACCCGTTTCTCTTCTCACATACAGCATCAAACTGAATTCATTTAAAAACATATTAAGTATCTCACTGTCAAAAAGTAATTAAAACAAAATACAACAAAAGCCCCAAACCACCAAAAAAAAAAACCCCACTGAACCTTTTTTTTTTTTTTTTTTTTTTACAATGAAATAAATATGTGGATTAACTAATTCAATGCTGCCTCTTGTGTCTCCTTAGAACACAACAGAAAAAAGGGTCAAAACACTCCCTTGTCACAAAATTATTTACTGGGAAAGCAAGGGTACCTTTTCAGCATTAAAATCAACCCTCACCCCCTCACTCCCATCCCTCTTGCTTCCTAATACCCTCAACAACAAAAAAGTCACCTCACACATTACTTATCCACCAATGAAGCAAACAAATCACAAGCAATGACTCCCTTAGCATGTGTACACTGACACGAGGCAGATGCTTGCTGATTCAGTATCTGCAACTGCACTGAAAATTTCTTTTCTGCGATGCAGATCCGCATAAAGTATATCATGACAAAACTATCACATATATCCAACATGGATATACAGACATCGGCATTATCAGATTTTTTAGCCTGGGCACTGTATCAAACTGGCAAGTTCATTCACACACAACTTACATCTTTTTTAAGCCTTCGTAAAACAAATGGGCGCATAATGCGTTGAGCCTGAGCAATTCGTTCCTTTTCATATTTTCCTTGTTCGTTTTCTACTCTCTGGAGAAGGGAAAAAAACACACACACAAGAAAACAAGGCAATTAGAACAATAGAGACAGGAATCAAAACAATCAGAGACAATCAGCAAAGCTGTAAAAATACCGGAAAACCGGCAAAACAGGACAGTACTATCAGCTCTAGCAAATTACAAAACGAAACAAAGAACTCGGGGTGTACAAATGCAATGAATGGAAAACTTATAAAGTGAAGCAAACCAAAGGCATTACATACAAAACCCAAGAATCTCACCTGACCAACTACGTCTGTATGGAATGCTTACAAACTATCACATATATCCAACACAACCGCAATATTGAACTGTCAGTGTATGACTTGATACTCCTTCCAGATTGTTTGATCACTTGTCAAATTCAAAGTACTGACCATCTGTGTAACTCTTACTCTTTTTTTTTTATTATCTCATTACTGACCTGAGCTGGCATATCTGAATAGAAATTTCTCTGCTAAAAGTAGTTTTATTATATACATATATACATCTTCATATTTTCAGGATCGTACACCCCCATGCCCCCCCTTCCCTGGAAAAAACATTGGATGAGCAGAGAGCTAAGTTGCCCTTAATCCGTAGATTAGCCAGCAAAAGTGATTGCCCCTAATGGATTCAAAACTCTGCACCATACCCGAACTAGTTCAGTTTTCACACATTTTTCCAACAGCGGAAAGAACAGATGGCATCCTTGTGTTTGGATAGGTAATTATACGGAAATCTACTTTTTGAAGTAAGCTTCCTTTTTCATGTCTTACCTGTCCAAACAAATGTCTGAACGTTGAAACGAATGGTGAGACCATGCTCACCTGAGAAGATAAGACACTGATCCACATGATGATGTCCCTGTAGAGTTCCCAAACCAAGACCTCCTCACCACAGGCACAAAAGGCCCTTAAAGAAAGGTCTCCTTCAATCTGGAGGGGAAAATGCTTGGTCTCCACTCTCCCTCAAAGGCTGACACGAACTGAGCAAATATCCAAGACCGAAAAATCACAAGCAGAATCTGGAAACGGAGAAGACCCAAAAAGTGAATACTGATGGCATCATCCGATAAAAACCCAAGTACCTAAAAATATGAAAGAAAGAACAACCCAAGTATCTCAAAGCACGAAAGAAAGATCCCTTTACCACACCAATCATACAATTATCAACGGCAACTTGAACAAGGTGTAAAGACAAAAATACAAAGCCCAAAAACAAAACGAAACAAAAAAGGTCAAATCAGAGTGGGCAGAAAGAACCAGTGACCCAAATCAGTGGGACATGGTGCCGCCCTGGCAACAACTATCCCTGCCTAGGCAGCCAAGAGCTTCCCTATCTTCATTCATATCACAAAAGAAAAATCTTCCAAAGTTGTTTGTGACTTCCAGCCTGCTGCCAAACACATGCTGGCACCTGCAATGTTCTGCCAGAGGGCGCAGGAGGGCCAGAGCTGGTGGCCCATCAAGAAAGCGAACACGAATATCAAACTTGCCAACATGAATATCAAACTCGCCAACTGAAGGCCAGGTTAAACCTGAGTAATCATTGCATGAATTTAGAGGTAAGAAAAGGGAACATTTACACAGTAGATGCTGGTCTCACTCATCAACAAGAAGACACTACTGTGGCAAGTGCAACAGATCCCAGGAAGCAGTTAAGGTAGCGACAGGTTTAGGAGCCGACTTGGAAGACGCTATGGCTATCAATGAAGGGGCCCTCTACTGCAATGAAGTAGCAACAGACTGTAATTTCTGTGAATTTTCAGTTGAAATTCCCTCTTGAGAAGCCCAAGATGAGTGAGCTTCTCCCTCCATGAAAGCAAGCGGAAATAGTAGTTTGTAAGGATCCACAGGACAAGAATCGAAACAAAAAAATATAGAGCCATAAGGGGTGTGTTCCTCCACCGAGGAAAAGGAGATGACCACTAATTCAGATAATTTATGGCACAATTTTGTGAATGCACACAGGGCGATCACTCTCACTGGCTGATCTAGGGATTGAGGTGACGTTAGCTCCCTACCCTCCCAATTCTTTTTCTTGGTGTTTGTTGATGTTGGTTTTTTTTCTCTCACGATAATATGGCAATGTTCCATACAAAGTGGGGTTAAAGCATTTGTTTAGACAGGTAAGTATAAGGACAAGTTTTATTGTTTAGTACCACTACCTACAGACCATCACTGTCACTGACCGTGATCATGGAGAACATCTTTTTTAGGGGACTCCGTCTTGCCCTGGAATATGTCCGGCATGACAAAGCAAAGCAGTGACATCAGCTCCAGCAAATTATTTTGCAAAGGTGTGCCTGTCAGCAATAGCCTTCGTTTAGCCTGCAACAGACATACAGTTTTCTACATGCTTCTGTATGTGTGTGTGTGTGTGTGTGTGTGTGTGTGTGGTGTGCACCTCCCAGGGGGTGTGTATATGAATATGCATGTCTCCATATTGCCTGGTTTCCACACTGGAACTTTTGAGTGAGGTAGATATATGTGATCAAATTACCAGTGACAAAAACACGACAAAAGAAATACGGCATTTCTGTTCTGGGCACACAGAAAAAAACATTCAATGCATGACAATTTTTTTTCTTCACACACACACACACACACACACACACACACACACACACACACACACACACGCGCACACACACATGCGCGCGCACACGCACGCACACAAACACGCTCTCACATGAGATGACAGCGTGTATTTCTGTTTATACTTTCTTTACATATAATACTTCATACTTTGCTTTGTTCCCCCTACCTCTGCCTCCCCACTTTCCAGATTTAAAACATTTACGATAAACATACTTTCATAACAAAACACAAGACCACACCAAAACATGTCACCTCTTCCGTCATACCAGATATAGCCATGCATCGTACTTTCAGATATGTTAATGTTACTCAACCAACCAAAAATTCTTTTACCGCACTTTTTCCTTCAAATCGAACACACCTTCCACTTTCCATCTGTTCTCTAACGCTACTTACAGATATTTTCATCAAGTTCTGGAATCGAAGCGATGACATGTTCTTCAGCATATGCCCCTCATCGAACACAGCATAATGAAACTGGAACTTCTTAAACAGCGAGCGATCCTCCACGCTGCCTGTGGCTATATTGTACCTGGAAACAAACACAAAAACAAAATTTAGAAAGGAAAGCAGCAAACATGCAATTTTTAATCTCAAAACATTACACTTGAGCACACACACAAAAAAAGAAAACATATTAAAAACATGAAACAGTTTCTTGCTTTCCTGGTGTTTCTACCAGCAAAACTTGTTTGTTGTATGTGTAAAAACCAATCAAAAAACCCAGACAATACTGAAGTTCAGTATGTACTAAACAACAAAACAAGTTATAACAGCATTCCAAGTATTAGTAAACTGACATCAGTTACAACATAATAGGTCAAAATAGCATTCAAAGTGCTACTAGTAGACTGACATCAATAACAGAATATGTCATAACAGTATTTTAAGTATTAGTAGTAGGCTTGACATAAGTTACAACAAAAATATTCATAACAGTATTCTAAGGGCTAGTAGACTGACATCAGTTCTGTCGTAACAGTGTTCCAAGTTTTAGTAGGTTTGATATCAGTTACAACAGAATATGTCATAACAGTATTCTAAGGGTTGGTAGAATGATATCATTTACAACAAAATATGTCATAACAGTATTCTAAGGGTTGGTAGAATGACATCAGTTAGGACAGAATATGTTGTAACAGCATTCTAAGGGTTGGTAGAATGACATCATTTCAGTTATGACATAACAGTATTCTAAGGGTTGGTAGTAGAATGACATCATAGGACAGAATGTTTTTAGCATTCTTGATAGAATGACATCAGTTACAAAACAGTATTTTATCATTTGATAGAATGACATCAGTTACAACAGAATATGTCATAACAGTATTCTAAGATCTAGTTGCAAAGTGAGATGACTGCAGGCAGAAATCTAAACAAATCTTAAATAAATGTCAGCGAACTGCCCAGAGAAACGTGGACAAACGAGTCACAAGACAAAACACAAACAAAAACGAATAAAATAACGAAAATTCACTTAGCTTTGATCGCTTCAGAGTTCAGCGCAAGGAAGAAGGCGTTGAATGATTCATTATTTTATTCGTTTTTGTTTCACCTGAAGAAGACCTATGAGGTCGAAACGTGTGGTGTTTTGTCTTGTGACTCGTTTGTCCACGTTTTCTCTGGGCAGTTCGATGGCATTTATTTAAGATAAGTATTCTAAGGGTTGATAGAATGACATCACATTAGGACAGAATATTTCATAATAGTATTCTAGTATTGGACAGAATGACATCAGTTATGAGAGAATATGTCATAACAGTATTCTGAGGATTGATAGAATGACATCAGTTATGAGAGAATATGTCCAGTATTCTAAGTGTTGATAGAATAGCATCAGTTATGAGAGAGATATGTCATAACAGTATTCTACGAGTTGATAGGATGATATCAGTTACAACAGAATATGTTGTAACAGTATTCTAAGGGTTGGTAGAATAACATCAGTTAGGACAGAATATTTCAGAACAGTATTCTATTATTTGATAGAATGACATCAGTTACCACAGAATGTGTCATAACAGTATTCTAAGGGTTGATAGAATGACATAAGTTAGGACAGAATATTTCATAACAGTATTCTATTATTGGATAGAATGACATCAGTTATGAGAGAATGTCATAACAGTATTCTAAGGGTTGGTAGAATGATATCAATTACAACAGAATATGTCGTAACAGTATTCTAAGGGTTGGTAGAATGACGTCAGTAACTACAGAATATGTCGTAACAATATTCTAAGGATTAATGGGATGACATCAATTAGAACAGAATATGTCATAACAGTATTCAACATGATTTACAAAAGAATGAATCATAACAAAAATTTGAAGTGCTAGTAAAGTGTCATCAGGACATCCAACCCTATCTCTATTCTCTTCACACACAAAAGACTTATCTTTGTGCTCTTTGGCACGGAAATCAATCAAATAACAGGGTTTTTTTTGTTTTAAAAGAAAACAAAGAGAAAACCAAAGGCAATTTTTATGATGCAATCAGCTAATCCCTTGAATAAAAAAAAACAAAAAAAGAGAGAAAGGAAGGGGCGTGTGGGGAGGAGTTATTACGTAGGCGACTTACGTGGTCAGCAGGACATGGAAATCCTCTCTATTGTCATAGAGGATAGAATGCTTGGTGGCTCGTCGTTCTTCCTGTGACCCGTAATACACAATGACTCCCAGGGCTGGACACCAGGTGGACAACTCACGCAGCCAGTTCTCTGTTCCACAAAACATGGGTTATCTGACAGAGTGAATGACATGGTTACCTACAGACAGATGAATATATGGTTAACTTACACGGTAAATAATATGTTTAACTTACAGAACAATATACGGTTAACTTACAGGTGAAAACATCTGTATGGCTTTACACTGTTGGCATAACAATACATAAGCAAACAATGTCAATTTAACTTCCAGGATTTCATAAAATGAGCTGCAATGGCTCCCTTTACAAAACGAAAAAAAAGGTAGCATCTCTTCACTGAGTTCTCAAACTCAAACACACACAAACAAAAAGGCCTGTTTTGAAAACTTTGGTGTTTTGATTTTCTTTTTCTTTTCCAGACAGCTGTTGATTTATCCGTTCCACTCCCCTCTCACCCCCATAAAATTGAAACACACATGATGTTTTTAATAGGGCAAATTCCAAAGTCCAAACTCTGCTATTTAGTTGTTCATGCTTGTACTCAATCATTTCCAACTAAATGCTTTCCGATCCAAGCTGAAGTTACCTTCAGTGATCTAACGATTTTATCAAATTCATCACACAGATGACAGTCAGCCATTCCCTCTCATGAGGTACGATTAAAAAATTGTATGCACATACATGAATATAAATGGAAAAAAAATAATGTAACTTGAGACACTGACCGATTGTGGACGAGGGTACAATGATAACATGGGGTCCTTCGTCGCCTTCTTCCAGAAGATGAGCCAAAAAGGAAATGGCTTGCACTGTTTTACCAAGACCCTGCATACAGAAATAACAGTTTAACAAAAGAGGTAGCTCACGCTTTAAGGAAACACACACACACACACACACACTCTTTCTTTCTATCTATCTATGTTCATATATCAAGTCAAAGAAAAAGGTACATTATCATAATCACTGTTACGTTTTCAAAGCATTAGTTTTATAGGTATCATGAAAAATTACAGTATCTATGGTGTGCACAGGTAAGATTAGTCAGCAAAATATCAGATATGAAATACTGAATGTGAAAGGTTTGCACGGACTTCCAAAATGTAAGTTCAACGATAAACTACAAACAGAGATTTAAGCATGAAGATTATGCCAAGCTCTGAGAACAAATATAAAGTGGACAAAATAAAATTCAGCAAAGTATTGCAAATATATCTGAAAATGAAAGTCAGGCAAAGCATGGCAAATCCATGTAGGCTGAAGCAGAAAAGAATCCATAATCTTCTGCTGCATCTTTCACACTCACATGCAGGTATTTCTCTCTTTTGAAAACAATAGTGCCTGTACAACCAGAGTTTTGAGCAACATACCATTTCATCCGCAAGAATTCCATTCAGTTGCTGTGTGTGCATGATCCGCAGCCAGTTGAGTCCAATGAGCTGGTATGGTTTCAGTTCAAGTCTACACAAAGACGTCACTCTGCATATCAATAAAAGAGAAGGGCAAAACTGTGTGTGTAATGAATGTGCGTATATATGTGTATATGTATGTGTAAAACAGGAGGTGGAGGGTGCATGTGTTGATGTGTTCATGTATGCTTGTGTGGTTATACAATACACTCATCATGTACCTGTACTCTAAGCCAAATCTGGCATGTGCGTGCGTGCGTGCGTTCTCTATCATTGTACTTGCAAAAGTGTGGTCTTGATCGACACATTTCCCACTGTATGGTTTTGATGGATGAAAAAAAAAAAAAAAAAAATCAATATTTCAAAATAAATGGATGTCTGACATTGATAATTTCAAATGCCAAGCTGATTACTCAATTATCATGGATATCAACAATTCACAAACCAAGCATAAACAAACAAATATTTGAAAGGCAGTTACATAAAACTTACATCAAAACAGCTCTGCTGTCATTTTCAAACATCTTCCAGCCTCCACAATGCAAGAAGAATTCTCAACAGTTCTAAGCCTGTGCAATATCTTTTTTTTTTTGTTTGTTTGTTTCTTTTGCTGTCTCATCTAGCACAACCCTTTCACTTTTCAGTGGCATTACTCCCTGACAAACAACCTCTTTTATTTTGTTTTTGTCTTTTAGCTGGAAGGTTTCAGACCACCAATCTGTTAAGCACAGCTAAACATGCCTTTTTCTGGGGAAAAACAGGGAAATGCAAAGTAACAACACACAGATCACACACAGCATTCATGATAATGCGCTTTGTTTTGAAAATCTACAGTTATACTGCATACTTGTGGATTATCTATGGAAAGGTTGCCGCACAAAAAAAAAAAAAAAAAAAAATGCTTGTTGATCTCTCAGACCAAGTTCTGCAACACTTATACACAGGGTTCCCACTTTTTCACAGGAAAAAAATTCAAGGGTTTTTCAAGGGTTTCTAAGGGGATATTTTAATTTTTAAGGGGCAAATTTAGCCGTACAATTGAAAAAAAAAAAGAGTGAATAATAACCTTACACATGTAATCCAGCCATGATGATAAGGTGATTACACTTCTGTAGTCTTTTCCACGCTCAATATCATATATATACAAAAAAATAAAAACTGAAGTCTTTATACAGAAATTGAGAAATCAGAAAAAAAGAAAACTTTCAATCTGCTTTCCAGACCAGTATCTGACATGAATGTCCAGCTGCTTCTTTTTCAAGTCCTTGTTCAATGATTCATCAAAAAGCATGACATATTCATTAATTCTCTACCGGCAGCTGCAGCAGAGGCCTCCTCTCTAGCATATTTCAGGAGGGAGCTCAGCAAACTTTACTTTTAAAATACAGCCATTGTATGTGCTGTCGTGTGTGGAAGTGTGTGTGAATGGTTGGCGGGCCTGGACTAGCTTATGCTTGTTCTGGGCAGGATAGGGAGCAGGGTAACCCCTTTTGAAAAGGCGAATGTGGGTAGCCTTCCTGCAGCTCCACACTTAACTGTTTTTTTTTTTTTCATTTCAAAATGGAGTGACTGATGGAGAATGAACAAAAATTTAGAGAGAGAGGGGGTTAGTTACCGCCAAGGACATTGACAAACAAAGCACAGGACAAGAAACAATGCAATCAACCTCTTGGATCTTCTTCAGGAAAAAAAAAAAAAAAAAAAAAAAAAACCCCCCACCCATATTTAACATTTAGGACAGTACAAACAAAACGAAGAGTGACTTATCTGTCCATGTGGTAGGAAGAATGGCCGCCAGACGGAAACGACAGAGGGGATTATGGGAGAGGAAAAAGGGGGGGGGGGGGGGGGGGGGGGAGGGAGTGAACGATGGGGTTGTGTTGCTGGTTTAGTGGGGTGGTGTGATATATTTGTGATGGTTGTGGTTAAGGTGGATTAATAATAATTCTAAGGGGGGGGGGGGGGATTTTTATATTATATATTTTTATATATATGTATCATTTTTTTAAATATAATTATATATATATAGAAGGGATAGTAATGATAATAATGATAGTGGTAGTGATTACGATAACTAGATGAATAAAATGAAAGTAACTGTAATAAAAAAAAAAATTAAGTGAAATAAAATTGAAATGATTTTTTTTTTTTTGTTTTGTTTTGTGTGTGTGTGTGTGTGTGTGTGTGTGTGTGTGTGTGTGTGTGTGTGTGCTAGCTGGTAGGTAAGTTAGGGGGGAGGGGTGTGGTATGAATGCTGTCTTTCTGAACAAGAAAGTAGGATGTTTTTTTTTTTCTTTTCTTTTCTTTTAACAAATGCGCACTTAAATGAGTCACTTAAAGTCTACGGAGACGACGTGACGATTGATTTGAAGATTCAGTCTGTGATTTCACTCTTTTTTCAGTTCTGACAGAAAGAAGGAGCAATGCCAAAAGTTGCAAGATATCTGCTTTTGGTTTCCCCACACCGATAGTTCGTGGCAATCGAGGAATATGGAAACATTGCTGCAAACAGTTTCGCGTTGTCTTCTCAGATCGGAAACTGTTATGATTGTTGATGGCATGAATCGTCCACAACACTTCAGCTTTCAACACATCTGTCCCACTTGCTGTTATTGTGGATGGTTGACGATTCTTACTAAGGATAGGGTCTGACCCGATCTGATGAATTTGATGATTGCCGAACGAAGTCCGTAAGACTACCAACCGGCCTACTCGCTTTATCCAATTCCACGTATTTTTTCCTCTTTCCGTGATTTGCAACCGCCGATTCGCCCTTTGTCCGAACATCAACGGTCTTTTTGCACACTTTACAGAAAAACGCATGTTTGTTGTCTCTGCATTCAGTGATACAGCTTCGATATTCTTCCTTCTGTAGCCACAACGGATCAAATGCGTAATTTCCCTTCGGCATGATGACAGACGCAACAGTATCGGACTTCGACGAAGATGAGGGAGCATGGCGCCCTTTGTCGGAAGTCGAACTGCGCATGCGCAAACGATAACCGACTATTGAATTGCTTCCCTTTACTTGAAAAGCAGACGACACGCAACACGATTCGAGAGGCGAAAATCGATGTCCGAAGTCTCGTTCGTTTGTTCTCCGATTCGTCTTCAAACGTTACGGTCAGTTTTGGTCCGAAAACGATTTTTAAGGGGATTTCAAGGGATGGTAGGATATCTGCAGTTTTCAGTTTTTCAAGGGCCCTTTTTGACCCAGTTGAAATTTAAGGGTTTTCAAGGCAAGCCAACTGCAAAAACAAAACAACAAAAAAAAAAAAAAAAAAAAAAACCCAGAACAGACGAGACAGGAAAGGGTGCACTGATTACAGGTACTTTGAATCATAATAGTTTTGTGTCAAATTGGTTTGGAGATGGGGCGCTGCAGCATGTCTAATGATGATCAAATGTCCACATATATCAACTGTACTGATCTCTTCTGGCAGGCTGCTTTCGGAATCTTTATCAGACTGCCTGGACGCACTGACTTCGGCATAACCAGATGCAATGCACATGCACCTTTCATCAGAACATAAAGTACTAAAACAAAAACAAAAATCACCTAAAAACACTTGTTCATGAAAAACTGACACTGTCAATTTGTAAACGGTAAAAAGGTGTTGGCCCTCAGACAAAAGTAACTATTCCACTTCCCATTTTAGCACACAACGCTCAAATAAAAGTAAAAAGTCTGAAAATGGTACCTATGATTCTTTTCATCTAAATGTATCTGTTCCTGAATATTTGTTCACAAAGTTGTCAGTAACCTGTTTCTTAGCCTCTCTTTATATTCCAATTCTTAAAAAAAAAAAGTAGAAACCCGGCATGCCTCCATAGTCCCATTCCATGAACCTCAAGCCACTCACTCAGCGTTGAGAAGAGCAGGCTGTATAGTGATCTGATCTTCTTCGTCTCGCTGACCTTGCAGGTTCCCTGTCAACTTGGACACCACCAGTTCCATCTGACTCGAGATCTCCTCACACTGCTTCATCAGCTGCACAACGGCGTTCCTCAACCCAAATGATCTCGTGGCAGCCATGACCAACAACGAATCAGACAGCTGCTTGGAGTTCCTTAGCTTCTCCATCTGCACACAAGATTGTTCAGTTGGCGCATTTTCATTACCTGCGTCTGAGGGTGAAAACAATGGATATATCAGCTGCAATTATAACCATTCCAAAAAACATGACTGTGCTAATACTTCCTTAAACGGGAAATAAATAATGATAAATAAATTGGCATCCAAAATTCTGTGCATTTATGTCAGTCTCCAGACAAATAAAACATGCATCTTGTGCAATGATTCTAGAACTCTTGTTTATTTTCTTTTATCTGTGTTCCAGTTACGAGAGCCCAAGCCTTCATCAATTGAAGGTTTTGACCCTACAATTAGAGCTGAAAGTCTGATCATTTGACCCTACAAACAACACATTACAATCAGACCTGATGTCATCACTTGTACATATTGACTCTACAGACAAGTATAAGTCATGATGAAATGAATAATTTCTTCCTTTGCATTATGTACAAGTATACACAGGCAGTTGGCCTCCCTAAAATCCTCAAGTGAAATCTCTTCCTTCGCATTATGTACAAGTATACACGGGCTG
Source organism: Conus betulinus (assembly GCA_016801955.1). Taxonomy (NCBI): domain Eukaryota; kingdom Metazoa; phylum Mollusca; class Gastropoda; order Neogastropoda; family Conidae; genus Conus; species Conus betulinus. The sequence goes on from JADBJO010002194.1 coordinate 290,841, forward strand.
TGGGCCTCCCTAAAAATCCTCAAGTGAAGGTTGCAAGGAATCCATAACTAAACTAAGACCAAGAAACCTCGGATGCACGAGTAACAGCAAGCATTTACACAGGCATTTGCATCAGTGTCTGTCTTCCAATGTTTTTTTTTTTTTTTCAATAAACATATACTTTCCTAAAAGGTCGAATCTGGACTAACCAGCATTTCCCAGGATCCAAACGGCCGAAGATCTACCAGAGCTTCAGCCTTTTTGCGAGAGCATCCAGGCAGCAACAGTAATTCGGGCAAGGTTGCTTCTTCCAGGAAGGACAGTACTGATTCCCGTTTCTTGCAGTTTTCCTCGCCCTCCTGCCAAGATCAACACATGCATTATAATACAATGACCATGGGGAAAAAAAAAAAAGGTGTGCTCCAATCCACCCTTTTGATTTCTTTTTATCTCATTCCTGAACGAATGAAGTTACAAACCATTGACGGTAACTTTTCTGTACATAATGCTTTTCTTTTTTTTTTTTTTTCTTTTTCTTATCTAATATGAGAATTATGAATAAAATGAAACTGTAACTGTGAGTGTATGTACCCATGGGCAGTGAGGGGCAGGTAGGAAGGGGAATGTAACCTGTCTTAAATGTGAACTCATTTCCTATCCAAGGTAATCAATCCGAAGACTACCACCATGGTTGATTGCACTTTCTGTTATCTCACAAACAGTTGTCAACAAAAGCATCAACTGATGGCTATTTTCATGAAGCTTCGCAAAATCTCTTTACTGAAAAAAAAAAAAAAAAAATGGACCCTGTAATCAAACTAGAGTTAACTGTTGTTCATACTTCACTCTCTCCGAAATCTTTCCTTGTACACTCACTGCTCTAATACCCCATGCTCTTTACATTTAGTGACCTCAATGTCCTTTCTCCACTCCTAAATTATCATCATTATTACCTACAATCCAACTTACACCCCAGGTTCCTTTCAGGGCTGCTACCCTCTCAGAGAAAACATGTCCTAACCTGCCAAACAACCCCTACCCTCCCCCCTCTTCTAACCCCCCCCCCCAAAAAAAAAAAAAAAAGAAAACCCCTCTACACTACAGTAAATGACTTAAATTTGTAATATTCACTGACATCCTTCAAGCTGAAAAATAAACAATATGCCACACTGAAAGCATCAGGCCTTCCCCTTATTTTTCACCCCAGTTCACAGTAACAAAAAAAAAGAACAGAAAAAAAACTTGAAAACATCCAAAAAACAAAAAACAAAAAACACCTCCCACCTACAAGAGGTTATCATTCTTATCAAAATATAACATAACCACACCTCTTCTCCCTTTTTTCCCCCAGTCTCATCTTCTGTGTCCTTCAAGGGGCATTACATCTGTGCCCTTCATTCTGGCCGCCCTTGACACAGCTACATCTACTTTTATCCTGTTGTAATTCCAGCATCCCAAACCAATCAACATCAGCTCATCAAGAGGCACCCCACCAAAGGAGACACTGCACAGGGACTGAGTCATGCAAGTAGCATTCAGTGGTGCCTATTTTCATGAATCATACGAAGGGTATATCACTCATTACAACACCCTCTGAAAACAATAAAGCCTTGTTAATGAGGCCAGTCTGAGCGGGCACCCTCTTCTGAAGAGCACCATCAAATCCATTCGGTGACAGTTCTCCATATTCTTCTTAACAGCAAAGACTTTGACATGAACTCACTTCCGACATGGAAGCGGAAAGGAAATTGAAATTGTCACCACCACAGCACAGCATGAGGGCAAACAAATCTTTGTTTCAGTTTTATTAACAATCAAAGCAGATGAAGACGATGCTATGAAGCAGCCTGAGGGCTGGAATGGTTCAGTTCACAGAGGGCCAGACTCATGATCCTGGAGTTGCAGGTTCGAATCTCCGATGGGCATTTCTGCTATTGGGGAATTTCCCCCTCAGACTTCTGACGCCATTTCCTGAAAAGACCTTCAAATAAGACTATGAATTGAGGTTCTGTGTGTGAACACATGCATAACATCTTACACACAAGTAAAATTCCATCACCAACTTTCAGAAAAAAAGGCCAGTTTGGCCACTGGTATGGACAACATGCACACACATACATGCTTTTTCTGTGAAAAAGCAACATGACATGAGAGAATGAAACTGAGTGACTGATCAACTGAGTGACACAGCCAATAACTGATTCTAGCACGAGTAGGCAGCTCTTCATTTGGCTCTAGCCAAAAAGGCAGCCCACTGTGTAAAGGACAGAGTTGACTGAGAAGTGTTCAGAGCTTGGTTTAACTCTTTCATTCTCTTTCTATTCTTACTTCCCCTTTTCTCCTAGATTCTTACCATACAAGTATTCCCTTCATTCTGGATTTAGAGAAAAGGGAAGCTAGAGTCTTATAATACCTCCCTTCATTCCTGGATTTAGAGGAAAAGGAAGAAGTGCAAAATGAGACCTGCCATGTATGCAGTAGCAAACCCGCCAGAATAGAGCGGCAACCACTTTCCCATGCTGTAGGGGCCGTCTGGCATCCATTCCATTCATAAACACTGCCCCGCAAGCGACCCGGGTCAAGGAGAAATGATGAGTACCAATGACGCGACTCGCGTGAAGTTGAAAGTGCTTACAGCGAGAACCGATTTTCTGGGCTGCAGGAAGGAAAGGGGGGATTTTGTGCTGCCTGGTTTTCCGGACTGCAGGAAGGAAGGGTACGATTTCTGCAAACCCGAAAACCAGGTTGTAGGGATGAACGAGTTAACTGAGGGTAGGCACTGTACTAGTACTCTCAACAATAATAATAGTGTTTCATCAAAACTACAGGTCAAGACTTTCACTTTGGTCCTAGAAAAAAGACCAGACTCTGCGTCACACTCTTGAAACCATCCTTGCACATGACCATTCTGTTGCAACAAACATCTTCCCCGTACTTACCAAGCTATCATCACTGTCTTCTCCTTCCTCCTCATAATCCTCATCGTCAGAGTTGGTCATCATTTCGTGCTTCTCTGTAACAAAGGCATAACATGGATATGATAACCCTACTCAGCGAAAGTAAGCTATAACAGTTTCCTTTTACAAACATTCATCATAGAAATCAGCAACACTAAGACACTCCAGAACAACACAGAAAACAGGATGAAGGCAGAGCAGTTTCATCATGGGCATTTAACCATCACTTTTCAATAGTATGTCATCCTGTAACTCAACAGGTCAACAGCTGAGCAGTGAGATCGTTCGACTCTCAGTCAGACATTTATTACAGAACAGATGTTCATGCTGTTCAGGTGTTAATGAAACATTATAGAGGACAAGGTGGAATGAATGACTAATTCCTCCCCTCTCCCCTAATAGCCTGGTGCATGTCTGGTATTTGTCTGTTCCTAAAAGGATTTTCATGCCTATAACTTATCTTCTCCACGCAGGTAACGCACACAGAGGTGAACATCAATAGCAGGTCAGCATATCAAAATGTTCTAAATACCCTGCTTCATACCTCAACAACCACAAGGTGCCGCGACTCAAACCCTCAGACTGGTCATCAGAGTTCTAACAACTCAGCCATCAATGGGTTCCTTCACTTATGTAAGAATATATTCATCAAGTCTAAGACTAACATATGGGCAGTTCATCAAGTGAATCTCTCTCATTCTAATTTTGTTCTCCTTCATATTCCATCACTCTGAATTTAGTATGTATAATGTTCTCGTCACACACAAACATGCTGGAAATATTTTTGCATATAATAATACTGATGCTGCTGAAGTTTGAATACATAAACAATAGCAGAATGAACATCAACACAGCAGTAAACTTTCAAGGACCAAAGGTATGTGCATATGTGTGTGTGTGTGTGTGTGTGTGTGTGTGTGTGTGTGCGAGTGTGTGTGTGTGTGTGTGTGTGTGTGTGTGTGTGTGTGTGTGTGTGTGGGGTGTGGGTGTGTGTGTGCGTGTGGGGGTGGGGGGGGGGGGGGAGTGGGAGCATTGTTGGTAGGAGGAGGGGGCGACGAGAGGGTGAAGGGCATGCGCACTTGAATGCTGGTTATCTGGCCAGTGATCACATGTTGTTCAATCAGCAGAAAACCGATACGGAAGTATCACTGGCAGGGACATGAAGTCACATACCACTGCAGTATTCCAACTGGCTTAATAAAGAGCCAACGAACACACACTATCTGAATGGCTGAAAGGTGTATGTCAAAAATTCTACTGATCAGTTTCCCAGATGCAGATAAGCCTAACGCATTCAAAATATCTGTGTGTCGACCTGACCTGCAATTTTCAAATCTGTGCATCACAGACCCACAATCAGGCATTATAGGGAACACAAACCTTTAAAACCACCTTCAAGTGAAAAAAAAAAAAAAAAAAATTACAAAATAAAACAAAATGAGTCAAAACCAGCTAGCCTGGACTGCTTTCTCATCAAGTCAAGTCTGTCTGTCTCACCTTTAATGGAGTGAGTTCCATGGGCAGATGAGGGCTGGGTCTGTCTTCTCTGGGTCGAAGAGGATGGTGCCTGTCCTTCAGCCTCTGCCTCCTGGATGTCACTAGACAGCACAATCACTGCTTGGTCCGTGCTGCCACTGCAGTCCCGCAGGACTTGTGAAAGGCGCTGCAACACGGGCAGTCAGTCTTTACTGTAGACCAGACCATCAGTGTAAAATGACAGGGTGAACTTCACTTTAACCAGGGGTATATCAATTTTCATGGTCCAAAATTCAGAATTATCGCAAAAAAAAAAAAAGGTTGCAAGAAGACTACCAAAACAATGCAGGTTTAGTTTTTGTGATCAACTGCAGTGATAAAAGAAGGCTACTTTTTTCACTGAGTTTTGAGGACTGATGATATACAACCAAATATAAGGCTAGTTGTGTCTGAGGAAAAAAACAAAAATCAATCTGAAAAACAGGCATGCAAAGTAAGTTTTTTTTTTCACTTACTAAAATTGTAGAGTTTATAATGTAAATGCTGGGAATGTTTCTGACTTAAATCAGATGAAGTTCACAATACAGAACTCAACAGTTCCATTAATGTCAGTGAAGAATACTACTGCATTCTACCCTGCCTCATTTACCCCAACAACCTCCTCTCCCTCTCAACCTCTTCTTCCTTTTTGGTATGTCTCCTTGTTTGTTCTGTTTCGTCATTTCTGCTAGGCTATTCAGCGTTGTAAGCCGCATTTGTCTGGAGTTACAAGCGTTTACTTATTTTCATCATGGGAGCAAGAGTTACCTAGGTGTTTGTTACTCCTGAAATCCTTGTTAGTTTATATATATATACATATATATATATATATATATGTGTGTGTGTGTGTGTGAGAGAGTGTGTGTGTGTGTGTGTGTGTGAGATCGAGAGAGAGAGAGAGAGAGAGAGAGAGAGAGACTAAGGACTTGACTAAGGACTTGTTTATCCCATTTCATTTTTGCTCCATTATCTATTCACTTTCATCATTTGCTTGCTTATTTGTTTTTCCTTGTCTAGCCTTAAGAAGACTGACAGTTCGAGGCTCATTGTTTTAGCGCCTGTTTGGATCATTTGGCAGACAGTATTTCAACATTCCTTTTCATGTACAAGTTATGGCAAATCACTAGCACATACACGCCTACCCCTAAAAATGAATTTCAGTAGCACCGATTTCAAATTTCAGTAGCACGGACTCAAAATCAGTAGCATTTCATTTTTTTTTTCTTTTGGAACAGTTTGTGGAAAGAGTTGGTCAGGGTGTCATAATCAGCTAACCTATGCATAGAATAAGACAAAACTTTACCGCCATGTTTTAATTACAGAAAATGCGCTGTCACATATCACCCACTTTGCTTTTGAATCGTCAGAGTCCAATTTCACAATGAAGGAAACTTGCCACTGTATTTGTCCAGGAACTTCTGAGACGGCCGACGCTTTTTTGATGCAGGTTCATCAGCATCACCAGTTGGCACATCCATTCGTTTTCTCTCTTGTATTAGACGCCATGTTTCTCAAAACTTCAATTACTTGCGATATCCGGTTTAGTACTTCCACTTTCAAAAGCATCGTTTGCTTGAATAATTTGAGTTTAACGTCCCTCTGTAGCAGAAGCCGTTGGAGACATACACTATTCGTCTGCTTGATGAAGACGGGGCTTTACGTCTTTTTTACCATTCAGTGTTCTGCTTCTGCTTTCAAAAGCATCGTCTGCTTCAGCTCGCGATCGTTTCAAGTAAATTTTGTTGAAAAATCTTTTTTTACCCTAACGAAAATAGATTTCCATAATTGCCCTAGGTACTACTTCGGGGTTTTTTTGTTGTTAATTGTCATAGAACATATGGAAGTTGTGTAGGGGTAGGCATGTATGCTAGCAAAAAAGTTCATATTTACTATGCAGTTTACAATCAATGAATCATGTTACAAATAGGAACATCAAGTTTAACTGATCATTTCATAACACAAGGTCACTCTCTGAAAGACTAAAACAAACAAATTATGAAACATCTTAAAACTATATGTATTTGAACAAGAGAATCAGAAACAATACATTTTTGGGGGTTTTTTTTTTTTTTTGCAAAACAATGAACAACACCCACCCACACCATAAAAGTCATAAGAACCCTGTACTGAGAAATACGGATTTCATATGAGACATCTATCTGATTCTGGTACAGAAAAAGTTATCTATTATCAATCAAAAAAAAAAAAAAAAAAAAAAGGGTAAATTTCTCAGGAACTCAAGTACAACTAAAACAAGCTCTAACCTTTTTTGACAGTGTGGGGAAAGCACTCTGCAAAAACTCCATGCTGACTTCCTCAGATGAGGAGAGGGGCTCACCCTCAGGACCTTGTGGCTCTGAGCGTGAACAGTTCTCCGAGGCCTGGGAATCATCCAGCTGATGCGAGCTGGACTGGGTAGAAGTTAAAGACGTGTGGCCATCGTCACTATCTCCTGACATCATCCGGATACGCTTGTAAGATCTTGACTGGATTTGTGGAAGAAGCACATTTTCATCATCTTCTGCAGCTTGATGTTTGCGTTTCACCGTGGAGTGACCTGTAAAAAACATGATTCATTTTTTTTTAAAGCAAACTCTTACCTTTACCACACCCATACAAACAAAACAGAACATCACACAAATTTTTTACTGAGAAGGTTCATTCACTTTTACCAACACAAAAACCTAAACTGAACAATGAGAATAATTAACATTTTAGCGTTAAGGCTGTGATTTTTTTTTCTTTTGCATCAACTAGCTTACCATGTCAAATTCTTGCAAATTGTGAACACTTCGTCCTTGCCCAGCACTTTCTATGGCTAATGCACTGGCATTATTATTATATTATATGAATATGTGTTTTCTTGGAACTTTGTACATTTTATTCCCCCCAATAAAGATTATGGAATTCTAAACTGATGAAATCACTCTGTCTCTTCTCCTTTTAGACTTTGCTGTGATTTACTTCTTTTCGTTTTGTTCAATCTTCACATAAAGAATTATGATAACGAACAGTGCCCTCAGAAGGCAGAGATCTGCACATTATCTAGCCTTCTTTGTTTATTTTCAGTGGGGGGTGGGGTGGGGGGTGGTGGGGTCCCCATTCGTACTGTCATGTGTTTTGGTGCTTTTTTCATGCATTTGTACTGTGGACTTTTTTGGCTTGAACGGTACAATTAGATGCAACTCTGCTGATTTTTTCTGCAAATTTTGTCAAGACAGAGCTTACAGATTCCAACAGCAGGAACAGGGCTATGCAGACCAACCACTAAAACAGACTTACTTGGATTAAGGAGGAGGAAGGGGAGGGGTTGTACGTGTGCTCTTTGAGCTTAAAAATAAAATGTAACAAAATATTCAAGGCACAACTGAAAATGAGGACCTTCAATTCCCACGTTCCTGTTCCTGACACTTCATATATATGTTTATATCATTTCAATGATTCCACACACACACACACACACACACACACACACACACACACACACACACACACCCCGCATTTTCCCCAGAGAGAGAGACTGGTGTAATAATTGGTCTGAATATCAGTCTTCTGTGATCTGAATTATGGCATGGTTTGCAAGGTTTCTAAACCTCCTGTCCCTTTTATCAAAACTCAAACAATGTTCCATCTCCAATTCCTTATTTTCATAAAAGGGTAAAGCAAGAATCTGGCTACGGAGAAAGCAGCACATACAAATTAACAGAGTTATCCTTTAAGATTCATTTGTTTTTAACACTAATAAGGGAGGAGGTGGAGGGGGAAGCACAGCCTGTGTGTAACTAATCAAGACAGAGAAGAGTAGACTGTGATGGTGATTATAAAGATGACATGACTGCCACAAGAACAATAACACATCTTTTTAATTAATGATCAAGAGAATTATCAATTAAAATAATCAACAATTTACAAAATGTACAATCATTCTCTCAATGAATATAGTTACTCTTAATCGCAGCAGTTTTACCATCGCCTAAGTCAATTCACCCACTAAAAATGCTCACCTTTGACAAGGTAGTCCACCCCTGCTTCGATACTATTGGGCCCTTCTCACAGCAGCAATGGCCGCCTGGATCTGCAGCGGGGTGGCTGTTGGAACATGTCAGTTAACTGCTGTTTCCACTGACCATTCTTGCCCTGGCAGTTTGCTCCAGTTGCTTGGCTGTCTGATGGCAGGGTCTGAGCACTGCTGCTGGTGTCCGTTTCACTGTCTGAGTCAGAGGAGGAGTAGGTTCGCACCCTCCTGTATTTGGTTTTTGGTTTGCTTTTTCTGGACAGTACAAACCACAGGAAAGAGGCGAAAATGAACTCCAGATACTGAGTGTGAACTGGCTCTCAGTTCAATTAAATTCAAAAGTAGTCTCGCTATTTGCATTTTGCCCATATACATGATCATCATCAACCAAACTAAGTGTCAATAAACTTCTTTTAAAGACATGAAAAAAGCTATAATGTTCAATAACTAACTTAAAACTACATCTTACGATGGTTACTTAATGTGTATAATACAATGACACACTAAACATGTACAAATCAAGCACACACATGCACGTGCGCACATACACATACTCACACACCCTTACATGAACAATGCCCATTTTCTTCCATTAGTTATGACCTACTATATTCTGACACAGACCTGCATTTGCTTCCTTTTCTGATCCACAAAGTATGGCCAATTTTTCGTCAAGATCTTGTCTGTCAATAGTTTCATTTGTTCCAAGCTGCTCTCTATGCTTTGTCCAAAGAAGTCTGATGAAAATCCTTTCATTTCAAACAAGACACTTATCAAGGGTGTAAAATCTGCTTATCAAGCATACCCTTTTGATTTTGATACAGATGTCCCATTGGTCTCTGATGACTTTTTCATTCCACTGGATTTGGATAGCCATGGGGAAGATTCTTGAGAGGAATCTTTGACTGAAGCAGCTGAACCAAACTTTTTGTTGAAACACGGGTGAAGAAGCGGAGGTAGCAGCTGTGGAGTTCATCAACAACAGAAACAACACACAGGGTAAAAATCACACATGTTAAGACCACTCAACCTGTCAAATAACACTGCACAAAGAAATGGCATTAAGTGTTACTTTCCACTAATTCCAGTTAATTCATTTACTTAAGTTACCAGATAACCCAACATCTCAACTAAGAATTTCTCTATGAAAATAGGTGTGAAAGAAAATTAGCAGTACTTTTCCGACTTAGTAAAAAAAAAAAATAATAATAGGATTTTAGAAAGCATTGTTTTAAAGAAAATTATCACTGTTAGCAAATAGTTAGGCAATCACTGAATCAGTTATTTCAACCCTGAAAACAAAAAGTTCTTCTTAAATTCCAGAAATATGCAAAGAAAAATTTAGAAAAATCTGAGACTTCTCCAGAACAAGCAAGACATTTATAGTTACATTACACTGGTCACTCACTACACTGTTTTTGTTTCTGGCACTTCCATGGCTGTATCAAAGGTCATTCCTATTGAAATGACAAATAATATTAGAACCCACATTTTGTGGCTGTTGATTTCTTTTCTTAGGCAGAATGTATTCATAGTCCTATTGATTATGTCAACATTATAGAGTTCTGACAATGACAATGTTGGAATGTTCAAATCCAACACTCTGGGCACAACATTCCATGGGCGACAATCAAATGCACACGCAATAACAAGACTGCTTTTTTCTCCCTTCATAATCCTCCTGTAATCGCCAACAGGCAACATTATAATCATCATAAAATGGGGTTGTGCAAAACACAAACAAGTAATCATGTGTAATGTGCGCGCGCACACACACATAAAAATCATGATTTCCATGAGAATGACTGCAATGAGTTCTTGTTCATTATCAGACCTCCAGTTTTAACCAATCCAGCTACTGTATTTATCAGTCCCTTGATCAATGCAGCTCCCCATTTACTGGCCTTCAGATCAAGTACGCCTGCCTAATGGAAACAGCAGGAGGAGAGAGGATCAGAGGCTGAAAGTACACCTTGGGGGAGTTTAAGAAAGGAGCCTCAGATGTAAAGGAATTTTAGAGGCAGATGACTGAGGGAAACAACTGGATGTTTATAAATACTTAAGGTCCTGTCCAGGACCTGGAGACTTCGGTGTTTCTAATCCTGATTTTAGGTGACTCGTCGGACAAAAATCATGGCGCCTACTCCTCTGTACTGCTTCCAGTTCCACCATGCCATTAATCACTATTGCCACTATGGCTGTGGTTCATTGAAATTTGAGAATGTTGAGGTTTGACTATGTTTTAGTTTTCTTTCTCGAGTTTCTTTGGACAATTTCTAGGTTGGTGGAGAGTGAATACTGCTAAACAAAATATAAAAAGAAAACTTGAACTTGAACTATATGATGTATGAGATCTTCTATGAAGTCCTGTTCATTGATCCATGTGGGTTATATGGCTAGTATACTAATAACTTTGCATGCGTGGCTTATTGGCAAGATAGATTGTACTGGTCGGGTTTCTTCCTCCAGCAAGCATCCAGCCTACTCTTGAAAGCTTCTACAGAAGGTGCCAGGACCACTTTGTCTGGGAGACTGTTCCATGTTTTGACGATTCTTTCACTGAAGAAATGTTTCCTGGTATCGCAGTGGGTGTGGTGCATGGACAGTTTCATCACATTTTTTTTTGTACAGTCTACATCCTGGGGAGTTTCAAGCTTAGGTTTTTTGGTCTTGTAGATTCTATGGACGTACTTAAAGGTGTCAGTCATATCCCCTCTGAGACGTCGGTGCTCCAAGCTGGGCAGGCCAAGTCGCTCTAGTTTTGCTGGGTATGGTAGTTCTCTGATTGAGGAGATCAACTTTGTGGCTCAGCGCTGCACATCCTCTAGTTCTTTGCAGAGTGTTTTATGTCGGGGGTGCCACACAGTTTGTCCGTACTCGAGGATAGGCCTTGCTAATGTCTTGTATAGCTGGATGAAGAGTTTGCAGTCCAAGAACTCAAAGGTTCTGTGGATGACGCCAATTACGCTGTTTGCTCTTGATGTGACTTTGGCAACGTGTTGCTTAAATTTGAGGTCGTTGTCCACATGAACACCGACATCCACTTCCACCTCACTTTCTGCCAGGGGTATTTCTCTGCTGGTTCCAGTTTCAGCATATGTGTACTTCATACAGCATGTTGCTTCTGATTTCCGTGTGCCAATTTTTCATCACTTTGCATTTCTGTGGGTAGAATCTCAGAAGCCAATCGTCCAAAAGAATGATCCCTGATGTGACCAAGGCCTTCCAGCATGCTGCCTTTTTTTCTAGTTCTAGTTCTTGTTTTTTTTTTTTTTTTTCCTTTCCAAAGTGTGTCCACAATCATCAAGTTGGCTATTCTGACACTTGTGTGTGTATGACTTTTTTTTTATCTCGCCATTAAGGCAGCATACTCCCACTTCAGGGAAGGTGCATGCTATGTGTAACATGTCATCCATACCAAAGGCCAATCTGGCCTTCTCTTCTGAAAGCTGGTGATGGGATTTTACATGTGTGCAAGATGTTTGTGTGTGTGTTCACACATGAACCTCTCTTCGTAGTCTCATTCGAAGGACTGTATGGGGAATGGAGTCAGAATGGAGTTCAAGGTGTAATGAAGACAGGCGCTGGTCTTACTTTACCATAACTAGTTGAGAAGAAATGGTTGTGTTTGTTCCAGTTGAGGTTATTGGTCAAGGTATTTCATGCAATCCTAAAACAAACATTGCTTGTGAACATGCACTTTCTACCAACGTGGATCAATATCACATGAACATATCAATTAGCATAGATAACTTGCCAGCAAAGCTGAGACTGCTTCTACTAGTGAGAGAATGACAGAGAAGAGAGACTGAAAAACGTGACAAAGTTTACCGTCTGATTCCGAGCTGGAATTTACCGCATCTCCACAGTTCTCGTTTCCGAGTCACTGTCACTGTTGTTGCTGCCATTCTGGGTCGCAATTATCGGGGATCCTTTTGGAAAACCGAAATTTCTGCAGAAGCTTGATTGAATTATTCTGCGACATGTCCAACACAAGAGATTGCTAATCGTGTCTATGAGCTTCAATGTTTTGACCGATCAATTCTTGCTTTTGAACAAATTCGCAATGAAAAGCTATGACTATTTCTTACTAAAGCACAGTCAAGCTACACAATAAAGCGTCATAAAGCATTCGAATGCATTCGGTGCAGCTCTTTATCATCACTTGCGTAGATCTTCCCTTGTGGCAAAACAGTGATTCAATGATTGAAGGGGGGAAATAAAGAAGAAGAAAGAAAACCAGTCGATCTTATGAAATCTGTATGATTTCACTTCCTCCGACGATTAACATCAGATCATGTGGAAAAAAAATACTGATCATGGATAAAATGTGGGGTTTATAATTTCATCCACCGATTCCACAAATTTTCAGTCATTTCACATGAAGTTTGCAATGCCTAGAAAACGTGATAGCACCGGCAGAAACCCGCGACCATAAGGTCGAATTTGTTAACTTTGACACAGAAGAGCTATGTTCCTAACACTTACTGTGAGTAAGGGGGAAGAAGGAGAGAGAGATTTTATATTTTATAATGCTGGATGGGAGGAGAGCCAGGAGAGGAGGAATGGGATGAGGTGGGGATCATAGTATAATTATTCTTATTCAGATTCAGTATACATTTTGACGGTCCTGTGAAATTATAGCTAATGTTCCATACTGGTCACCGAGTTCAAGACGTCTTTTTAACACGGCACACGACCACTGCAACAGCCAGAACTGTATTCCTCAGTGTTATGTATTAAACGCCCTCTCTCTTTATATAAAAAAATAATAATAATAACAGACTTATGATGTAAGATACTGTTAAAATATCCAAGCGAATTCTAAAGATTTTGTAGCATTCTTTATTATGAAATGTGGGCGACGTAAATTACAAACCTGGTTGTTGGTTAAAGCCGTGGATTTTTAATTAAGTGACCGGAAATCTAATTGTTAAAAAAAAAGGACATGATATACATAAAAAAAATACATATCCTATTACAAAAATATATGATTGACGGCTGTGAACTGGCCTTCATGTCAACAAGAACTAAAACTTTAGGTCTGATGGCTGACATCGGCTGGCAATACTCCGTGATTGTCTTAGTGAACAACCTGGTTACTGTCACTCAAGACAAAATATTAGGTAGCCTATGGTTTGCACACAATTTAGTTCAAACAAAAGATACAACGGTGTATTTTCAAATCCCTCATTAGATCAGATCTAAAACACAGGTTGTGACCCGACGTGTTTTCAGTGATGGGATCCCCTAACGATCGAGGTAGCGTTTGTAACTCCCGTAGAGCTAGACGGATGATGTGAAAAGAAGAGTTACCAAAAAAAATCATTGCGTGGCTTAAATACCTTGAATCATAAAAGAAAGGTTGACATTGCTACAAAACTGCGCCCACGCTTGCGAAGCAAGCGAGAGGTAACATACAGAAAACGGTTTCCAAGTCACGGTCCTGCATAATAGGATGTGGCATGATGTCAAATTACAACCACTACTTAATCAGGTTAATAGCAAGAGGAAGTTGTCTGTGAATAGATAAACACTTTTTCTTTTGTCAAAGCTAAAGTAGTTACGGTTTTTTTTTTTTTAAACGGCAGCTAACCTTAATTTGAATTAATTACCATTTCACTACTGAGTGCCAGCAGGAACATCGACATATAAAAGGCTAAAACTCGAATAGCGGGAAGTAGACCCTACATGACATTTGTACAAACACCCACAGGGAACACCTACAAGATAAAAATGTAACACACACACACACACGTGTGCGCGCACGCCCGCCCGAAAACACACACACACACACACACACACACACACACACACACACACACACACACACACACACACGCACTCACGCACGCACGCACACACACACACACATGGACACACACACACACACACACACACACACACACACACACACACACACACACACACATGCGCGCATACACACACACACACACACACACACACACACACACACACACACACACACACACACACACACTCGTCACTACTACCGACCAGGCAGAAAGCTGTCTCAAACCCGATGGTCTCACCCTTTCCAAGCTGACAGTATGATGGCAGTAGCCTACTGTCCCTCGGACAACGTGAGCGATAGCCCGGGTTCACTCGTATAGTTAAACGCCCGCAAAGCAGGAGCTTCAGGAAAAAGTGGCAATAGTTCCTGTTAGAACGGGTGCCATGGCTTTACAGCTTTATGTTGATTGGGTCGATGGTTCTGTTCCTCGTCAGTAGTGGCCATTTGGTGTTGTTTCTTTATGATAGTTCTTCTTGCCCCTCTTGTTAGTGTCACTTGTTAAAGCAACACTTGCGAGAACGGCTTATAATTTGGTTCTGAGGTTTATTGTACTGCGATTGGAGTCTGCATAGCGAGGGGTGTGCTAGACTTGAAGGAGGGAACGCCAAGGAGAAATCTGGAGGGAAACTGTTTAGTTTTGTCTGGAACTGGGCGTGGGAACTACAGGCACTTGACTTGAATCTTTCTTGGGGTACATTTGTCATTCTAATACGTAGCACGTCTCCTCTTCCTCTGAGGCGGGTAAGAGTCAGTTCATATGTATCCTCCACAAACATACTTCTCCCATCCCTGCCCCCTCCACTCCACCCTACCTAAACGCTAACCCCCCCCACCCCCATCCCGGCTTCCTCTTACACTCTTTTCCCACCATTTAGCCCCCACAGAGGTCTCTTTGGTCTTGACAGTCTCTTACTCTGTTCTGGTTTGAGTCTCCTCTGAAGAGTCGAACTGGCTCAAACCACTTTCGTTCTTGGACCCATTTTTGTTTTTGTTTGTATTGTACGTAGTTCCAGGCCATGGCCTGGAGGTTCGTGCTCATTGAACCGGTGGGACTGTTCCTTGCCAGTAGTGGCCGTTTGGCGTTGTTCTTTATGATGGTTCCTGATGTCCCTCTTGTTATCTTCTGTGTTAGTGTCATTTGTTCAAAGCAACACTGGCAAGAACAGCTTATGACTTGATTCTGAGGTTTTTGTTGTTGTTGTTGTTGTTGTTATTGGCATACCCTGGCTAAAAGACTCCAGGGACCATCCGAACCGCCGAAGTACTTGAACATTATGGTACAAATGCATCAGCTAGGGATCAGAACATTACTTGCGTGACCGTTTTTGACTACCCCGCCACGTGGGCAGCCCACACTCCGACTTCGAGGGATATTGGAGACTGATGCTAGTGTGCTTGTCCTGACTGAAGACAATGCCCGCGTAACTAGGCAGAGCATAACAACACTTTGATGTAGCCTTGGAGTTCTAGCCTATGTCAATTGGTCTGACACAGCTAGCCAAGGCGGATTTTGAGGTTTATTCTACTACGATTGGAGTCTGCAGAGGGAAGGGTGTGCTGGGCTTTGAAGGAGGGAACGGCAAGTGGAGATTTGGAGGGAAACTGTTTTATGTGTTGTCTGGGGCGGGGCTGGAAACTGCAGGCACCTGGTCATCATGATCTGTCTCAGGAGTGTTGTTGATGACACCCAGCTTTCTTAGTCAGCGTCTGTCCATTGAAATCGATAACTCTTGTATCTCGATTCCAAGAATGTGCTGCAGATTTACAAGACAAAGATGACTTACCACAAGTTGAAGGCCTACGAGGACAAGACTGAGTTAGATCTACTGCTCGCCCACCCGTCTTTTCCAGGTTCCAGCAGATGTATAATGTGCTTATTCACTTCTCAGAGTTTGCGCGCAGCCTTGGAGTTACTCTCGACCAGAATATGACCTGTAGGCGCCAGTTTGGCCGTTGGTGTGGATGACACGTTACACATAGCATGCACGCTGCGTGAAAAATTGAAAGGCTGAAGCAAATAAAGAAAACTGAGTGAGCAATACTTGACGGGATGATACAGGAAATGACTGAATGAAGCGCCGGCAGGAAGCTCTTAAGTCGGCACTACCCAGGAAGGCAGTCTGTTGCGTACACGAGAGTGGGGATTGTCAGGGCCTAGAACCCTTGGTGGCAAGCGCTCTATAAATGCCATGCCATGCTCTTCTCTTCTTCTTCTTCTTACTATATAAAAGATATTGATAGAGCTGCTTGCCTTGAGTCGTGTAGCATTAGCTCAATCCGCCATTCAATCCGACTGTCAACTGAGCCAGTAAATATATCAGTCTATGTCTTCGCTTTACCAAGAACTGAGTACAGTAATTCTGTTCTTGCTGGTATCTTCAACGCCTGCTTGATAGGCTTCAAAGAGCTCAGAGCAATGCTGGCCGTCTGAGAAACCCTCACGTAGGCCTACTGAAGACGGCAATACAACTCCCGGCAAGGCGCCAAACGAGGAAATTCTGGATGGGATACAAACGATGGGAATAGGAGAGAGAGAGAGAGAGAGAGAGAGAGAGAGAGAGAGACAGACAGACAGACAGACAGACAGACAGACAGAGAGAGAGAGAGAGATTTCTGAGAAAGCATCATGCACTGAAGCATGGGGAGTGAGAGGGTGGAAGTGGGAGAAGAGGAGGGGGAGGGGGTGTGGAAGGGAAGGGAAGGGGGGAGGGGGCAGGGATTTTGGGTGAGGAAGCTTGTTTAAAAATGAGAGGGAGGCAGAAGGCAATGCGATGTGTGACATGAAAACAAAACTCTCTCTCTCTCTCTCTCTCTCTCTCTGTCTGCGTGTCTGTCTGTCTGTCTGTCTGTCTGTCTGTCTGTCTGTCTCTCTCTCTCTCTCTCTCTCTCTCTCTCTCTCTCTCTCTCTCTCTCTCTCTCTCTCTCTCTCTCTCCATCCCATTCCCATCGTTTGTATCCTATCCAGCATCTCCCCGTTTGGCGCCTCGCCGGGAGCTGTATGGTGGTGGTGGTGGTGGTGGTGGTGATATAGGCACAAATTCCTCACGAATAGTTTTTGATTTTTGTTGTTGTTGTTGTTGTTGTTGTAGTTTTTATTCAGTATCAGTAATTACATTCGCACGAGGCCCTCTTGTATTTGCATACAGTTACGAGGAATCTATATTCCTGCCTGTGAAGCTGCTTGCTAATGGCAGGTAGATGACTTGTTGATCGATTCGTATTGAATCACGCGAACAGACGGACGAGAATACTTCATTGGAAGTCCCACTGAGAGAGAGAGAGAGAGAGAGAGAGAGAGAGAGGAGAGAGAGAGAGAGAGAGAGAGAGAGAGAGAGAGAGAGAGAGAGAGAGAGAGAGAGAGAGAGAGAGAGAGAGAGAGAGAATTTTATTCATGACAGGCTACGGGCCCCTATCAGTGATTAGGATGAAGTGCATGAAAAATAAGCATGACAAACATTTTCAAAATAAAGAAAATTGTAATAATCCAAAACACGCCGTAGTCCGGATTTTGAAAGCTTTGTCAATGCATAGAAAAATTCTGATCGTGCGCCTCTCTCTCTCTCTCTCTCTCTCTCTCTCTCTCTCTCTCTCTCTCTCTCTCTCTCTGTGTGTGTGTGTGTGTGTGTGTGTGTGTGTGTGTGTGTGTGTGTGCGTGCGTGCGTGTGTACGTGAGCGTGCGCAAATTTATGTACATGCGTCTGCATTCCCTCTGTGTGTGTGTGTGTGTGTGTGTGTGTGTGTGTGTGTGTGTGTGTGTGTGTGTGTGTATGTGTGTGTGTGTGTGTGTGTGTGTGTGCGCGCGCGCGCGCGCGTGTGTGTGTGTGTGTGTGTGTGTGTGTGTGTGTGTGTGTGTGTGTGTGTGTGTTGTCGACTAATATCTATCGTAATACGTGAATTTCCGAATCTCTCTTTTTTAGCTTCGACCTTCCACGCTGGAAATCGGATATTATTATGCAGATAAAACGTCAGCATTAATTATAAGCTCCAATTTTCCGGAAGACCATTTATGAAAAATCGAAGACGTTGACCGAGATGGAGCCGGAGCTATAAACGAGCCAGCACTTATTTTTAGCGCTGTCAGACGTGGGCTGGAAGCCACATCAGTCCAGCAGGCCTCCTGTCCTGTGTCATAAATCAGTCAATATCACTCCCCCACCCCCCACCCCACCCCCACCCCCTCCCCCCCCCACCCCCGCCTTTTTTTCACGCAAGGTGCATGCTGTGTGTATACGTGCCATTAACACCAACTCGACCTTCAAGTTAGTGATGGGATTTTGGATGTGTGGAAGACGTTTCGCGTGCATTCACACACAGAGCCTCGGTTTATAGACTCATTCGAAGGACTTTTCGGGAAATGGAGTCTGAACCCATGTTCACTGTAAGAGAAAAGGAGGAGGAGGAGGTGGAAGTGGAGGAGGAGAGGAGGAGGAGGAGAAGAAGAAGAAAAGAAAGAAGAAGAAGAAGAAGAAGAAGAAGATCACATATTCCACAGTACTGAATGAAGCTTTAACTCAATTGTGTCTTTTCTCACTGATCGTGAAAGCTTGTTGTAATTAATTCAAAAAGTCAAAGTTACTTCCTGGAGAATTTGGTCTTCCCGAGGGGGTCAGTACTAAGTCCTCTGCTGTTTTCTATTTTATATAAATGACTTACCAATTGTGTGACAGAGTTGTTTTTAAAATGTTAGCTGAGGATACTTCATTGGAATTACAAAGTGGTGATCCTACTGAACCACTAAGTAACTTGCAGACGAAAATGAACAGACTGCTTGCATGTACAGAAATAATACATTTCCCCTGAATGCTAGCAAAACGAAATATATGTTTGTCACAACACGACAGCAGCGACAGAAAAATGAGCTGATTCATACCATCATAATTATGTCCAAGGGACAAAGACTAAAGAGATGACAGTCCAAGAGTCATTATCGACAAATGACTGATCTTGGTCTTACCACATTGCTGATTTTGTAAAATGCAGTTTGAAAGACCATATCAGCTTGCAGACATTAAATAAAAAGCTAAATCTTCATTCCAGAAAAGATTTTTTTTTCCTGCGCATCTCCTTGCTCTCTTCAATCATGCATCCACTTTATGAGATGATGCCCGTGAAACTAACTGATCTGAAAAAAAAAAAAACCGTTTACATAAAAGGAACGTAAAAGTAATTCAGTCCAAATGTAATTACCTTGACAAGGCGTGATTAGAAAACTTAAATGGTTCTTCCATTTTTAAAACAGACTCTTCCTCAACAAGAGTTAATGTATGAAGAATGTAGTAAATGGATTCGCTCCAAAGAAAATCATCGCAAGCTTTATCATCAATAAGACAGGCACATCTTTAACTTTCATTTCCAAGCCCCTGAAGCAGTCTTCGTAAATCCAGTCTTGCATGCTCTGGAGGGGTGGCACTGAACCATTTGCTTTCCTCTTTAAAACTGTGTTCCTTAAAACAGGCGTGTATAAATGCCCTAAAAATTTTTTTTAAAAATTTTAAAAAGCATCTAATGGAACACATCCAACAATCAATATTCACTTTCATGTATAATGATCTCCTCTCCACTCTCTGTTTGTCCTTGCTTCCGTCCCTTCTCTCTCTCTCTCTCTCTCTCTCTCTCTCTCTCTCTCCTCTCTCTCTCTCTGTCTCTGTGTGTGCCGGTGTTCTAAATGTATTTAAAATCAACGGATCATTTGAGTTATGTACACATTTGTTGCGTAGTAGAATTTGGGTAGGGGCAAGATGTGTAAAAAGAAAGAAAGAAAGAAAAAAGACTATAAAACTTGTTCCATAAGACCTAAGGAAGACATCTTTTATTCGATTACCCCCACATGCGCCTGCAGGCGCGTCCACACACACACACACACACACACACACACACACACACACACACACACACACACACACACACACATAACCATACCGCACCCTGACATAGACGTACCACATATTTAAGGGCGCTCGCACGCACGCCCGCACGCACACGCACACACACACACACGAACACACAAAGATGCGCATGCGTGCTCGATTACACACACACGCGCGCGCGCGCGCGCGCACACACACAAACGTAAGCACGCTCACAAGGATAGAAACACACGCATCACACTTGGAAACACACACACACACACACACACACACACACACACACGTGCGCGCGCGCGCGCGCGCGAGCACACACACACACACACACACACACACACACACACACACACACTGAAACACATTGAGAGAGAGAGAGAGAGAGAGAGAGAGAGAGAGAGAGAGAGAGAGAGAGAGAGAGAATTGTTCATTGAGAGTGACATGTCTGTATTTGGTAAATTTAAGAAAAATGAGAACGACATATAAATTAACTGATTTCTAAATATTTAG
Source organism: Conus betulinus (assembly GCA_016801955.1). Classification (NCBI taxonomy): domain Eukaryota; kingdom Metazoa; phylum Mollusca; class Gastropoda; order Neogastropoda; family Conidae; genus Conus; species Conus betulinus. Next base: position 311,493 of record JADBJO010002194.1, read on the forward strand.
CGGCAAAGCACTCTATGGACTGGTACGAAATGAAATGAGCTCGGATGAGGACAGGCCCCCCCCCCCCCCCCCCCCCCCCCCCCCCCCCCCCCCCCCCCCCTTCTGCAGGAGAATCACGCTCAAGACATAGCATGGTAGGAATAATGAAAAAACAACGAAACTAGTACACAATTATGCATAAGTTCAATCTACTGTCTCAAACATTGGCTACATACTAAAATAAACATATTCATGTCAGTACGTACGTGTGTTTATTCAGATATAAACATAAGCTCGTCTCTTAAAGACTCTGTATGAATATGGACGCAAATTCTTCACGGGTTATTTGATTTTTCATCATTCATAACTAAATAGTCGCACGAAGCTCACATGGATTGGCATAAATTAAAGGAATATATGCTTCTGCCAAAAGTCACTGAGGCCAGGGTAGAAGATCAAAAAGCTTATTTCGTTATCGTTTCCTCTTTTACATAATGAGCACACCAAACCGCTGTCAGAAACTGTATCACAGCCTACCACTGATAATGCACTGCAATATCCAACACACTACAACAGAACTTCGTCATGAAATGTTCACTATATTTGTCAACATAAAGTGAAAGCCATTGTTCGTACTGGATGATTTGAAACTGCAGTACCATGAAAATCTGTCGCTTTCCTGATTCTGTTTGTGCCAATGTTATAATCTGTCATCAGTGAGTCTCTGATGAAATACTCACAAAAAATATTTCACATTCCCCACACCCTGGGTCTGCCACAGAAGTCCAGAACCACCTAGAATTAGTAACCTATTCCCAGAACATGGCCTGATACCAACGTGTTTGTAGCACGTGAATCTAATCACAACAGCACTATATGAACTTTAAAAGATAATCCGTCATCATTCGTCGTTGAAAGTCCTTGTTCAGGCCTGCAAAGCAGCTGAGCCTGGTTATTTTTATCCCAAATGATAGCAGACAGACTTTACCACAAGTCAGAAAGCAGTCATCTCTGAAAACTGAAAATTTATTTTGCTAGAAAACAAAAAACGAAATTTCGGAAAGTGGTACAATATAGCAACACTACTTGTGAAATCGTACCTTCTGTCATCTGATATCGGACCACATATGCCTACACACAACAGACCGCATTAAACTGATAAAATCAGACCCTGAAACACGTCCAGATAACTCACAAACTGCATTTTCAATAAAAAATTACCGACTTTAAAATTTCCAATTCTATGATAAACACAATGATAGATGGTAAAACCTTTCTTGCAACAAAGATGCATTAGTCACAAATAATTTCAGACGCTTCAAATCAAATGAGAATTATATGACATATTCTGTGTTCCGGTAAACATACCAGAATGAAGCATTCTTTTGAGAAAGAAAAAATATTTGATAGAAAAATTATTTGACAAAATCCTATTTCGTTATTAAAAAGGCTATCCCGTACAAGCAAAATACTTTTCACTCAAGACACTGAACTATTCAAGTTCTAAAACAACAACTACAACAACAACAACACACAACACCACACACACACACACACACACACACACACACACACACACACACACAGAGAGAGACACACACACACAGAGAGAGAGAGAGAGAGAGAGAGAGAGAGAGAAATCAAACTAATCTTTTGACTTTTCTTTCAAGTCAGCACTTTTTTTTCCAGCACAAAACTACTCTTTGTGGTTTATCCAAATATCTGAAAGAATTTCAATTTTTTCTTTTTTTATGTCCAGCAAAAACAAACCTCAACCCGTCCCTTTGACACCTGTTCTTCAAAATATTCTCTTAAAACAAAATCACATGATTAACTATGTCCTCACACACATTCTGATGGTGTATGATCATTCTAGTGTGTGTCTTCCCTGCACATGTCACTAGTGTTTATTTGCAAAAATCACACAAAAACTGGTCTGCCTGACTGATCAAGTCAGCACACGCCTCATGCATCCACTGTTTGCACTTGGCACATTGGATCATGTGCTCTTTCCTGTTTTCCAAACACAAAATGCAAAACCAGCTGTCCTTTGTTGACGTCAAATCCACTGTACTTTTTTGCTTCCTTCTTTGCCTGTGTTGTCCTTCCTTTGTTTCGACCCCCTGGACTTTCCTGCACTTCTTGTTTTTTTTGATGCTCTCAGTGTAGCCTTGTAAGGGGAAGACGTCAGAATTTCTGACTTCCCCTTCCTGGCTGATCTAGAAGACCGTGTTTGAGGAACAGCCTTAACTGACAGCATGACTCCAATGGGAATGAAATCACCTGTAGATGAACTGACATTCAGTTGTGACGACTGACTGTGACACAGATTTTCTTGGTGAATGTAGGTTTCATAGTGACCAGTGAATTCACCTAATTCTGTAAAAGCCAACAGCACTGGGTCCAATGGGAATTCCCTCCCATATCTTCTGATGAATCCTGCTGCTGACACGTGGTGGATGTGGACTGGACGTTGGATCACTTTCACTGTGGCCATGATCTCCAACTCCCCTGGTAAAGATGTCGGGCTTGTCATGTGTTGTATTCTCTCTGCTAACGTGTCAAAATGCAGCCTTCTGGGCATGTCAGCGTGTAGTCCGTCGTTTTCAAGACCAGTGTACATGTGCATATTGTCCAACATAAATGATAAGGTTTGTCCCCTTAGACTGTCTGCCAACACCTGTTCTCTGATTGAAAAAGCTGGGTTTGTTGGTTTTCCATCATAATCCCTAGTGGCTGTTTGGAGAGACTTTTCCTGTCCAATAACAACGCCGCGAAAAAAGCACCTCCCATCAGAAGCTGTCGGGATGATGACGTATTCTTCCAACAGGTGTTCTCTGTGGATGCTGGTTTGGTTTGCCAACTCTCCAGGCCCATCTCCTCTGGAACTTGCAAGAAAAGTGTGCTGTTGATTCAGCACACCAGGGACAGGGGATGAGAAGGGAGACGGAGAGCTGTCTGGTGGGTGTTCAGCACAAACTTCATCAACAGGCAGTCCTTGGCTTCTGTGTCCTGGATGTGCTGGATACTTTGGTGGGAGAGGAGGGGGGTAGGCAACCCTTGGAGGAGAGGGGGAGACTGGGTTTGTTGACTGGTACTGTGTACTGTGGCAGTGGCGCAGGAGGAGGGTAGGCAACCCTTGGAGGAAGAGGGGGAGACTGATTTGTTGACTGGTACTGTGGCCGTGGGGCAGGTGGGTAGGCAACTCTTGGAGGAAGAGGGGGAGACTGATTTGTTGACCGATACTGTGGCAGTGGGGGCACAGGTGGTACGCCTACTGTTTTTGTGTGTGTCTCCAATGATGGGCGAGGTGGCAAAGGTGGTGGGTTTTCATGACCTTCCACTGAAGTGCTTGCTGTTTGGTCTGAAATCTTCATATAGTTCACTATTGGCAGTTCAGAAGGTGCGAAGTCATGCTCTTCATAGACATCTCTACAAACAGGCCAGATTCCCGTTGCCTCGAACCCCTTTGCAGCTGTGGTCATTGTGGCTGCCTTCATATATGCCTCGAAAAATAATCCTGGTACATTATGTGGCAGAATGCGTCGTCCAGGATGATTTTTCATCCACCTGTGACCTGCTTGAGAATAGTATGTTTTCAGGGGTTTGAAAAATGCAACGTCTAACGGTTGCATGCGGTGTGTTGTGTGTGGAGGCAAAGAGATCATGATCACACCGTTGTCACGTGCCAGTTCAATTGCTTCAATGTTCTTTGTGTGTGAAGAATGGCCGTCGATGACCAGCAGCACAGGCTCCTCTCTAGAAGATTTCACATGCCCAATGAAATGCTGCATCCACTGAAGGAAAGTGGGCTGGTCCATCCATCCCGATGGGTTGCACAGAACAGAACTTCCAGGCGGCGCTCCCTCTTTCAGAGTCTCCAACATCCGTTTCCGTTTGAAGATAATCATTGGGGAACAAAAGTCCCCGCTGCGCTGCAGCAGCAGACAACAGTAGTGTTGACTCCCCTTTCACCACTGGTTACAACACCCACTCGGCGCATTCCTTTCTTTCCCAAGATTTTGGGAGGCTTGTGCACTGTTGACAGACCCGCCTCATCCACATTGTATATTCTTGTTCCATCAAGTGAGGGGTGATCGTCTTTTATTGTCTCAATGTGATCGAAGAACTCGTTCACATTTTCCCGGTTGAACCCCGTCAGTCTTGACATTGAGGTCGGTTCTGCTGACCGGAGGCTCAGCTCTGGATTTTTCTCCTCATAAATTTTGTGAACCATACTTTTTCCTGCAGCCTTATGGTTGATGCTGAACATATGGGGAATACCTTCAGCCTCGGCCAACTGATAGGCCATTTCCATTACATCTTTGCGGCTCACTCCAAAGAGATTTCCTTGCAGGAACAAGATCTGTTTGACAAGTCTGTTTTCTATAGCAGTGGTTAAAGTGCATTGTCTGCCAAAAGATTTGGCATCTTGGTTAGCAAACTTGTTTTTGCTAAAAATGCCTTTTAAGGGTTGCCTTTGGGATGCTGAATCTTCTGCTTGTGGCATTCAACCCCTCTCCATTGCGCAAGAGACAGCAAAGCTTGACGCATGTCATCTGATGTCCATCTTCCATACACCCTGGAACAGAAAATAGACATTTGTTGTTGAACTGTGACTGCAGGCAATTGCAATTTCCTTACCTCCAAGTTTCATCTTCTTGTTATCTCTGAACACTTTGCTTGAAAACACAACATCTGCAACAACAGGCAGAGGAAGGAGAACGAAAAAAGAAAGACAGAACGAAGAGAGAAAAAACAGAAAAAAAACAGACAGACAAAAAAAAAAAAAAACCCACGAAAAAGCAGCTTGAATTGATGAAGCTCATTTGTACCGCACGGTTGGCATATTGTACCACTGGTCCAATATTGCAGCCACACACTGGTACGATATCTAAAAAATCCCTGTCTGCGAAAAGGGCTCTCAGCATTTTAAAATCACTTCAGACAAAATCATAATGTCATTGCTGTTGTTGGGCATTTGACAGATATTGATGAATTTCAACTGATCTATGAATATGGCGAAAAGTACGATTTAGCAGCTGGTCCAATTTCCAAGCCTTTACCCTAAATAGCTGGATCTTTTTTCAACAATAGGCTACTTCCACCGAGGTCTTATTAAAAAAAAAACAAACAAACAAACAAAAATGATAGGTAGGCACTCAAGGTCTGACTAGCACGTTGGGCTAAAGCATAGATCAGACATCCGCTGAGTCGTAGCCACAAGACCCTCTTCTTCAATTGTCTCATATATTTGTTGTTAATTCATGTATCCATCAGCTTCAAATCATGCGTAGTGTGGTCTCAAAACTTAGCGGATGTGGGTGTAGCGTATATGGACTAGTCCGCACGCAGTGACGCCCCCTTGATGAAACTGAAACTGATCTTATTAAACAACTACAACTTGATCACTGCAAAATAAATAACGCATTTCTTTTTACCTGTTTCTCAGGTCTTTAGAAGCTCCATGACCGAAACTTAATCGAGTAGAAAAATAAACATCAAGTCATCTAAAACATTAACAACAGCCTTTCGTCCCCGTTAGAAGAAGACCACCTCTATCAGTCTTGCTGCGAGGTACCCACCCTCTACTAAACACAGCAATTTTGCTCCGTTTCATGCTTAACTTGGAGTCTGTGTACTGTGTTATATACACTGTTCAGCTGGATCTGAAGATCAACCGTGGTGTCAGACACCATAGCTATGACCCACCAATCACACAAAAAAAGTAATTCAACTGAATCGATAGCTTTGCCAGTACACTGAAAATTTCTTACATCATGTGTGCGTTTGTGTGTGTGCGCACGCAGTGTTTGTGTACATACGCTTGTGTGTCTGCCTTCCCTCTGAGTGTGTGTGTGTGTGTGTGTGTGTGTGTGTGTGTGTGTGTGTGTGTGTGTGTGTGTGTGTGTGTGTGTGTGTGTGTGTGTGTGTGTGTGTGTGTGTGTGTGTGTGTGTGTGTGATGCTACGACCTGGTTAAAGAAAAAAAAAGGACGAAGAGTACAACGGATATTAGTCGACAATCGACAATTGTCGACTAATATCCGTTGTTCTACGGGAATTTCCGAATCTCCTCCCACCCCCCCACCCCCCCCCCCCCTCCTCCCCCTTTTCAGCTTCGACCCTCCAACTTCAATCTTTCGGGAAGTCCGGTATTACAGACACATTACGTCAGCATTAAGGTTAAACTCCAATTTTCCGGAAAACCATTTATGACAAATCGGACGACCTTAACTGACATGCAACCGAAGGTATAAAAATGCCAGCAGTTTAGTTGGCGCTGTCAGAAGTGGGCTGGAAGCTAGTCTTATCGCTTCGAAGCATCTCTCTGCAAGTGGCCAGCTGGGTTCCAGTCGCAGCAGCAGCAAGAGTCGTCGTGTCCATTGCTTTCTGCCTTGTCAACAAAGTTTTGTCAAAGAAACTCGAGTTGCAAAACGAAAGGTTGGTATGAATATTCTTTTTTTCCTACTTCTGCTGTTTCTATGCGCTTCTGTTGCCTCTACTAATGCTTTTATCTTAGGAAGTAATGAATTCAATTGATGTTTCGCTTGATTGCTCGACACTGACAGCAATACAGTCGGCAGAGTTCGTGTTTTCCAACAGAAGATACGTCAGCGTAACGCGTTGATGGTTAAATTTCATGTTATAGTTTGCTATTGCATGTTCTCTTTTGCAAGTTTAATCCATATCTGAGTTTAACACCACGCCAGTCAGTGCGTCCTAAACATCAAGTATAAGTCAGGCTTGGAACATCCTTTTTGGGGGATGTTTCCTCCTTGTTTGTTCTGTGTGCTCTGTGCTATCACACCTGCCGGGCGATTCGGTGTCGTAGGCGACATTCCTTTGGAGCTATGGGCGTGTGTTCTTCTTCTTTCTATGAACATCCGCCATCATCCTTTTGATGGTTCTGATGTGTATAAAACTGGGGGTTTTCCACAATCTGGGATATTGGTTATGCAGAACTGGCAGCTTTGGGGGGGGGGGGGGGGGGGGGGGACTTGGGGGTGAGATGTGGTGGAGATGGTAGTGGGGGAGATAGTTGTGGGGGGGGGGGGGGGGGGGGGGGGGGGGATGGTAGGGAAGGGGGGGGGGGAAGCGCTGGCTGGTCAGTTTCGGGTCTTGAAGCACTCTACCGAGGCTAAGGAGATAACCTCAGGAGGCAGGCTGTTCCAGTCCCTGACAGTCCTCGGGAAGAAGGAAAACTTCCTGTAGTTTGTCTTACAGGCAGGAAGGAGGTACGTCTCCCCATGTGACTTGTCTTATAGACCTTGCTGGGGTGTTTGGTGTGGGCCTGAAAGGGGTGTTGATGCTGGCCTGTTCTCAGTGGTATTTGCAGAAGGTGGTCAGCCTTGCTGTTCTTCTTCTGTCTGCTAAAGTAGACCACTGTAGGTGTGTCAGCATGAAGTCGACACTTGAGGTGTGACGGTGGCGATTCACAACCCATCGATCTGCATGACGTTGGACTTTTTCTAGATTGATCATGTTTTTTTGGCAGTATAGGGGTCCCAGACAGATGAGGCATATTCAAGGATGGGGGCGAACTAGGGCTTTGTAGGCGGTTTCCTTGATGTTTATGGAACCCACTCTCAGGTTTCACCTGAAAAAGCCTAAGGTCTTGTTTGCCCTGTTGGTTATGTTGGAAATATGGGTGTCCCAACTGAGGTCTTGGGAGATGGTGACCCCCAGGTATTTTGTTTCTTCTACTCTTTTGAGGTTTTGGCCATGAAGATGGTACGTGCCAGTTAGTGTGTTTCTCTTTCTGGAGACATGGAGGGCCTGACACTTGTCTGGGTGGAATAACATTTTCCATTTTGTTTCCCAGTCTGCCATGTGGTCCAGGTCCTCTTGTAGCTTCCTTTGGTCTTGGGAGGAAGTTACAGTTCTGTGGCAGAGAGTGTCGTCTGCAAAAGCCGTGTTGTTGAGGAGAGTTGTTCAGGGAGGTCGTTGATGTAGAGGAGAAAGAGGGCTGGGCCCAGCTGATCCCGATCCCTGACTCTACTGGGACGGCCTTTGAAGACACTCCATCAACAACAACCACCTGCTGTCGGTTTGCCAGGAAGTTCTCGATCCATTCGTGGACCTGGCCGGTGATCCCGTAGTGGCGGAGCTTGTGGATTAGAAGGGAATGGCAGACCTTGTCAAAGGCTTTGGAGAAGTCCTTCACTAGGACGTCGACTGTTTACCCTTCTCATATTGTAGGACAGCTCATCCACAAGCCCCAGCAGTCGGCTTTCACAGGATCTGCCTCGCTGGAAACCGTGCTGTTCTTCTCACAAGATGTTGTTTGCCTCTGCAAAACCCATGATTGTGCTCACCACACAATGTGCTCTAGGATTTTGCATGGAACACACGTGAGGGAGATGGGACGATAGTTTTAGGCCTGTATCTTTCACCCTTCTTGTACATTGGGGAGAGGTTTGCCCTTTTCCAGTCCTTTGGTACAATGCCTGTGTTTATAGAGGACTGAAAGAGAAGCGTTTAAAACTGGGGCAATTTCATCAGCAATTTCCTTTAAAAGGCGAGGGGTGAAGCCGTCTGGTCCAGGGGCTTTGGTCGGGTCTAGACCTTTCAGCAGCTTTTTGACTCCCGCTACTGAGATGTGAATGTGGTCACAAGTAGGTCCTACAGGTTCTGTGCTCATGCCAGTCCAGGTCTCAAAATCCTCGGGTAAGCAGGATAGCTTGCTGCTGAACGCAGACTGAAACTGCGCATTCAGAACTTCTGTCTTATCCTTTGCTTTTGTAATTAGCTTGCCAGCAACTTTCAATGGATAGACACTGGCTGCTTGCATGCGCTGAGACTTGATGTAAGTCCAGAAGGATTTTTTTCGTTCCAGACTTTGTATCTTGGCTGTCAGATATCAAGTTTTCTGTGTAGGACAAGTAGGCTCTTCTAAGTCTGCGCTGAACTAAGCGTTTGAGGACACAGTGTGGAGTTTGGAGTGGATTTTTTCATCTCCAGTCTTTTTTCAATCTTTGTAGAGTCTATCTCTCCTCTTGGTCAGCTTCTTGGTGTTATAATCCACCCATGGCTTGCTGTTCTTAGATCGAAGAGTGGTGACTGGAATGTGTGCCTCGACAGCCGAATGGAGCTTTTTTTCTTCAGCTCAGTCCAGATTTCTTCTGGGTCGCTTTTTGTCATTATACTTGGATGTAATGTCATTGGACAGTTGTCTAGTGGCTTGACGGAGACTTGGCCAGTCAGCCTTGTTGAACTGTGGGACAGGCCGACGGGTCTGCTTTTGGTGGACTGGGTGGGTTTGGAATTCCATGTATGGGATGTCATGGTCTGAGAGTCCTGGCATACTTTCAACCCTGGGAACTAGGGAGGGGATGATTTGTAAGGAACAGATCAAGGGTGTTTTCTCCTCTTGTGGGAAAAGTCACCATCTGTTCCAGGCCGAGGTCTTGGATGGTGTCTATGAACTTGTCGTGGAGAATTGGGTATCTTGAGGTGTACTTCAGCCTGACATTGACCCAGTCCATAGCTGGGAAGTTGAAATTCCCACTGATGACAATGTGAGCTCCAGTAGCCACAGCTCTTCAGGCAGATGTCTCAAATCTGTCTTGGCTGTCTGCGTCGCTGGTATCATGTTTGTAATAGGATGCGACGAGGAGCTGTCTTGCGCCCTTGAGTTTGATTTTAACCCAGATGATTTCACACCCCAGGACTGCTAATTCAGGGACCTCATGTAGGTTAGGCTTTTGCTGACTGCTATTAGTACACCTCCTCCATTTCTATTCCGGTCCGCTCTGAAAACTTCATAGTTTTGAGGGAACAGTTCACTGTTTTACACTTCCTCATCTAGCCAGGTCTCAGTAGCTATGACAACATCGGGTTTCGTGCAGAGGAGGGTTTTGAAGTGCTGGGACCTTACCAGCAATTGACTGGCAGTTGATGTTCAAGAATCGCAAGGGGTGGTTCTGCTGGTTGTTTTGTCTATTTGCTTTGGTAGGAGAAGTGTGTGGAGGGGAGAGAAGGACTCGATGTCCGACTTATCTTGTAGGGCTGATGTTCGGACTGACTGTTCGATGCCGAACAATCATATGTGGTGGAGCTATAATTTGCACAGTCGCAGATAATGCATTTCCACACAACGTTTCTATTTACTGGGTCGCACAGGTTGTCATAGGAGGTTGAGTTTAGACTTTGGCATGATGTGTGAAACCACTGTCCACAACTCTCACAGGCTGCGCCTTGCTGGTCCCAAGTGACTGGGCGGTCGCATGTGCCACATGGGTACCTTGACATTGACCAGCTTCTATCTTCTTCATCATCATGATGGTAAGAGTCAGATGGCTGGGACGGTAATGTTTCACGTGACATTTGGGAGGCAATATCAACAGAGTGAACTGAACATTCTGAATTTAACCATAGAGTAAGAGTCTGGGTGCTAAAAGCATAAAGTAGGAACAGTACAGTGTTCACGAGTAGGAGCATGGTGAGTGTGGCCAGTACAGTACCTTCTGGCAGCCAACAGTTTTTTTTTTTTTTTTTGTTTTTTTTTTTTTTTTGGGGGGGGGGGGGGGGGGGGGGGGAGCCTGGTATTATACACCATGGTAGGCACATCATTACCAAAATATGAAGGTAATACTCACAGTTGCAGGCTCAGCTAGGGGCAAAGAGAAGCTGTGTTTGTTTCATCATTGGAGCAGGAGTTACCCCACTTGTTTGTTGATGACTGTTTGCTGTCCCATGCCTCATTTCACACTTTCGTGAAATGTCTGGTTAATCTTTTCACACATTGAGAAATTCAGGCTATCGGTCACACTTTCGTGAAATGTCTGGTGAATCTTTTCACCACATTGAGAAATTCAGGCTATCAGTGAAAACATTAACCAAGCTCATATTTTGTCATATCCAGGTCTACATTTTTCGTCAGTGGTTCCAGCCATATATGTGAGTTAACCCCTTCCCTGCTTTTTAAGAGACTATCTGGTTGCAATTTCTGTTGTTGATGATGTCATGACCTTTGATGTCACAGTCCTGGAACAATGGGTTTTAGATTACATCAGTCGGGAAAAGGGCCTAGGGGATTCACAGAATCTAACAAGTCTCTTTTAAAATTTTGTATTGAGAAAATTGATTATTGCTCTGTTTTTTCCTCTGGCAGTGAAGGGGTTAAAGAGTTCATATTTTACACATAGTGATGTGAGAGTGGAAGGGACACTACACTCTACACAAAGTGTATATTTCAGTGCAGTATGATTCCTTCCCTTGGTACAGTACAGTTAACTTGGTTCCTGTCCCTCCCACAAGACAATTTTGAAAAAAAAAAAAAAAAAAAAAAAAAAAGGAGAATATTTTGACAGGGGTCGCCCTGTCTTCTTTAGCTCACTGTTGCTGTTGTGGCAGGTCTTAATTCCACAGCCTGAACAGAGATCAAGGCTTTGAACTTCCCCCCATCTACAATCAGATCCTGACAACCGTTCACCCCACACAACAGTCGCCCCACCAGGTCTCGCTGCCACAACAGCAACAGTGAACCGAAGAAGACAGGGCGACCCTCTCGAAATATTCTCCAAGTAAGTTTTTGATTCTGAGTCTATAACTATGTTTCTAATGTCGAATCCAGAAACCCTATATTCTTATATACATCTGTTCTTTATCCACACTATGACATTAAAGACAATTGTTTGAATGTCTGAAAAATAAACCACAGGCTTTCCAGTTGTTGCTGTTGTAGATTTGCTCTCTTCTTCATTTGTTTGTGTGTATGGGTTGGTTGTTGTTGTTGCTGCTGTTGTGTTCAGTGAAGTTGTTTGGTTATTATTCAAGGTTTTTCTGTTCTTCTTCCGGGTGTAATCTAAGGCTCAGAATACTTCATTTGCCACTGAAAACTAGGTATTTTGCTCATTTTCCTCTGCTGTACCTTTTTTTCTTTTTTTTTTTTTAAACATTGTCAGCACTAGATTACTGGTTTAATCCAACAACCCTACTTCAAACACTGGCATTGATTATACAATGCTGCAGTAACGCTGGTGATGCTATTGTAAGATGCTAGCTCTTTATTGTGAGAAGAAACGAGATGACAGTATATGTTTTCAACTGCAAACATTTCTCTCAAGGTCACACAACGCAGTGAGCAAATGGCTAAAAAAAAAAAAAAAAAAAAAAAAAAATTAGAAGATGACAAGCATTTCAGGATGTACCTTTAAAATGAGCCAGTGATGGTAAATGCTCGGAATCATGAACAGCTGGGTTGAAAGGGATACACTACAAGGTCTGAATATTTTGGAACCATCTCAGAAAGTCCAGAATTTGACAACAAGACTTTCTGTAAAAATGTATGGCAACTGAACCGGAATCTGTTGACATTTATCTACTGACATCATTCATCTATTGACATCATTCATCTACTGACATCATTCAGGTGGACAAAACCAGGATGAGCTGAGACCCCCCCCCCCCTCCCCCCGACATTACACTTAATTTATGATCCCCAGGTTTTTTTTTTTTTTTTTTTCAAATCAAAGGTATACAAAATTCTTCTTCTTCTTCTTCTGCGTATGCAGGCTGATACTCCCTGCGGTCACCCCCTGCTTAGAAAGGCAAGGATTAATCTCATCTACCCAACAAAGGGAGTGGAATTTTGTGTGTATGACCGCTTTTTTTTATCCAGCCATTATACAAAATTATTGATAGATATCTAATTGTACCACAAAAATACTTTTAAAAAAATCATGTGCACAAATACAGATACTGTAGAATGGTCAATTATGGTACAATATGGCAATGTTTACATCTTCACTTCACAAATGCTAAATTACAACAGAAAAGCTGGCTTCTTAGTAATTGCAATAAGAGAGTAAAGAAAGATAGTAATGACCTCTCCCCCCCCCCCCAAAAAAAAAAAAAAAAGAAAAGGGGGGGGGGGGGGGGGGGGGGGGGGAGCGATAAAGCAAATGAAGGAAAAGAGGAAATTACTATAAATAAATAATTTCTGGGAGGTAGGGATACAGTTTGTAATGAAACAAACATGAAATAGACTTAAAAAGTAAACTACATATTTTTTTTCCTGAAAATGTTCTTCAAGCACAAAAGTATACATCAAAATTTAAATCCAGTGCAGGCCGAACATGATCATTATGTCAGTAAAGACAATAATATGGTTGAAAATATTTTCTTAATGCAGGTAGTATACTTTTCTTTTTTCTCATGTGATGCACACCACAATATCTTGTGTCATATGCTATTAGAAGCAATAATCCAACAGCTGTACATATAGTTTGGAAATGAAAATAACAATAAAACCCCTGGTATATATCAATGACATTTATGAATTAATCAAAAAAAGGCATTAGAAAACCTATTCATTTACTAAGCACAGCAATTACTTTGTTATCTCAGTGTCTTAGGTACAGAAAAAAAGCTCAACTTTGTGGCATTTTTTCCCTAACACATGCACTGTATTTTTGCACTATCACAGAGCTGAACTGTATAACCAACAAGAATAACCCCCAAACATTAGCAGTTTAACTCTAGCCTTTCTTTGTCCTTCTTTAAGATTGAACAAATAAAAGTCAATTCCTGGTGGTTTCAGGTGGAAAGATCAGGCCAAGATCCATTCACAAAAATCCATTCCAAAGATAAAGAGTGAAGTGATCCAGCGTAAACCAACAGTGCACTCAGCTGGTGCTCTTCCTCTTTGTACTGCTCAGAGCTTCAACAGATCAATTCCTCAACATGGGTGGGGCAGAATCCACGATCCAAGCCAGCGGCTCCACGGCCGTCAACCATCCTGTGACAGGAAAACAAGTTCTGCGTAATGAAACAAATTATAACATCAATCAGCGTGTTGGTGTGCTCCGCTACAACCCTTCAACGTCGGAGGCCCATCAGCGTGAAGTCAACAGGGAGCAGCGAGAGCTGGAAACAGCAAAGGACACTGCCTTAGGATTGGCTCAGCAAGGTGCACTGACATGCCCACCATATGATCAAGTTACAAAATAGGTCATGTCAAGGTATCATCAAGCTGACTAAAGGAGAGGAAATGTAGGTTGGACAATGATCTTCTTAGGTTTGCAAATAATACGAAGACATATCACACAAGAGGAAATGAAAGACATACTGGATATTCAGTCAATGCATTACGCTAAATTTGCACATTTATCTTAAATAAGGTGCAATCTTTCTCAAGCAACCAGTGTTCAGTTCTTTCATTAATACATAGTGGTGTTTGTTGATGAAAGGTTTTTTTTTCCTTTCCATTCCAGGCATCAGTTAGGACAGAAAACAAAGTACCCCACACAGCAGAACTCTCTTCGCCAGAACAGATCCCGAAACAAAATGGGAAACAAACAACATAGGATGAGCGGGCTGAACGTCACCAGTCACAGCACCGTCATTGTCACGCCCCCTGACGGATCTGTCCATGCCCAGACATATAGCAGAGAGGTTAGCAAGGGGGCTGTTCTTCAAAATGAAAGGCGTGTCGACCAGTGGGACCCCTCAGGAAAGCATCGTGTGTTTTTGTCCAGGGCTTTAACACTGTGGACAGAAACACTGAAGGAAGAAAAAACACTCCACCAAACTGAAGACAGATCTGTTTCAGACAACGCTAGAGTTGATCAAAATGGCTCTTAGTGTTTATTTCACTTTTTTTTTTCGCTGATAATTTTTTTTTCCCTTTACATTTATGTTTCAAAATGTGAAGATGAGAGAGAGAAATAAAAGAACGATTTTTTTCCCCTTTTAATCCAAGGAGGCCAACATCAGCCACCATGCAGCCCAGTTCAAACCACATTTCAGATCTTGTTAAAGAACGGTTAGCTTGGAATAAACCAAGGCACAAACATAGGAATTACAAACCAACATTTTTCAGTTTTAATGTTTGTTTTGACTGTTTTCCATCTTTTATTTTTTCCTATTGTGTGATATTTTAGTGTCATGAGTTAGTGGCTTTGAAAAAAATCTAGAAAAGAGACTGACAAGCTGCAGTCAAGGGTTTTTTTTTTTTTACGTGCTAAAACAGGAGGAGGAAAGTCAGTGTGCTGGGAGAAGACACATCAGTCAGGGGTAATCTGGATTAAGGCATAGAAAATCTCCATAAACTGGGAAGACAAATGGGATGAGTGGGGGGATGGAGGGATGGGGGGAGGAAAGGGTCCAGTCTTACAAACTTTGTAAATGGGGGGAAGAAAAAGACAGGTGGGAGGTTTTGTCTCTAAAACTTTTTAAGTGGAAGTGGGGATGAGTGTATGCATATACTTCATTCATAAAAACCTTCCTATGCAGAGAAGCAGCTTACCATAAAGCTTCACAAGGAAAGCATTCATTGGCCTTTTTCGGGCATATAACAAAACATTGTTCTTCCCATGCATGAAATTGCCTTCTTTCCATATAACTGGACATCATGTAATGAAACGTTTTTTCCCCACACACCAAGGCATAAATCAGAACAGTCTTTGATACAATTTGGTATGTAACGAAATGATCTTTCTGTACAATTGGGCATATAGCAAAATAGTCTTCTTACCATCAAAGTTGGCACAGAAGAAATAATGATCTTCTTCCACTATAATTAAAAAATGAAATTCAGCCAAGCTCTTTGGAAACTTTCCCAAACTATTGGACATCTCTTTTGGCTGAATTTGATGTTTGAATATTGAATAATGTGATGTTCCCAACACTGGGGTTTTAATAAACAGCAGAGGATTTTATGTGCTATTTTTTTTTTTTACCATAATTAAGTACCAAATTAGTTAATCTACTTGTACACAGCAGTCCTCATAAAAAACAAACTCAGGGTTGAGCCTTGTAAGCTAAAAAAAAGCATGATGAAATAAAAGAAACAAACAAAAGAAAACAAACAGGACATGCATATTTTTCTGTTTTCATCGAGACTAGGTAGAAACGTAAATGGATTCATGTTAAAAGAAAGAGAAACAAAAAAGAAATGAGAAAGAAGAAAGAATACAAACTGAAATAAAACCTTTTCATCAGTCCTCATGAACATTCAAAGTTTAAAAAAATATTAAAAAAAATTAAAAAGACAATGCGAAAGACAAAGAAGAGACACTGACAGAAAACCTTTCCCCCTGTTTGCTTCAGATGGAGCAAGACACCAAAGCACAAACACAGCCGTCCACAGCCTTCAGCGTGTCTGGGGTGAGGGAATTCCTAAGCAAACCTCAGCAAAACTCTGTTTGCTTCTGAAATAACCGTTTCCAGAAACAGCACTGTCACTGTAACATCGCCATACGACGGCTCCACTATTTCAGCCACCCGGCAAGAACTGGAGAAGAATGGGGAACTACAGGAAGCCTTTCACCGTGTGGAGCACATACCGTCGGATGCTGACCCCAATCAAGAGACCCAGGTGTGGGAGAGGCGATTCCCAGAAAACCAGAGGAAAGACGAACGACCCTGTCAGACCCCCAGAGATGCTGTGCTGTCTCACCCAGTGGCTGAGAAAAAAGTATGTTGAATCTTCCATGAGGCAGTCTTGGTGTTGTATCTTGTAAATGTGGACAGGAAGAAAACAACAGAGGGTTGAAATGGAAATAACAAATGACATTATATAACACAGTACATGAAGTTTTGAATCTACACTGTGTTGACTTTAGACTTGTCTGCCGAGGCCTGGCTTTGAAAGGTCTGCCCAGGCTGTCTGCCTGTCCATTGCCCCCCTCCCAGAGTAAGATAACAAGCCGACTGACCCCAGAGTTAGATAACAACCTGACTGAGCCAAGGGTAAGATAACAATCCGACTGATCCCAGCGCGTCCGAGCGACAGATAATCCTGACATGCTTGGCACTTAAACGCCCACTTCCTGCCAACATAGGGAAAAGAAATAATCCCTAACAATGCTCCTTCCGGTGGAACATGAACAAACAGTTCGTACTAGTTCTTCAGGGGATGCTTTCAAAATCACTTCGTCCAAGGGAGGGAAGAGCAAGTTCCCCTTCTTTCTCGTTTGGTATCTGGACTGCTGCCAGATGAATCATCATCATCATCATCATCATCATCATCATCATCCAGTTGAATGGCCTCAATCATCATGCTGATTTTTCTGCCATTGTAGAACTTGAGAGATGATTGCAGAGTAAGAAAAAAAAATTGTGGATAGAAAGTGAAAGACCTAGATAGTGAGAATAAAACCTAACCCTGACTCCTAAATGCTGATTGGGTTTACCTGGCAGGCTATTACATCAAGAAAAAAAAATTGGGGGGTGAGAGTGGGGAGGAGGGCCAACCTACCTAACTAAACTAACTACTGGGTGGCACTCTGGACTTGAAGGTGTCCAGAGTGTCAGCTGCCACGGTAGTACTAGGCAGCTCGTTCCATTCCTGGATGGTGTTCGGAAGGAAAGAATATCGTCTATAGTCTGTCCTACACTGCATCTGAACAAGTTGTTGAGGGTGGCAACGTCGTCGTCTTCGTGAGGGGGCGTATTTGATCTTGTCCATGCTGAATGTGGGCCTCGTTGTTCAGGATCTTTCTCAGCATGAAAAGTCGGGCTACTTTCCATCGGTGTTGGAGGGAGGGCCATTTTTGAGTTTGTCGATCATGCAGGTGACACTCGAGGTGTTGTGGTACCTGTTGATGGCAAATCTGGCGGCTCTCCTCTGGACCGCTTCAATTCTCTTGATGTTTGTTTTCATCATGTGGGTCCCATACTGTACAGTCGTACTCCAGTATGGGGCGTACGAAAGTCTTGTAGTCCGTCTCTTTAATTTTAGTGGAGCTCACTTTCAGGTTTCTCCGCAGGAACCCCCAAGGCCTTATTGGCCTTGAGGATGATGTTGTGGATGTGGGAACCCCATGACAGATCTTTGGTGAAGGTGACTCCAAGATACTTGGCCGAGGTGACATTTGCCAAGGTGTGCCCATGGAGTTTGTACTGGTAGTTAGAAGGATTTTTTTCTGGCAACAGATAGGGTAACACACTTCCCCGGGTGGAATGCCATATCCCAGCTCTTCTCCCACTGCTCGAGACGTTGGAGATCTTCTTGTAGCTGGTGTCGGTCGTATTCTGTAGCAGAGAAACGATAGACAACGGTGTCGTCGGCGAACAGACGTGTTGGTGAGGCGAGTTGCTCCGGTAGGTCGTTGATGTATGCCAGGAAAAGCACTGGCCCAACGACGAATCCCTGTATAACTCCTGACTGCACACTGACAAAGCGCCGTTGACGACGACTGCTTGACGTCTACCCCGAAGGAAGGATTTGAGCCACTGGTTGATCTTATCAGCGACACACCATAGCGTCTAAGTTTGTGGATCAGAAGGCTATGGTTTACTTTGTCGAAAGCTTTCGCAAAGTCCATGATAATTATGTCTGACTGCCGTCCCTTTTCTACATTTTCATTCAGTTCCTCAGTGAAGTCCAAAAATTGCATCTGGCAGGATCTTTTTCTACGGAAGCCATGTTGCTCGGTCTGAGAATTTTGTTGTTTTTTAAATGGTCCATAAGGACATTAGTGACCAGGTGTTCTAGGATGTTACATGGCATACTGGTAAGGGTGACGGGACGGTAGTTTGCTGGATCATAGTGGTTCCCTTTCTTGTAGATAGGCGATACGTTGGCATCACGCCAATCTGATGGTACTGCGCCTGTGTCAATAAGACTGGTAGATGAGGCTAGTGTCGGGGCTACTTCATCTGCAACCTCATGCAGGACTCTTGGGTGGATGTTGTCACGACCGCAAGCCTTGTAGGGGTTGTGGTTTTGGAGGAGTTTGCGGACGCCGGCCTCTGATACAGTGAGAGTCGACAGCGTTGTATTCTGGTCAACAGGCTTCATCTCCACTTTGGCATCAAACTCCTCATCAGTGTAATCCCTCCCATTTAATTGGGTATTATAATGTCAGTCTCACAATAATGCAGACACAGCTCGTGTGTTTTTTGTTGTTTTACTTAAGGTTGACCGAATATTCGTTACAAAAACATGTCGTTCTCCTAGCTTATGTGCGGGAGCTGTCCTCTCCCACAATTCTTCATCCAGGGACGTCACTCACTTATTTCTGTTACGAAACTACTTTCACTTTGAACACTACAGGTTAAACATACAAAATAATAATAATAATAATAAATAAATAAAGTAAAATAATAATAAAAATAAATACATAAATAAAAATGAAAAAAAAACGAAAAGGTCCTGACCTTTCAGAGGGTAGCTGCATGGAGAAATGAGTAAGATAATAATGGAGAGAAGATCATGACAGATGACAGCCACAAAATGCACTCGGCGAAAATATTGTTACGGAAAGTGGTTGAAGGAGATGGAAGTGGAGGGGGAGTAGGAAGGAAGGAATGGTAGATAAAGAACTTTTTTTTCTCTCCATTTTTCAGTTTTGCTGCCAGAGTCATGACATTTCTTTTTCCTCCAGATTTTTTTTTCTTGACAATACCATTGGAGGAGCAGGGGATGAAAGTTCTAGTTCCACAATCCCCCCAAACCTAGCCTGCATCTCTTTTTTTTTTTTTTTTTTTTTTTTTTGTGTTCAAAAACATACTCATATAGACAGTACTGTATTGATTTGAATTAATACAGAATTTCAGTATACACATAAACAATGTCACATTTTATCACTTATATTGTGTCATTTCTCCGGAAAGATTCTGAAATGTCCATGATTTTTTTTTTCCAGTGCCATGTTTATTTTGATTACAATTGACAGATTAGAGAACTTAGACCTAGGACTTAAACAGCAAAATGTAAAACACCATAAAACATGTTTTGGCTAGATCTGTTTGATTATGAAGCATTATTGTTGTTAATATAGAAACTTTGAAAATTATTTCTGAAAATACTTAATAAATTACAGGTAACAAATTATTACCAGATCTTTGAACAGATATTGAAAAAGGTGTTATTCCTTATGAAGCTGAAATAGTATTTAAAAACTGATTCAAGTTTTGCCAGGAAGGGAAAACAGGATTGAAAAAATCGACTTTCTACAATCTGCCCTCCCTCTGATTGCATGGCAGGTCATCTGAACAGGACACAATGGGCAACGAACTGCAAGCCAATGGCCGCGTGGTGTGTCAGGGTGGGGTCTATGTCTCGGATGGCCAAAACGTCAAACAGCTTGTAGATGTTCAGAAGGATGTGGACCTACACCAATCACGACGTGGCCTCACTGGCGGCCATGATGAGTCGCGATGTTCAGTCCACCCAAAGGCAGTTTGCCACAGCTGTGTCATGTGTGGATGAATTAGCAGAAATTTCTGCAAGATCAGGGAAAACAATTGATCACAAGTAAAAACAAAAGAGAAACACACACACACACACACACACACACACACACACACACACACACATTAAATCATGTGTTAGGCATGTTTGTTCACATATAAATACCCAATTTTTCTTTCAGCAGTAGTAGTACAGGGAATGGCTCCAGTCGAATCCTCTCGGCTCATATATGTCCCATCTTTCACAGCTCTGTATAAGGTTTGTCAATTGCATGGCGCATTCTTAATGATTGTCAGTGAATCCCCCAAGGTCAAAAAGTATGCTGCTAGAATTTGTGAGCATGTCCAGGCGGTTTTTGAATGGGTTAGATCTAAGATCAGATGACTGAGAGTTCCAGAGGTTAGCAACTCTATTGCGAAAACAATGTTTATGCTTGTTAGGATTGAAACACTGTAGACTTACTTTACTCTTTTGATTTCTAGTTTTATCATATAATGATCATGAAGAGAATGATTCAAGGCTACCGTCTTCTGAATTTCAAAATATGTTGTACGTCTCAATCAAATCACTTGTTATACTTATTCCCTTTAATGAGTGTAAATTCAGCAATCTTAATCTATCTTAATGGTTCATACTTCTACATTCTTTGACCATTTTGGTTGCCCTGCTTTGCACACATCTGACAGATTGTGACTGGCATTTAAGATATAAGTACCACATTCCATTCCTATATTCTAGATATGGGCAACCATTGATTGACAGCCATGAAAATATTTCCTTTGTTAAAAAAGGTAACTTGTCTGTTTCATTCTTCCCAGCATTCTATTTACTTTGTCGATTGCCTTTTTCTTCATTGCATGATGAGATTTTTTGTACATCCTGTCTAGCTTTGTTGAATGGTCCAAATCAGGATTATCTTTATGCTTTACTTTGTATCTCAGTTATCTGACCATATTTTAGATTATTCAATCATTTTTGATTACACTATGTTTAGACACTGTGTTATGTAACTTTGTGTTGTCAGCCAATATTTTGCGTGTGCTTTTGACATAATTCAGTAGACCATTTAGTAAAAAATTAGTTAATAAAACTGAGATCATGTGTACATGATACAACACACCCCCCCCCCCCACACACACACACACACACACACATGTATATATATACTCTTAAAACATGTTTACAATGGCAATGTTCTATGAATGCAAACTGAAGCAAACTTGAAAAATTATTGCTAGAGCTCCACCCCAAAAAACGTTGACAAACAAATCACTAGACAAAACATGATGCTCTTGACCTCTTAGGTCTTCTTCAGGCAGATAACACAAAACACTCAGGACAATGAAAATAAATGAGAAATCACTTATCTTGCGCCCATCTTGCACCGAATTGGATGAAGATAAGTGATTGATGGGGCATATTAGAAGTTTTTTGATTGAAGGTGCAGGCTTCAGGTGCTTTTTATCACTTTGAAATGTATACCAAAAATGCAAAATTTCAGCAGAATAGAAGTTTTATGATTGAAGGAGTATGCTTTGGGTGCTTTTTATCACTTTGAAATGTATATAAAAAAATTCAGCAGAATAGAAGCTTTTTGATTGAAGGTGCAGGCTTTGGGTGCTTTTTCTCACTTTGAAATGTATACCAAAAATGCAAAAAATTCTGAATTACTTTTGTGTGTGCATGTAAATTTTCATACAGTTTCCTTATTTTTGATTCCTACTTTTCTTCACTTTTCCATTTGTTGCAAGTTTTCATTTTTTTTTTTTCATAAGCCTGTGATGCATACAGCACTAAATTTCAGGTATGATTTGGGAGAGGGTGTTTGTAAACCTATTTAGCAACTGACATGTTATATTTGTAATTGAGTTCTGTGCACTGTAGCAGTTCCGGGTACCTTTTTTGATTAATCTGAAAACTTTGAATCATCAGATTGCAAAGCATTTCAGCAAATTTACCTGACAGAATTAAAAAAAAAAAAAAAGAAAAGATGTAAGCTGACATTTGTGTATGGCACAAGAGACCAGAGAATTACATTTTAAAGAAAGGTAAACAATAAAATTTTGAACTGTACATGTGCCTTCAAGGTTGAAATGTAGGAAAGAATGTTATGTTTTAAAAAGCAACAAATGCTTGTATGATTTCCTTTCTAAAATCGTTTTTTTTTTTTAGGCACGCTTCCAAGTGTATGATGTATAATTACATAGTCCTATGCTTTGTACTTCAATATTCTTTGAGTAGTGAAATGTAACGCATGGTGTGACTTGAGCATCTATTTTGAGGGTTACTAATAAATGGTGTACACAAAATCAGCGATTTTTTGTCAATATGTTCCCTTCTTTTTGTATTCTTAATTCCTACCTTTCTTCACTTTTCCCTTCTTTACTTTTTTCCCCCTATTATTCCCCTATCTTTCTTACCTTTCTCAACACTTCTGAATTTTTCCCTTTCACTCTTGTACCCTCTTTCCACACTAATTTTTCCTATGCCCACTTTTTCTTATCTTTCCTCACTTTTTCTTACTCGCTCTGTTTGCTCTACTACTTAAGTACAGACCAGTTAATCTGAAATTTAACAGCGTGAACAAGGACTACGATTTGCATGTACATTCACAAAATACAGACAGTTAGATAAGACCCACACAAATTATTTAATGCTCCTTTCACTTTCAACAGCTGGGTTACATTATTGTCACAGTCAGTGATACTGTGCAAGACTTGTCAAAAACACCAACTACATTTACTTTACACTGATGCTCACTATTTCATTTCACACACTAAATGGCAACCAGTTAGCATTCAAAATAAAGGAGACCGCACACAGTGACACCTTGATGAAACCGAAACTGAAATGGAAGAAAGGAAAGAAAAAAACAACAACAAAGCTAGGTGTATTGGG